>OW285235.1:251905732-252505732 GCA_935421215.2 Melolontha melolontha | reverse complement strand
ATTAAATAAGGTAGCCTTTGGAATTTCAATCTGTCAAACATTTCATTTATTGTTCATTAATAATACAAAAATGTCATACACTAACGAAGAGAAACGAGATATGATAAGTATTTTTTATTCTTCGAAACGAAATTCGACTGTAGCGAGTACAAGATAACGAAAACATTAATAAAAATACATAGAAAACTAAACAATAAACAATTGCAGTAAATGTTCAATTATCTGGCCATCTTCGGTAATGCACAATTGAGCACGCCTTCTGGCATTTTGTACTGCCCTTTGTATAGTTCTTCTAGGAACTGCATCGAAGGCATTCTGAAGTCTGTCTCGTAATTCTTCAATGTTTTGTGGCGCATCTACTTCATAATAGTATATTAAAAAACAAGTTTCATAAGGCACCATTTTGCCGCACGAGATCAGTTTAGAAAACGAGCCGCGATAGCGGCGAGTTTTCTAAAGAGCGAGTGCGGCAAAAGGCCTTATGAAACGAGTCTTTTATACTATTTTTTCTATTTTGCGTTTTTTACATTAATAAATTGCTTAAATTGGAATTATTTAATTTGAAAGTTCAGAGTTAAATTTTTATATAAAGCATGCAGTTGGTCACATTGATACTTGACATTTTCAAATTTAAATCTTGTTATCCGCGAAGTATATTATATTACATATTATTTATTAATTTTCGTTAACATTACTTGATATTTCATTTAAAAATATAAACATGAGTGACATAGAAACATATATATGTTGTTGTCAATTGTATACAACATACGTTGTTTGTGTAAAATACGGACATATATCATATCTGTCAAATGTACATAAATTCTTAAAATCAAATTTCAGCAATGATATTTATTTCTGTATTCGAACAACGCCAACATTGAAAAATGAAAAAAAGTGTATCGAAATGAAGCTCTTGATTTAAGAAATTTCTAACAACAGCTGCATTGTGTGCTGGTGCGCCATCTTGTTGCCACCATAAATATTGTAATTGATTTAATGGGATATTGTCGTCAAGATAGTTAGATACGTATGTACGTAAAATGTTTAAATATCTTTCTCCATTTAAATGTTCTTCATACATAACTGGTCCTAAGAGACGATTTGCCAAAATACCCATCCAAACGTTTATTCCAAAACGATGTTGTGGTCTTCTAGCCCTGTTTTGTCGGGGATTTTGTACTGCCCAATAGTGCTCCGTATTTCTGTTGAACATTCCAGAATTTGTAAATTTTGTTTCATCTGACCAGATGATTTTGCTTAAAAAATTTTCGTCATTTTCTATCCTTCCCATTAACCAATTACAATATTCTAGCCTTCTCAAATTATCTCCAGGCAGTAAAGAGTGACTAACATGGATCCTGTATGGTTTAAACCTACTTTTATGTAAAGTTCTCCAAACTCTGGACTGGCACAAATTTAATTCTGATGCTACTTCGCGTGTAGAAATTGATGGATTATTATTTATCTATAAAAATACAAGATTAACATGAAATTTGAAAACACGCTTTTAATTTACCATTTGTAAAATATCTTGTCGATTTTCATTTAAATTCCTGTTGTCTTGACCGTTACGCTGCTTAGTAAACGATCCATTCTCGACCAAAAAATGGTACTAGAAAAAATGGTACGATGAGGCTGTTGTCGTTCTGGATATAATTGTAGATATCTTGTACTCGCTACTGTTGAATTTCGGTTCGAATAATAAAAAATACTTATCATATCTCGTTTCTCTTCATTAGTGTATGACATTTTTGTATTATTAATGAACAATAAATGAAATGTTTGACAGATTGAAATTCCATGGCTACCTTATTTAATCTTATAATTTATTCTTTCAAATAAAACCTAATGTCAAAAACTTTAGTCAGCATGCGGTACATGGTTGAAATCAGAAAAAAAGCTCTTTCTGAAGATGTCTAAATCCAATATGGCGCCTATAAGAAATTAAATAGTTGATGATGGCCAGAAAGAAACGAAACGTCGTATAAAAATTAAGAGTACACCACTGGATAGAGGTTTAGAAATGGCCACAAGGATGTGTTTTTATTTTTTCTCTACAAGGCCAAATGTCGGTGCTACAGGTAAAATAAGAAAATGGGGTTTTCGCGATTTTTTTTTTAAATAACGAAGGTCATTTGTCACAGGTCTATTTTCTTTACGGATTTATAACAAACACAAAATTTAACAACTTTGCCAAATTTAAACATATACTCTATCTCCAATAAGCGAGATCCCCATGGTAAGGGCCGAAAATGAATCAGCCTGTATATATATATATATATATATATATAAAGATAATAATTTATTGACCTTTGTATGTTAAGTAGATTAAATTAGTCGGCAATTTAAGATCTGGTTTACTTTGATATGTACATATATATTTAAAGCAATCTTACATGTTTCGACACATTGTCTTTTTCAAAGAAATTAAATATGTACATATATATATACCAGCTGTTCTTAAAATAAAGAGACAACGGAAAAGTATTATTATATAGAATATAAATCCAGAATATTTTCCCGCAATTTCCTCTCATTAGCGAGAAAAAAATGGCAAAGATATTTAAGAAAATATTTGTCACGCCACTGTGCGACCGTCTATTTAAAAAAAAAGGATGCTTAAAGGTTGGCGACAATAACAAAAAAAAGTAGTTTTGTTATTGTCAGCCAGCCTTAAGTTTCGTCTACGATTCCGTCAGTTGTCGATCGTTATATGTGTACATAAGTTTTTATAATTATAAAAATTGCATTCAATAGCGGTATTTTTTTATAGACGTTCTGAATTCATATTAATATTTTATATTTGTCACTTCTCGTAACAAAAAAAAAAGACATTCACCTAGTACACATTTTTTAAATTTTTAACAATTTATTTGAATGTGCAGAAAGCTGATTTTGTACGTAAGTATATTGAGGTTATTGACCTTAACATACAACGATGTTATAGTTTTTGTAACATCGACAGCTGTTACGTATGTAAACAGTGTGTAACTTAAATAGAGGTATTTATTATTTATGCACATTCTGAATATTTTGAATGCATAAGCGTCACATACAATTTCTAGGTGTTTTTTAATTTTGGGGTTTGCGTCGTAATTGACAAAATATTTTAGATTTATGTTTTAAATAATTACATCTTTCTATTTTTCATACATTGTCTCTTTATTTCAAGACACTCCTGTATATACATATATAACGTGTGTTCAAAAAGTCCTTACGCCCGGAGCAGCCATCGACTGAAAAACGCATTTCTATATTTAAATCTATTCAATCTAACCTTATATTACTGGCATGCATTCCCGAGTCCTAAGCCACACTGGACGTAAAGACTTCTTGAACACATTGTTAGAGCAACATTTATAATTGATTTCTCTAAAGTTTTCCGCAATTTATCAAATAAGATGAAACTAACATAATTCCAATCAGTTTCTATTTAAACCATTTCTCTCTCATAAAAATATCCATGCATATTTATGTTTCAAGTAAATTCGATACCTCAAAATAATTCCACTTTTAAATTTAACTATGAAAAAAAATTAATCATTAGAGGGACAGAGACAGACATTGAACGTAGATGATGCACATCTGTTGACATACTTATATTAGCAGAAAACTAGAATTGTGCTATTTATAAGCCACGCGAATATCTTCAATAGATTAAGGCGTATATTTTAAGGGACCCTGAGAGAGAAAGAGAAATATAGAATCCAAGACCGAAATTTTGGGTCGGTGTTATATATTTTTTCTTCGCGCGAACGATGTTATTTCAGATAGGTACATATAATTTTCTACTATCGAATCGGAAAATATCGGTCACGTAAATATGAAAATACACATCTCCAAACAGTTCTTTAACTGCATAACTCGATATATGAAGTATAAATTTAGAATGAGATGTTATATTATTCATTAAGTCACTCTGATGTTAATTGCATTGAAAGTAAATAAATAGGATATTTTTTTCCGCTGATTAAACACGTGGAGAACGTGGGCGACAACCATATGTTCTCTATTACCTTCGCTTTTTTTACGACAGTGGTGGAGTTTTATGACCGGTTGTTCAGCAATTGGTTCTTGTATATGATACCACCTTGAGACCGAGCCTGTCTTGCATAATAAAAAGAGAAAAAATCCCTTTCCACTGCATGTCTGACCAGATACAAACTAGAGGGGGCAAGTATTATATATAATTAATATATGCGCAAATACGGATTATGATTCTCTAAACACCTTCACCCATTCCTTGCGAAAGGAAGGTCCGGGCCGGCACGACACTTTCATGAATGAAATTTCATTGCATTCATTCATTTGTTCCATTAATTTATATTCAGATGTTCTGCAGATATGAAGGAATAACTAACTTACTGACTTACTTACCTTTTAAAAGTGCTTAGTGATTACAAGATAGCTATAAATTTTAAACATTTTTTATTTCTTATTTTGTCTTTTATATACAGGCTGAGTTTTTTTGAATGTTTAGCCTTGGGAGAGAAAAAGTGTTCAGACAAAAGTTTTAGATAATTTTACGCCAAATAAAACTATGTCGCTAATATTTTTTTTTCCGTTCACCATTATCGAGTTATGACACAAATTTGTGTCTTTTTAAATGGAAACCATAGTTGGTTTTGACATCATTAAAAAGCTTATTTTTTGCTGATTACAATGATATAAGGTTTGATATGGTTATTTTAAAAAATAAAGAGAATATAGACATTTCTATGATTGTTCACTTTATAAGATAAAAACTTTAAAAAAAAATGTTTGGTGTTTTGTAATTCAAAAAACGAAAAATCTGAGTTCCAATAGCGTTCGTTGGAGCAGTCGAGATAAATATGTATACTAACATTGCCTTCACGTTGAGTCACAGAAGTGAGAGCTGTTAATTTTTACTTTTAAGTCAAGTTAATTGTCAAACATTGACAATTAACTATTAATTAATTTAATTGTAACTTAACTATAAGCGGTGCAAGCGGCCGTTAATCATAAGTTTGCATTGGCTATGGAATTTTCTAACGTAGAAAAGCGTGATATGGTTGAATGTTACATTCAGCGCCAGAAAAATTCTACTAGAGCTGCTGAAGTTTATTTTGAAAATTATTTTGATCGACGTCAGCCGTCGCTACCTACTTTTAAGAGATTATGGGATAATTTAGCCGATTATGGTTCGTTCGTTAAACAAAAATCAAAAAAAGGGATGGATGAAGATAGAGAAATAAACATATTAGCAAGTGTCGCTCAGAATCCATCTAAATCGACCCGACAAATTTCAACAAAAATGGGCTCCTCTCAACGCACTATTGTCAGAGTGTTGAAGAAGCATAAATTTCGTCCCTACAAATTATGAGTATCACAAACTTTACATGAAGGTAATAACATCAGACGAATAGCTTTTTGTAGATGGTTTAAAGATCAGTGTCAAAACGATCCACACTTTTCAATGAAAATATTATGGACTGATGAATCTCGTTTCACAAATTGTGGAATGTTTAATAGGCACAAGGAGAACATATGGTCTCAAACAAATCCACTTCACGTTGAACATAGGAGACCACAAATTAAATTTGGGTTTAATGTTTGGTATGGTGTTATAGGATCAACTGTTCTTCCTCCTTTTATTTTTGATGGATCACTAACTGGCAATCGTTATCTTAATTTTTTTACAACAAGATTTCGAGGAAATGTTAGATAATTTAAATTTAAGAACCCGAGCAATGCTGCAATGGTTTCAACACGGACGGAGCGCCTCCGCACAATCAACTGAATGTTAGAAATTATTTAAATTTGAACTTCCCTAATCAATGGATAGGACAAAATGCACCCATTGAATGGCCGGCTAGAACCCCTGATTTATCAGTTTTGGATTTTTTCTTGTGGGGTGTACTAAAGGACACAGTATACAAAAGAACATATGAAACAATCGACGATTTAAGAGAAGCTGTCTTAGTTGCTTTTAATAACATAGGCGTAAAGTCCGCAATGCTACAAATTCTGTTGTAAAGAGATGTAATTTGTGTATTAATAATAATGGAGGTATCTTTGAACATTAATAATGTTGTGTGCCCTTAATAAAAGTTCTTATAGTTTTCATTTTATTACTACATAAGATTTCAAAATAAGTTTTCGTTTGGTTTGTATTTTATCAGTTCGAAATTCAATTCAATTTTTCCATAAAAACCATAAAAATGTCTATATTCTCTTTATTTTTTAAAATAACCATATCAAACCTTATATCATTGTAATCAGCAAAAAATAAGCTTTTTAATGATGTCAAAACCAACTATGGTTTCCATTTAAAAAAACACAAGGTTGTGTCATAACTCGATAATGGTGAAAGAAAAAAAAAATATTAGCTATATAGTTTTATTTGGCGTAAAATTATCTAAAACTTTTGTCTGAACACTTTTTCTCTAAAATTACTATTAACGATGCTAAGCATGTTTAAAGAAAATCGTAAAATTTAGTTTTCTTTGAATATCTAATAAGCCATGAAAGTTATCGGAGAAACAAAAGCAGTTTTAAATCAAACTCGTAAAACTGCGCATCTTTCCCCATTTAAGCGCTTTTCTATCTCCAGTAGTTTCTGAGATCCCAATGCTAAACATTCAAAAAAACTCACCCTGTTTGTAAACCTAGTGTACATAATGAAAACCATTTGAAATTGTTTGTCAACTATGGAATTAAGTTATTAATTTTATAATTATGCTTAACACTTAATTCAAACAGTATCGTATTTGGAAGAAGTACAATACCACTTCTATTGGGTTTAAGTTACAATAGCATTGATCACAGTCAGTCACAAAAGTGCTCATACTTAATGTTAAAGAACAACAAACCTAAACATTACAGCATGTCTTTGTTATCTTCACCGAAACACCACTAATAATAAACGGATGAATTTGACAGATGTATTTGTATCCCTGAATAACACATTTTTACCCAATTTCGTCAAACATTTTTTGTGTAACGATTTCTACAACTTTTGACTACTACATTTTCAGTTGTTGATGACAACTGAGTTGTCGAAATATGTAGCCAGCATTTAAAGCTTTATTGTACTAAGGGCTTTTTCCAATTTTAAATAAATTAACTTTACCGAAACATAATTATGTTACAGAAAATCGTAACTCTATCAAAACGAAACCGACTTTTAAAGTTACATAACTTATTAGCGCTCTTACGACTTACCTTAGTGAGCGTGATGTGCCAAATACAAAACCAACAAGCCTTACCCAGACTAGCTTCGAGTGAAGATGATCGTGCGATTCCTTTCGAAACGTTGACTAAATCTAACTCAAAAATAAATAAAAGGGCACTACCGTGTATTTTATAACTTTGTCGGTTTGTCTGCAGTGTTCTACGCCACACGGAACTCGTAAAGGATATAATGACCTACCAAGTGATATTGAAAGAAAGATATATACAAGTGTCCCGTATCGTTATGTTCAAATTTTAGGAGTGTAAAGTAGACTTCATTTCAAGTAACAAAAACGCAAAACTCGTATATTCATTTTTATTTGTTTCAAAGTTACAGATCTATGAATGTGATTATCAGATCATGAAAATCAAAACGAAACCGACTTTTAAAGTTACATAACTTATTAGCGCTCTTGCGACTTACCTTAGTGAGCGTGATGTGCCAAATACAAAACCAACAAGCCCTACCCAGACTAGCTTCGAGTGAAGATGATCGTGCGATTCCTTTCGAAACGTTGACTAAATCTAACTCAAAAATAAATAAAAGGGCACTACCGTGTATTTTATAACTTTGTCGGTTTGTCTGCAGTGTTCTACGCCACACGGAACTCGTAAAGGATATAATGACCTACCAAGTGATATTGAAAGAAAGATATATACAAGTGTCCCGTATCGTTATGTTCAAATTTTAGGAGTGTAAAGTAGACTTCATTTCAAGTAACAAAAACGCAAAACTCGTATATTCATTTTTATTTGTTTCAAAGTTACAGATCTATGAATGTGATTATCAGATCATGAAAAAAAATGTAATCCTAAAGTCAATACAAACTGGTTTTATTTAAAAGAGTTCAATTAATAATATTTTTGAAAGGTCCACCTCCTTATTGAATGTAGGCTTGTGCCCGCCTAAAGACAAGAGCTTTCAAACTGTCGTTCGTGGCACTCCTAGTTGTCTAGCGATTCGACGTACACTGAGAGTTGGATCCCTTGTCACAATAGCTGCTGTTTATTCCTCTAAGTCTACTGGCAAATATACTCCTCGGTCGAAAAGATAATCACGCAGTCGGCATTCCCGAAATTGTCTGTGTACTTCCAGGAACGTTCTGTAATGAGGAATGCGCCTATCGGGAAACCAATGTCGGTATTCAATAACTGCTTGACGTGCACTGCCGTTACAGTAGCCACACACAAAATGCATGTCCGCATACTCTTGAGAAGAAAGTCGGTAAGGCATTTTGAAAGAAGAAAACGTGTCCACTCACTAATAAGCTGTATGAACTGAAACATAATGTAATCCTTTATTAAAAAATGCAACGTTAACAGTCATCTGAATATTTGTTTATTGTATGATATTCATGGTTCAGCACTTACGAAATAAGTGAGAACCTTCTTTATCAAAAATCAATTTCCAGTACTCATTTTTGTAGATCTCCAAGAAATTACTGTATTCACTACGATACGTGTTTATTTATTTTAGGATAACATTTTATTATGCGACGTTAACAATCACAGGCCTGTTCTTGAATCATATAACTTTTTTTTAAATAAAATCAGTTTGTATTGACTTTAGGATTACATTTTTTTTCATGATCTGACAATCACATTAATAGATCTGTAACTTTGAAACAAATAAAAATGGATATACAAGTTTTGCGTTTTTGTTACTTGAAATGAAGTTTACTTTACACTCCTAAAATTTGAACATAACGATACGGGACACTTGTACATATTTATTCACGTTACTTTCCTAAATAATGGCACAAAGAAAACAGCTAATTCATTAAATTAAGACAAAATAATAAGCCAAATGCTTATGAATTTCATAAGTCAAAGTCTGTTAACAAAGTTGAACAATTCCAGAAAATAAAAAGTAAATAATTATCTTACCCAGCATCGGCATAAAAATGTAGGGTAGAGATCTTTTCCTTGTGCCCCATTCACATCATATAAAGAGTTTAAACTAATTTGACGTTAACTAATGTAACATACAGTATATTAAAAAATCACCAGCTACATATATAACATATGTATAACATAGTGTTAAATGCATACTGGTTCGGTTGTGGCGTGCTAACAATAAAGAAAATTATTTGAAATATCTAATTAATGGTATAATGATCATGCATCAAAAGTCTAGGACATGTGTAATGTGTACTGAAATAGTTATACTATAACTTATTAACTGAAAGCAAAAACAACATTATTGTAAAGTTTTTATTTAATACTTACATAAGAAATTGATCGATTTAAAATGCGTTAAAGTGATTAAATAAAGTAGCAATATACAAGAAACATCGAATAAGTATCTATAAAATTAATACACAAAGGTGCGCACTGGAAGGAAAGTTAATTAAGTCAGTAAATTAAATGTGAATGAAGTAAAAGAATAATATATATTTGAACAATACCTTCGAGATTACCTTCGAGTTGCGAGCATGTCGCGATCGGACATGTGGAAAGCAAGGCTGAACGGCGCTTGGGTGCTGGAAAAGCACGTGTCGAGTTTGAGCGATGTGTACCTTACAAGACTTGGAAACAAAAGAAGGATGAGTTTGGTGTTCGAGAACACTGGTGGCTGGAAAAAGGTTCTTGGTTTTACGGCCGAAGGTGGAGAGGGGGATGAAGCTGACGATGTTTTGAATTAAGAACTAATTAAAAGCGCGTGCTAAGAGTTGCGATATCGATGAAACAAATATTAAAATATCCCTTGAATGATATGCGACATGATATAATTATGAAGAAGAAGTACATAATTAAATTAAATAACCTAATTTTAAAAACGAAATGTAAAATATTTGTAAACGAACGTTAGATATGAGTTGACCGTTTTCACGTCTAGATAGATATCGAAGGATCGGTCGTAGTACGATAACTGAAGAAAGACTTTTCTATTTGCAAATATGAAATATACACAGAAAATATCTAAGTTTGAATTCATATTTTAAAATTCTAAATATATTTAAACAAATATAATTTAAAATAAATAAATTAAAGAAATATAATTGAAACGTTCTTATATACACGAAGTGCAACAATAGGGTAAATAAATAATTAACAAAATTTAAATTACCATAGGATATTCTACAAGGATAAATATAAAAAGGCTAAATCAATTGAACATAAACAATAAAAAGTTACATATCAAAAGGAAGATAGTTATTACGATAATAAAATTATAACGTTAAACTACACAAAATTACTATGGCAAAGGTGTTCTTCGTCGAATATCCTAGCTTAGTAACTAACAGCTCTGATTATGTATTTTTTTACTACCAGAAAGTTACAAATTGCACTTAGCTGTACCGAAGATTGGCTGATATTCTGGCGGGTTAAGTGACTTCTGCTTCAAGATGCCTTCAGACTCGAAACACGTGGTTCAGAATATTGGATGTTTCATCCACACACATCAATGGAATCCCTCAGAGTTTTGTACCCTGATTAATTAGGGATAAACTTGGCAGCCTATAGAAAATTATAGCACGTGTCTTAGCGAAGAAAAATTCAAACAAGGGAGTTTAACGATGAGAAAAAAATGTTCGTAATTTAAACGGAAATCGTGTAGCTGCTGCTGGCTTTAATTTAATCGACCAACAACGGATCCAAAAACTATAACTACGTTATATCCACCCCTGGGAGTGCTTATATTTCCTCAACAAAACTTGATATGGTAAATTTACAAGCAAAAGTCGTCGTCTAATTTTTTTAACGCATCTAGCTTACAATCACACTTACACCCAAAGTGACGAAGGACACACGCAATCGTTTTCGTCCCTACTCCTAGATTCTGCAACGCATGACCGATAAGGCGTTATCAAAGATGCGAAGTTTTCATGGACCGACCAAAATATTGTAACAACTAATAATAAACGGATGAATTTTACAGATGTATTTCTATCTCTAAATAACAAATTTTTCCCAATCTCGTCAAATGTTTGTGTAAACGATTTTTGCTAATTTTAACTACTACGTTTTTAGCTGTTGATGACAACTAAATTGTCGAAATATGTATCCAGCATTTAGAGCTTCATTGTACTAAGAACTTTTTCCAGTTTTAAATAAATTAACTCTGAAAAATCGGAGACTGTGGCTTTTAAGTGAATAAAGTGGTAAGGGTTTTTAATTTTTTTATTTAAATTAACTCTCGTCTTTATATATTATATTCGCCGAAACACGATTAATAATAAGCGGATGAATTTGACAAATGTATTTGTATCCCTGAATAACGAATTATTTCCCCATCTCATCCAATATTTGTGTAAACGATTTCTAAGAATTACATTTTATAAAGTAAGAAGTTAAAAACATCGTTAAATATTTCTAATTCAAATTTTAGGAATTCATATTTAAAAATTTAATAGCGGGAACTGTAAATTCAAATCTAGTCTAAAACGATATTTAGCGCAACTCACTTTTACTGTTTCCAATCTTGGAAAATTTCAGAAGTGCCAAGGAATTCTTTTCAACACATTAGGAGTTTGTCATAGACTGCATAACAACGATTTTGTGCTTGCCGTAAACAACTATGTTCTGTTGTCCCAACAAAACAACTAAATGAAAGTTATATATTCGCAATATTAAAAAAAATAACTTTAAATGAAAAGGTTTAACTTTACAATTTTTAAGTTAAGAAAAACGCCAATTAGTTAGTGGCTTATTTCCAGTGGGAGCGATCGACATTTTTCGGGTAGGCCAGGCCGCGTCGATTTAAGTGTGTCAGGTCGGTTAAGTCAGAACATTCAGTTTTTCTTCGTCATAATCCTCGTCGTCGTCGGAGAACTATGTTTTGCTTGGCAAACGGCCAGACTCTCTGATGTTCACGGATTTGTAAACAAAAATAATACGCCCTCGTATCATCATCATCATCATAGGTGGTTTTTGTATGTTGCCACATTGCCGATGTTTAAAACAGATAGAATTCGAACGCATAAGAACTGATTAAACTAGATTAAATAATAAATATTTTTCGCAATTTGTGTGGATGGTAATACAATTAATAAATATACATATAGTGTGTATAAGCCAAATGGAATAAATTCATTATTTCGGTTACTGTACATATTTATAAAAAATCCCGAAACATGTCATATTTAATTTATAAATTAACATTCTTCAACGTGAAAATGCGATCCCTACCTTTAACCCCCTTCGAATGACAGGTACAACTCCCATTTTTTTAAATGGGAAGTATAGGCTTGTGATATATCGTTGTAAAGGTCTCTTTATTCCCTATTCAAAAATGTTATAATTTTCATGTTTGTTGCAACAATTAAGATAGAATAAAATAAAATCATGTTGTTATCGAAATTCGCTACAATATACTCAAAAAATAAAATTTAATGCAAAATGTAAAGAAAAATTTAAAACGCCAAAAAATATGAATGTCAATGAAGTAGATGTTCAAAATGTTCACCATGAACGTCTTGGCAGCATCCTAATCTTAAATAAAACTGTCTTCTAACATTATTTAACATATCAGGCGTGATCGACCTAATCGCAAGCGTTATTCGTTCTCTTAAGTCATTTAAATCCAAAGGTTTAGTTTTGTACACAATGCTCTTCAAATATCCCCATAAAAAAAATCAAGTAAGGTCAGATCAGGTGATCGCGCTGGCCATTCTGTCGATCCTCGCCTTCCTATCCACCGATTCGGAAATATTGCATCGAGGTACTGCCGGACATTGCGTTGGTAATGTGGTGGTGCTCCATCCTGCTGAAACCATATCGTATTCATTGGAACTTGAGGGTTTCCTGGATCAGGATATAGATTTGCCAAAGTTGGAATAACATCATTTTGAAGTAGTGCCAAATAACGATCGCCATTCAAATTGCCCTCAATGAAAAAGGGACCAATGATATGGTTTCCAACAATACCTGCCCAAACATTAACTTTTACTGGGTATTGTGTGTGTTCTTCCCTCATCCAGTGAGGATTTTCCGTAGACCAGTAGCGGCAATTTTGCCGATTAGCATGACCGCTAAGAGAAAAAGTGCACTCATCAGAAAACATAACGTCTTCTAAATTGATAATATTGTTATCCAGCATGTCCATCATTCGCTCAGAAAAATAAGTTCTTCTATCAAAATCGTCTTCCATAAGCTCCTGAGTAGATATCATTTTATAGGGATGCATTTTATTTTCTTTTAATATGTCTACTATCGATGTATGGCTAACATTTAATGTAGTGGATGCATGTCTACTCGATGTATGTGGGTTTTCTATAAACTCAAGCATCACATCTACTTTGATTTCATCACTCAGTGCCTTGGCAGCTGGTTTTTTTATCTGCCTTACATGACCAAACTCTCGAAACTGCTTCTCTATCTTACTTATTGTTCCTTGAGCTATAGGCGGTAAATCAGGAAATTTCTCATGAAATAGGCGGGTTACTTCTTGTTGTGTTCGGGTTCTATCTCCGTAACCAATCATTTGTATGACTGTTATTTTATGCATTTCCGTTAATCTAACCATTTCCCAGAATTGTATTTTACGAAATTCAAACTTAAATTATCAAACTGTCAATTTAAATGGCAACTTTTAAATACAAAACAATTTACTAAGGCGTTTTAAACAAACTAATGTTGCCACGGAAACTTTTTAAAGTTTTTTTAATGGATACCATCTAAAAAGCACATTGGTATGGTTTTTACTCACTTTCTTATTATGAAGACCTAAACGGGAAGTAAGTAATGCAATGATGCCTTTGATGTATGCATTAAATCTTTATAAACGCAAATGAGCATCTACTTCATTGACATTCATATTTTTTTCTGGCGTTTTAAATTTTTCTTTACATTTTGCATTAAATTTTATTTTTTGAGTATATTGTAGCGAATTTCGATAACAACATGATTTTATTTTATTCTATCTTAATTGTTGCAACAAACATGCAAATTATAACATTTTTGAATAGAGAATAAAGAGACCTTTACAACGATATATCACAAGCCTATACTTCCCATTTAAAAAAATGGGGGTTGTACCTGTCATTCGAAGGGGGTTGAAGGTAGGGATCGCATTTTCACGTTGAAGAATGTTAATTTATAAATTAAATATGACATGTTTCGGGATTTTTTATCAATATGTACAGTAACCGAAATAATGAATTTATTCCATTTGGCTTATACACACTGTATACTGATGTGAATGTACTGATGGGTACTTTAATAAGCCCCACGTTGTTGGGACAATTGATATGTATACCCCTTTTGGTGTATAATTTTGTTATGACTTATGAAATATAAAATAATTTAAAAATATGCTTATTATAAATTACGGCTAGTAAAACGTATGGTTGTAATAAATCTCTATAGAGCATGGGGTTTTTGTTACTCAGGGCTTAGTGTCGGTTCTAGCTAGCCGTAAGAAAAATTGAGTTTTTTTTTAAATAAGATTAATGTAATATAACAAATATTCATAAATATGTGCATTGCATAAAATATGTTTAGTTAATTCCTGTTTCGTTTATCTCATTATTAGGTGGATTGTAACTAGAGAATACAATCCCGAGCATGTTTTTCAATCCCAGAATTACGGGAATTTTGAAGCGTAATCACGGGATCCCGGGATTAGACTATGTGGTTTCTAATTGGACTCAAATGAAAAAAAAATTAAGTAATTTCTTAAAAATTATTTTTTAATATTGTTGTACAACACAATACACAATATACTAAAATAAGGAACAAAAAAGAAAATACAAAAAACTATTTAGAATTTTGAAAATACAATCGCATATCAAAGCATCCAATGTTTGACTTCCAAGCATGCTTCGTAGCTTATTGCCAACATAAACAGCAGCTGAAAACGCTTGCTCAGATTCTACACTGTTTGGAGGAATAGACAATGGATATTTATATGCTAATTCTAAGTGATATCCACGAACTCCTCCATTTTCGAACAGGCTTATTTCGCGTCTATTACAATTTACCAACCCCGATTCATTTTGTACTTCAGGATCTGGGGATTCCATGCTTTTATTAATTTCCATCTGTAACTTTTCCTTTAGTGTCGATTGGGGTTGGGAGATTTGTTGCCCTGGCTCATCATCTGTTTGTGATCCTGAACTTTCTTCCTCTTCCGTGTCATCTCGACTATTTAGTCTTTTAACAATACTCTTTATTTGCGCCCTCACTAAAGCCTCTGTAGGAACTGGAAATAAGTCAAGCCATTCCAAATCCGATAATAACTGATTTTCATCCTTTTTTCGTGGATTTTGTAAATAATTCAACACACCAGTCAAATCATCATTTCGTCGTTGCTTTATACGTTCCACTAAGGATGTTTTCATTTGATTGGCAAGTGCTGAGTTTTTGCAAGACAATTGTTTTATAAGAAATTTCAAAGCGGCATCAGCTCTGCATAAATTAGCATCTCATCGACAGATTGCTTCTACTGTTAATTTAATTGGGGTCAGCACATCAACAATTTTATTTACCAACTCAAAATCAGCATCTTCTAAACAGATTGGATGATTGAGATTCTATAAGAGCTTTTTGAATGCAGGTTTTTAAAAGAGGAAATCGTTCCAGCATGGTTAAAAGACTATTCCACCTGGTTTTACAGTTCAAAAGAAGTGAGCTCTTTTCCATGTTCAATCTTCACATATTTTTGAAGTACTATTTCATTTTTCAATGGTGATATTTTGAAATACACTACAACTTTGCGGATTTTCTTTATCAGCTCATTAATGTTTTCATCTTTCGTTAACTCTGATATGTGTTCTCGTGCAAGCTCATTTTGTGACATTAAAATTAAACCTGATTCTGGGCAGTCTAAGTCTTCTAAATTGTCATCATCATCGCTATCGTTCATATAATCAGCAGTCACAACTGGTTCATTTATAGTATCATCTGAGTCTGAGGTAGGGCTGTCTTGCCTGTCTTGAAAATAATTCTTTATTTTATAAAGCACATCACAGACGGCCAAATTGATACCATGTGCGAGACACAGTTGTTGTTCAGTGCAAACAAGCTGTCCCACCTTTATCATAATGTTAGGTCCATAGGTTACACTAGCCCCCATATCAGTTTCCAGGGAAATATCAAATTTACTTAGACGCTCTTTCAATATACGAAGACAATTTTCAGCCGTCATACTTCCATGAATAGGAACGAGTGCTATGCTCCAAATTTGTTTATGTGAATGAACGTTGACAGCCATGTATCGTTTATTGGTCGTTGATGTCTACTGGTCGAAAGATAACTGAATCTTTCACCTGCACTTTTCAAATGTTTTAGTTCTGCAGTTACTTGCTTTCTGATTTTTTCACTGTAATTCATGACACGCTTTCGAATTGTGACTGCTGATTTTGGTAAATCCGTGTATTTCGCTAGGAGCAATTTTCTCAAATCGTCTAAAGTTATGAATACACTGAATGGAAATCCATCTAATGCAATCATTCTTGCCAAAACATTATCCAGGCTATCGTCGGCACTTGTAGTAAAATAATCTTCTAACTTTCGTTTAGCTGGCGGCAGTACTGTGTTCACATTTTCAGAATCTTGACTTGTTGAAACTGTTAAACGATTAACGTCAGCTAAAATCTTAATGTCATGTTTTGATGACAAATGTGTAACAAATGTAATCTCTTAGTCGATCCACCCAAAGTCTTGTTTTTTTTATGTTGAACAAAGTCTCCCGCCATTTAAAATAACTTTTTCAGATAATTGACTTTTAAATTTAAATGACGTAACCTGCGTAACCTTGTCGCTGGTAGAATAATAAATGAAATAAAGTAAATCCTAATAACCATATCAATCAACAATATCTCGTTGATATGGAGAATTCAAACATAGACGGGTTAGTCTTAGCGAGGATACAAGAGCAGGTGCACAAAAAACGGCAGTCACTCGGGAAAACGTCTATGTGTGTGCAAGCTCATCAACAAAGATTGGCATGTGACATATCGCACAATAGGGACATCATTGGGGATTTCAAAGACCTCAATTCAAAAAATTTTGCATGAAGAATTGTGTGTAAAAAAATTAGTTTCCGCTTGGATACCGTATAGAAAACAACTAGAGTGAATTGGTGTCAAAAAACTCTATTCAACGCAGGAAACTCTAAAATCATGTATGGTGATGAATCTTGAATTTACTCATAGAGCCAAAATAACGGCCAATTGTCTGGGTGTTTCAAGGTGAAGGAAGAAAAGTCATTCGTTCTCCAATACCTTTTTGGAGACACGCGACAATCTTGGTCGCGACATTTGTCTCGAAAACAGGTCCAGTAGCGACAATTTCTCTACAAGTTCAAAGAACTGTTTCTGGCGATTGGTATACAACTATTTGTTTGCCGCAAGCCATCGCTGTGCTCCGAGAAACCAACCCTCAACGACGAACAATCTTCCACCAAGACAAAGAAAGTTCGCACACAGCTCGTAAGACAATTGAATTTTTAACGTAACAAAATGTCGAAGTGTTAGACTAACCTCCGTACAGTCCCCGATCTAAGTCCCAGCGATATCTTTACATCTTCGAAAATCAAGGACGAACACGCAGTTCGTCCTTGATTATTCTCCACGAAGATTTATGCACTTTTGCATCAGCTCGAACCAACTCTGGAAGCAGTTATTCCACTGATTTGTTGGTACATTCAAAATTGTGTTTTTGAAGGGTAGTACCTTAGACCACGCACAAAGGTACTAAGCCTTCAATAACACAATTTTGAATGTACCAACAAATCATTGGAATAACTGCTTCCAGAGTTGGTTCGAGCTGATGCAAAAGAGCATAAATCTTCGTGGAGAATGCTTCGAAAAACAATAAAGTCTTTAATAGCTATCTACTGTTTTATTCCATCTCTATATTCAAAATATAAAAGGCAACCGTCGTAGCTTCGAAAAAGAATATAAAAATTGTAAATGCGATTTTCCTGTTTCGAGCAAGAACAAACATCTTCTTCATGTCTTATAGTGTTTGTACGTGCATCTTTTATTTTTAATATGATAGATTTCTAATAGTCTTTAAATTTTCGCTTGTAAATTAAAAATAACACAGGTCTACAGTGATTTTGATGTTTGAAAGCTGTTTGCTAATTTGTATATGTTTGGGAGCCCTTACTCCAAAAAACTCCATATTTTTGCTCTATCACGTAAATTTTTTTTATAGCGCTCTATATCTTAAAAATGTGAATTTATTAATATACATACCTATGACAAGAATATGTTTGTTCCATGTTAGGCATGATTTTTAAATGAATTGATTTTTATGAAATTAAATGTGATTTGGCAACACTGGTTAATATTAGATTTCTCAGCAAAGCAACAGAGTCGGCGCAGAAGCGTCAATACAACGTTGAAACCTGCTTATGTGCAGTTTGGTTGTGTTAGTCGTCGTGCTACTGTGTCCGCGCGCTTGTTGTCTTCGTTGTTGCGTATTTTAAGTGTTCTAGAACGTATAAATATGGAAAGAAGACATTGTGTGAACACATCCGAATAACTTTTGTTATATCTGTGGTAGTTATGTCGTAGTAAAGCAGAGGCAAACTATAACTTCGTTTGTGAAAAATGTATACCACGCTTATTTTGGTGTAAAAATTGGCGACCAAGACAAGTCCTGGGCTCCTCATACTGTTTGTTCCGTTTGCGTTGAAGCATTAAGAAACTGGCAAAGGTAGGAAGAAATGTTTAAGCTTTGGTGTTCCTATGGTATGGCGAGAGCCTAGAAATCACAGTGTTGATTGTTATTTTTGTTTGTGTAATGTTCAAGGATTCAACAGAAAAAATAAGAAACAAATTGTGTATCCCAATCTTGACTCTGCTATTCGACCAGTTCCTCATGGACCAGATGTGCCGATACCTACCGCCCCAAAAGCACTAGGAAACGTCATATCGTCAGAATCAGAGGAATCTAATTGCGACCCAGATGACTCCGATTTCACACCAGATTTCAGAGAGCCCGAAGTGTTTAACCAGAGCGAACTAAATGATTCAATTTGATATTTGCACCTTCCAAAGGATGCATCCGAATTGTAAGCCACCCGACTTCGTGAGAAACATTTACTGGCACCTGGCGTCACATCAAGCTTTTACCGGGATCGCGAAAAAGAGTTATGTCAATATTTTACTCAAGACGGACTGCTAGTGTATTGCAACAATATTCCTGACTTAATTTCAAAATTAGGAAATGTGCCGTATGTAAAAGAAGAATGGCGCCTGTTTATTGACTCAAGTAAGCGTAGTTTAAAAGGCGTTTTATTGCACAATGGTAACGAGCTGGCCTCGGTTCCCGTTGCCCATTCGGTACATTTAATGGAAACGTATGAAAATTTTGAACTTCTTTTGAAGAAAATAAACTACCAAGAACATCAGTGGATGCTTTGTGGTGACCTTAAAGTGCTGTGCATGCTACTAGGACAACAAGGACGTTATACAAAATTTACATGCTTTATTTGTGAGTGGGATAGTCGAGCAAGGGATAGACATTGGACTCAAATAGAATGGCCCTCTAGAACAAGCCTTACACCTGGTAGCAAAAATGTATTAAGAGATAGCTTGGTTGACCCCAAAAAAGTTTTACTGCCTCCTCTCCATATCAAACTTGGCTTGATGAAGCAGTTTGTTGAAGCCCTAGACAAAAATGAACAGTGTTTTAAATATTTGTGCGAGTCATTTCCAGCCTTATCCGATGCCAAGTTAAAAGAAGGTATTTTTGTTGGGCCGCAGATAAGAACATTATGCAAAGACAAGGATTTTCAAAACACAATGACCAATGTCGAGAAAAACGCCTGGGTTTCATTTAAAGAAGTAATTGATAAGTTTCTTGGGAACTCTAAGGACGAAAACTACGAAAATATTGTTCAAAATATGTTACAACACTTTCATCGTCTAGGTTGTAATATGAGTTTGAAAGTTCATTTCCTGTTTTCACACTTGAACTATTTTCCTGAAAATCTTGGAGCAGTTAGCGAAGAACAGGAGAGAGGTTTCACCAAGACATTAAGGAAATGGAACGGCGATACCAAGGCAGATGGAGCATAACGATGATGGCGGACTACTGCTGGATGTTAAAACGAGATATGCCCTTAAAAACATACAACCGAATGTCCGGACAACGCAACTCTCTGGCAAAAAGACAAAGATTTCACTTAAAAAAGACTGAGTAAAGTATTTTTTTCCACTTTTTTAAAATAAATTTTTTTAGAAATATCGTTTTTTTTCATTTAATATTTGCAAAAAAACCTTACGTGATACAAATAAATGCATAGAATTTTTGAAATCATCCCACCAAAATTATATAAAATCAGTTTTCAAAATAAAAACATCTGTCAAAAAGTTTAATTTTGTAGACCTGTGTAAACTACAAAATATTAAGACAAAAAAATATTTTGACAATTCAGAAATATAGGGCAACTGAAAGACATAGTAGACAGAAGATCGCGGTAGATGTACCTTCATAATTTTTATTTTTATTTTCTTTGGCACCAATTAAAATAAAAAATAAGTTTATTTTAAATATTATAGCGACAAAATTAATAGCGTTAAAAGAATTCGAACACCCGAGTTTTTTTTTCGAAAAAAATTCCACACCAAATCAACAGCCAAAGAAAACGAACACAAAACGACCAAAAAAGAAACCGATTTGATATTATTAACCGTAGATAAAAGCGATTGTAGTAAAAAATTCGAAAGTATGTAGTAATTATTTATGGTTTGCCAAAAAAATAAAAAATCAACGTTACGGCCTTGGCTTAGAACGAAAATAGTTTTGTGTATTTTTCGTTGGACTCGGTGAGTTTTAGTAAAAAGATTCGAGTATTTAAAGTATTGTGATATTAAACTGTTCATTATCTAATGATGGAAATGTGTACAATTTTTGTAAATAGACAGTCTTGTTAGTTCTGTTATTACAAATAGCAGACAGATGGAATCGGACTCCTTTTATTCTGTGAGAGTGGGAAACCACCTTAATAATAAACAAGTAAAAGGTGTATGTATAATTGAGGTGGAGATATAATAAAATCCGATGGTCGTGTAAATGTTTTGACATTTCTTTCTGGTTAACTGCCACCGCAAAGGAAAGTATCTCGAGAAATAAACGATGTAAAATTCATGGTCACTCGAATAAAATCTCGTCGTCTCTCTACCGATACATGTACATCTGTCGCTTTTTTTCTAATTCATATTCTTTTGTTTTAATAGCAATCTCGCATTTTCCAACATATCGCAGCTTTTCAATACAATACATTTAATAATAGAATTATACGACCTTGCAATGATTACAATCTATCCAATATGCACATGATTGTACATGTTAACTAAGAAGTAATGATTTAGAGTT
This sequence comes from Melolontha melolontha, assembly GCA_935421215.2. Classification (NCBI taxonomy): domain Eukaryota; kingdom Metazoa; phylum Arthropoda; class Insecta; order Coleoptera; family Scarabaeidae; genus Melolontha; species Melolontha melolontha. The sequence continues at coordinate 252,484,258 of OW285235.1, read as the reverse complement.
TGTGTTCGTACTAAAAGACGAAATAAGTTTTATATTATTTACTTGTTTAGCCATCGACAATAAGAAAATGGGTAAATCTTTAACAAAATACATGCTTTGTAACAATTGTTACGATAAATTGTTGCTGCCTGGTTAATAATAAAAGTTTGTGAGCTAGAAGAGCTAGAACAGAAAACTGTTATGGCATGTCTGCATATACAGTGTGTCCACAGATTCATTCTCAACATGGGGATCTCGCTTATTACGAGAGATAGAGATTTGGTTAAATGGGATAAATACTCGAGAGGTAAAGTTGTACCAAACCCTATACACTAGCTTTGAATATTTAACGTACTTCGGGCGCTATTGCAAAAAAGTGAATTTTTGTTTCTTCGATTTTCTTTAATAACTCATTTACAAATTTAGTTTGCACTTCCTTAACGCACTTTTTTAATGGGAATTTGGTGGTGTATTTAGATTTTTGAATACTGCTATAGTAGTTGAGCTACAATGGTCAAGTTTCATTTTTCTTATGGGGGCCATAGTTGGCTATGACACCATCGAAAACAATTTTTCTTTCCCTTTTCAAAAATGTATAATATACCCAAACTAATTTCAAAAATTAAAAAAAAACAACATATTGTTACATTAGCAGCTTAGAATGCTTGTGAAATTTGACAATAGGAAACCTTGGAAACATAAAACAATCTGAGATACAACTGTCATTGTTAGCGTTTTTTAATTCAACTCGCCATTGTTTTACGATGCCATTCTCTACGTTGTTCCATATCATATCTGAAAAAGTATCTTAAACAATGTTCTAGATCTAAATAAATGAAAATTAAAAATGTATGCGTAAGTTATTGAAACTTAAATAAAATAAAATTAAAAAACCCTTACCACAATAGAATTTAATGATTCTAAATACGTATTTCTACAACCACGTTGTCATCTTCAGTAGAAAAAACAGTGTAACACTTGAACGCACAAAAACACTCACAGAAGGATTGTTCTGAACGTCTTCTAGTTTAACACTAAATTCTTGAATCTTAAATGCTACAAAAATTACCTACATTTTGGTAAACCCCACCTATTCATGCAAGAGCATTAACCCATTATTTGTAAATTCTATAGAAAAACCGTTTAGAAATATTGTAAAAGCCGTAATTTAACATACATTAAGAATCCAATTATGAAACTAATACTTAAATTATGTTGAAATATAAATTTGGAAATGATGTTGAGTCAGAATATTTTAATGGCAAATATTGTAATGAAACGAATTTAAAAATAAATTCCATGAATTCGAATATTTTTTAATGGTTTTCCTATTTTTCTTGCTTTAATAACATCTAACTGTCAATTAACTCATATAAAGAAGAACCTGGTATAGGACCCAAATCTGCGTTAATTACGTTATTCCTATTTTTAAAGATAAAAATGTTCTCAAAACTATTTAATTCGCGGGGGCGTGTGACGTTTTTTTATTAATCTCAGACAGTCAGATGTTACGTTGTGATCTGATTCAAGAATATGTCGGGCAACATTTGATTTTTCCGGTCTATTGAATCTAATATGCGAAACATGTTCGTTATAACGAGTTAGAATCGAACGTTTTGTTTGGCCGACATTTTTTATCACAATCCTTACAATTTATTTCATAGATTCCAGATTTGTTGTTTACCTCAACTTTGTCTTTCGCGTTGCCTAAGAGAGATTTTAGGGAGTTATTCGACCGAAATGCTACTTGAACATTATACTGTTTAAAGGTTTTACTTAAATTTTTCGTAGTTTCGTGAAACGGTAAACTAATAAATTTTAGCTCGAATCAATTTGAGGTAGCAAACATGTGGAATCCTGAATTGTTTTTCTTACTTTATGTTTTCTAACTAGCTTGTTTATTATTTCTGAATCGAAACCGTTGTAACTCGCGATTTTCTTAATTAAAGTTAATTCCTTTTCATATCTATCCTTTGTCAATGGCATGCTTAACAAACGATTGATAAGAAAATTGAAAGAGGCACTCTTGTGCTGAAAAGTATGGTTTGAATCTGCGGTTATAAATCTGTTGACGTTGGTTTCTTTTCGGTAAATATCAAACTCTAAGTTTTTGTCATTCCTAATTACTAAGGTATCTAAAAATGGCAAACCTCCGTTGTTTTCCTTTTCAACCGTGAATTTAATACTAGGAAATTTTGAATTTAATTCTGTTACAAAATAATCTAAGTCGCACTTATTGGTACCAAAAATTGCAAACACATCGTCTACATACCTGACCCATATGTTTGGAAAATATTTGGCTGACTTTTTAAACTCAATTTCAAAGTGATGGAATGGAGATAAGCAATTACCCATAGCTGTACCCTGCTGCTGTTCAAAGAACTTGCCTTCGAATTGGAAGCAATTTTGGGCCATACAAAGGCTTGTTAACTGCAAATATTCATTTATTTTTTCCTTTTCAACGTGATTGCTATGAAGTAATTCAGACAAATATTTTAACGTTTCTGGGATAGTTACTGAAGGAAACAAGGACGTTACATCGAATGAAACCAAAATGTCACCATCTTCCAGTCGACAATCTTTAACTTTCTGAATAAATTCTAAAGAATTATTGACCGATAAACTAACTGGTTTTTCTGGTAATTTTCTGAATTCATTTACTTACCATTTTGAAATCAAATAAGTCGGTGAGTCAATACCAGCAACAATAGGTCTCATCGACTTACCTGGATAAATTACGGCTTTTATAATATTTCTAAACGGTTTTTCTATAGAATTTACAAATAATGGGTTAATGCTCTTGCATGAATAGGTGGGGTTTACCAAAATGTAGGTAATTTTTGTAGCATTTAAGATTGAAGAATTTAGTGTTAAACTAGAAGACGTTCGGAACAATCCTTCTGTGAGTGTTTTTGTGCGTTCAAGTGTTACACTGATTTTTCTACTGAAGATGACAACGTGGTTGTAGAAATACGTATTTAGAATCATTAAATTCTATTGTGGTAAGGGTTTTTTAATTTTATTTTATTCACTTATAAGCCACAGTTTCCGATTTGTTTGTTATTGAAACTTAACGAAATTCACCAGACACGTCAAAATAATTGGGAGAAGTATATTCGATGAAACGATATTAAACAGGATCTACTACAAAAATTACGAAGTACCTTTGTAGTTAACAGTTAAAACAATGAAGAAAAGAAATTAATTCACCGTACTTTATTTATCTTACGAAATATAAACTAATAAATAAAATAATTTTTAAAAACTCCTCACGCTTCTATCTACGCCAATGAAGAAAGGAATTTAACTGTTATATCGAAGTAATTGCGTCACAATTAAATGACAAAGAAACGTGTGCGGTTGACCAAATGAATAGTGCTATTCACTAACTGCGTGTTGTACTTAGCGATGTCATAGTCATAGTAATTTCGGCGTCTCGTGTCCGGTCCTTACTTATTAGAACAGCTGATTATAAAATGTGTGTTTTTTTTGTGTGTTGAACAGACAAGGAGTTATTTTATTGTAATTGCATTTATTTAAAAAAAGAAATAAATAATTCTTTTTTAAATTGTGATTTAACGGCTAATTGACATCAAATTCTTTGGCAGTTGAACATTTTATTGTTAAGTAAATTCCTTTGCAATTTTTCCATCAATTAAGCAATTAATTGCCTCATAGCTTTGAAATATCAATTCCGCACCCACCTCGCACTACCTCCCGAGGAAGTATCTAGTTCAGATTTTTTGGTTGATGAGGAACCCCAACTTTTTGCATAGAGCGAACTCGATGATTTGATTAGAAGATTTAGGCCCTGCAGTCACCCGGAATCTCATTTTCATGGTACAGGCAACGAGATAGAGAAGTCACTAAAGTTTTCTCCAAAGAGGGAAAGCTCGTTTTCTTTTTTGTAGTGACGTTCAATAGCTAGTGTTTTGAAATAGAGTGTGATTCATTTGAGTGGCGTCTATTCCTTGATTCATCCAAAATAAGCCTCAAAGTGGACTTGATGTATAATGGGAATAAATTTGCATTTGTATTTTACAAAAAAAAAACGTGTGGACGAAAATGGAGATAATTTTAGGATTGAGCAGACTAGAGAACATAATATTTACCAAAAGCATACCATGCAGCTGAAAAAAAATATTTTTTTGCAGACCTGTGTTATTTGTCTAACATTATCCCATACTACCCGTTGGATTGCTCCAGTCTAACTGGTCGTGTGTGATTGTTCGAGTTTTCCAACCCAGTTGGAAAACTCGAACAATTCTATTGAGTGTATTCTGAAAAGTATTTAAATCAAAAACAATGTTGGGAAATTCAACTCTAAATTCTTCTAAATAATCTTCCATCGTCTATCGATCTTTTGACGATATTAAATACCATTTTAAAATTTAAAAATTCGCAATACTATTTTTGTTATCAGATTCTGACAATAAGACAGATATCCGACATTAAAAATTTAACAGAACAGAAATGTACACTTAACATTTCTGTTAGGATATACATTTTTTCGACCTCCCTGACTCCAGATTTTTCTACACACCGGTTATAAAAGAAAGGAAACAATATTGAAGAAGAATTTTTATTGCTGCCCTAGTGTCTTTGTCTTCATGTCTAGTCTGGAGATATTAAAAAAGCGGTCCCTCGTGCATTTATACATTTTCAACGAGTGGTTTTACAATAAATTCGGTTCGGAATGATCGTTTGAATTACTTCACCGTCGCAGCAACTGGAGAGATCCGGTTCTTGAATTAAAAACGAAACAAGTTGTTCCTCCCACATGATCGACAACAACTTTGACAACAACAACAAAGCCTCTGCAAATATCGTGGATTAACTAGCTGGCTGTGCGTGTAGTGGTAGAGGTACTTCGTCTATAATATGTACGCTTCAATTCTCTGTTTTGTTGTGTCCGGCGTAACGTAGTAGTAATAGTACGTAGTTGGGTCGAACACGATGTCCTTGCTTAGATCGCGTACATTTTTATTCATTACACATTTTTCATTCGTGTAAGTTGATGCGGTTGTAATAACAATAATAAAAATAGAAACAATTCTAAAATTTGAAGTAAATCAGTATTTATGAAGTGTTAACAGCAGGAGTTTCTTATCTTGATTAAGAGGTGTGTAAATTACAGGAGCAAATAAGTGAAGACTTAATATACTCGTATGTATAACGTTAAAGGTGTTAATTCGCGAAAAAATGCGTTTACGTTCTTAGTTATAATTAATTTGCATAATGAGAAAACATCAGTTCGGATTTTGTCCTATTTTCCATGCAACGCCCCTAAAATTCAGAATCAAAGTTAAATTCGTGCTACGCTACAAATTCAGGTACCTATTTTACATACTAATTACTTAATAGTGGCTAAAGTTACATACAGATTCTGGTTATATACAGTCACAAACTAATTAAACATATTATTAGTTGAAAATAAGATTGAAATAACCCGTGAAATTGTTGTCGGAAATCTTGAAAACACCCACATGAACGGCTTTGTCTTACATCACGAGAAAAACATTTCGGTAGTGAAATGGTACGTGGTCGTTTTATTATTGATTCGAAATGTCATACCGGGTGTCACAATTCTAGGCAAACAGGTTGTAAATTGTTTTTGTCTGGTGTATATTTTGATAATATTCTCAATCTGTTCTGTGACGAGTGGAAAGTTATTATGAAAGACTATTTTTCAAACTTCAAGTTTTATTCTAATGTAAAAATATGTCGCGGGACATCGTACATTAATACTGACTTCTCTAATATGTTGAAATTTGAGTCTACGTCTGTAAAAATACAAGGTGTCCGGTGAAGGAGAATGGATCTAATGTTGTTAAATGATTTATTAAATAATTTTATTATTAAATTAAATTAAAATAAATGTCCGTCACTGTTAGCTTCACAAATGCGAGTTCTTTTGAGCACATAGGCCTAATAAAGGCCTATTTTACAACTGATGGATTTCAGGAAATCTCCTTTATTAGGTCTGATTCTTTATTTTTTTTGGCTTTCCCGTTTTTATGACTGTACTCGGTGAACTTTCGTTCTTTGGTGTAATAAAGTGTACATCTTGAATATAAAGTTCTCATTATTCAACCAACCTTCTAAGTATAATTATGTTTTTATTATAATAATTCATTTGAGTTAAAATTTGTGAACATCATTTAGGCAATTAATTGCGTTTTCGCGAAGTAATGTAATTGCAAATATTCTTTCTACTCTTTACGACGCTATTTTATTCGAATTCTTCATAGAAAAAATTCGCCCTCAAGTAGGAATCGAATCCACGACCTCTGGCTTGCCGGCCCATTGCTCGACCACTGAGCTGTTGAGGCGTGAATTAGAGATAAATTAGAGAATAAAAGTTTCTAATTCACGCCTCAACAGCTCAGTGGTCGAGCAATGGTCCGGCAAGCCAGAGGTCGTGGGTTCGATTCCTACTTGAGGGCGAATTTTTTCTATGAAAAATTCGATAAAATAGCGTCGTAAAGTGTAGAAAGAATATTTACAATCATTTAGGTTTAGTTTGCAATACAACTCCACGTGAGGAAGACACTCTGTCGAAACAATTGTAATAGGATTTTACCTAGATTTTCATTTTTATATCATTCGTATTAAAAAGGATCAACATAGTTTAAATTATTATATTTAGAATGATTATATAGCAATATGTCGCATATATTAATAATTAATCATTTTTAAGATCAAAACCTGAATCTAATGAAAATTCTAAATATGATCCATTATTTACAATAAAAGTTCTAGTATATTGTTAACAATATTATCTAAATCATCCATTTTATTTTCTTTACGATGACGTTCTGTGATGACGTTTATTTTTCCATGCATCAACCATATCTAATCCTAACAATATATTTTTTACTTTGTCCAATTTAAATGACTTATTGCCTGCAACAAGTTGGTTAACTTGACCCCATACAACAAAGGTGCTCAGACTTTTAGGAATTGCGATTTGCCACAAAACATTTAGGTGAGAAGCGGTCGACAAATACGACTACTGATTACTAGGAAGAAAAAACAGATTTGTGAAAATGATTTATTGCAATTACTTATAATTATAAATACAAAGTATATTATACTTGTATAAGTTAAACATCTAATAAAATTGCAACGTCAACCATTTTTTTAAGTCACTGCTTTCATTTAGAATTTAGACGTTGATGCATGGCACTGTATATAATCCACAAAAATTTAGGAAAACTTTGTAAATATCTTCTTCGCGAGTTCTTTCTTTCAGAGGCAGCAATGTTAACAATTCTTCTTTAGCCGACATATCAGAAAATACCATCCGAATGAAAATTCATAATTGAACAGTATCATATCGATGAACTCATCAAATTGCAAAGAAAAATATGCACATAATATCATTTTTTAGTTTGGATTCCAAATCTTTGTTCATGATTTCGATATATCTATAGAGCGTTTCACGCCCATGATGAAGTACAGGCCATATGGAGATAGCGTACATAGTTGCCAAGTCGCGAACTCATTCCTACAACATACCTATATTGCTGTTAATCAGACCTGCTGTCAATAGTATTGTATTGACATAACCTTAATTGTATTTATAATGAACAAAATTTTAAAATTATTATTCTTAGTTTGCATCTGTTTATAATATGTACTTATATTCGATGCCAAGAAAAAGTAAATAAGAGTGAAATATCATTCTAGTTAATGTATATGAAAAGTAAATCATTATATTAACAAACTACTTAAAATTGTATGTTTAAGTTATAATTTGGTTTAACCACAGCATTTGTATACTCAAGGTTTGTTTTGAATTAAAACAATTATTTTATATACATATATTGGTTTCCTTTATTATAAAAAATAGTTTGATTTGTCTATTAGAATACAAGCAATAATCATAAAAAGTTTTTTTGTGTAGACCATAAACATACAAAAAATACTGCAATATAGATATATTTAACCAATAACATAAAAATATCAACATCTTAAAAACCTTATTTTTTTTAAATTAAATTAAAACTTGACTGCTGTAGTAACATTAGTTATAGGTTTGTTCCGAGAAGAATCCCTATTATTTTTAGTGAAACGGAATTTAAATCTGGTTTACAGCCACCATCGTACTATAATACTGCCTATCAATTGGCTAAAAGAGATGCAAACTGTCAGAGATTCGTTCTTGGAACAGACCTACAATCCACTGGATGTTGAAGCAGCATTCGAATAGCCGACAGGGTCAGTTAATAAATCATCTTCCATATCATCAGTTGAACCTGAGTCTCCTACATGGATGATAAACTCCTCAACAGCATCTTGCAATCCATCGACAATCCACATTTCTTCTTCAATTTTTTTTACATGCTGAATATAATTCTTCCAATTGTCAGCTGTCACATTACTATAGGCACTCGTAATTAATGGTGGAATGTCTTTTACTTTGAACGTAGTGTTGTGCATCTTTATGTGATTTTTCACTTGAGCCCAAACCATCTCTATTGGATTCAGCTCACAATGGTAAGGTGGTAAACGTATAACTTCTCGGCCAGCATCTTTCGCCAACATATCAAGCTTATATTTGTCATATTGATATTTTACTTGTGATACACTAAACAACAAATCTCTTTTTAACATATTATCTTCAACGGATATATTTTTTTCAGTCAGCCAGTCAATTATATTTTCTTTTCTCCATGCATTTGTAGGTATCTTCTCAACCTTTCTGCTGTGGTACGATGCATTGTCTAGAACAATTACAGCATTTTCAGGAGTATTTGGCAAGAAATGCTCAATGAACCACTTTTCAAACGTATCTGCATCCATCTCATTATGTGCATCAGCTGTATTTTTCTTGCATAGAAATGTTAAGTCGGCACCAGGAAGTAAGCCATTTTCATTGCCAGCATGTACTAATGCAAAGCGAGGACCAAGACCACTCGGAGATTTTAATCCTGTACTCAATCGTCGAACAAATGCTTCTCGAGTACTTTTTATTGTAGTATCTTGCCAGACTTTACTTACTGTGTGTCCTACATTAACCCACGACTCATCTGTGTTAAAAATATTATTATAGGTATATGCTTTTATATAAAGAACAAAGAAACTTTACCTTCATTTCGAAATGTCTTGATATCTCGCAGATACTTGTCTCCATCTTATAATATCATCTCGTTCAATGAGTATGCTTTTCCGTTTAACAATTTGAAATTCAAAACCAATATCTTTCAAAAGTCTATATAATGTTGATCGTGTAAAAGTAGGGAGATCATTGTCATTGTTGATGGTAGCAAGAACTGTATTCACAGTGGGTGGTATGTTTTGCATGAAAAATCTATGAACTTGTTGTCGTACAAGTGCGTGTATATTTTCATCATAACGGTGTAGACGAGCATTTACTTGTACCCCTTTTCTCTTCTGCTTGTTTTTTTTTGGACTCAACAACGGCCCTTTTTCTTGTTCCTTTCTCATGTTGCATATGCTGTGTACTGAACAATGTAGCGCTTCACTTGCTTCAGCAGCAGCAGCAGTAACAGTCATAGGTTTTTTAAGAAAATGATTAAAAACATTTAGTATCATCTGCTTTTCTCTTCAACTAAAACATTCACCCCTTCGTGATTTTTTCTCTCCAGGCTCCATTACTGAAGTTTAGGATCTGTAACGGTAACGTTTTTATTTACGAGCACATTTCCTTCACATTCCAACTTACCACAAACTTTTGTAAACAACGACGGGAGAATATAATAAAGAGAGAGAGAATATAATATATAATAATAAGAATATAAGGTATATAATATAATAACACTATAACAATATAACAAGAACGAAGAACAACAAATAATATTTAATAAAAATACGGAAAGGAACAATTTGACACTTGACAAGATAACAAAGTGAACAAACTACTGTACTGTAGCAGTCTGGTTATCTGTACGAATTAAAAATCCCCAATAAAAATTAATATAAATTTTCGACATAGCGAGTGGTGGAAAAGGATAGCGCGATTGCAATTTCTCTTCAAATTTTTGATTGATGACACAACAAAACCAATAAATTCTTGTACGTTTCTTTCAAATGAATCTAGTGCGTAACATGAACTGTTTATTTCCATTCTGTAGAGGTACACCCTTTGTCTGCTTTCGCTGATCCGGCTGAAGAACCCAAAGATGCAATAGAGAATCCGGCCGAAGGACCAAAATTATTTTTGGGATTGATGTACTAATGTTAATAGTTGTCTCCGGCCGAAGAACCCAAAGATGCGGTAGAGATTCCGATCGAAGGACCAAAATTATTTTTGGGATTGATGTATCCGGTTTGATGGTTGTATCCGGTTTCTGGCGATGATACTTCAACGTCAGTTACTAAAATCACTACCCCTATGTTGATTCACCGGGCACAGGTTGTAAGGCTGTAAGGCTTCGGTGTCTGTTTGTTAAATAAATAAATATACTTTCATCTCAATATATTTATTTACACTATATACATTTATTTTGGATCTACTAACATAAACTGCTGTTGAGACTAGTGTCTCTTTTTAAAAAATTATTGTTATGATATTACGAACAAGACTGTGTGTCTTGTACTGATGTTGATACTGTACTTCATACTCTTCAATCTCTTGTTGCTGGTATGATACTCTGATACTGATCTATTCTGTTCTGTTTTAGAAGTAGATAAAAATATACCACTACCCATAACTTTTACATATTAAAAGCGTATTGGTTGACCAGGGTATTGTTTGACATCATGACGGGAAATTTTGTGTGTTATTTAATTCGTCGAAATTATACCTACAAGCAATAATACACAAGGTTTACGAGTCTTAAAATTCTAATCTTAACCAATAAATGCATAATAAAATATCATTACTAATTAAGTATTAGTAGGTATCATAAACTTAAGTACGTATTTCCGGTTTGTCCTTTGTTCAGTAATGGATTTTTATGGTACATACTTAGAAATCGTGAACCTATTATATTAAATAATATTAAATAATAATATTAAATATAGTCTTTATATACGTTAACTAATAACCCTAGGCAATAAAATAAGAGGTCTGATGTATAAAGCAATAAATAAATTTGAGAAAAAATGCGGATTATTAATAATCCTAAGTAATAAAACAAGGGGTCTAAATTACAAAGTAGGTAATAAGTAGATTTGCAAATGTAAAGGATATCGCTTTCTTAGAATTTAAAGAAAGCTTTACCATTTGACTGTGCTAATAAAGGTTATGTTATACAGTGGTTTAAACTCAAAAGTGAACGTTAAATGTCTATAAAATTGGAAATATTTATGTTTTAATTCTGTGTCTTAGATCTACTTATAACGAGCGTTCAACTAAATTTTACCTCGAAGTTGCCCATGGAAATTATACGTATATCTTAGCTTTTTACTTAAGTTCTCTTAATATGAATTTTGTTGGTTATGAACTATTTGAATGACATGATAAATGTCAAAATAATAAAATTAAAATATTTAACTAAATGAGATACGTTTATTTGCAACAAACAAGTAACATTTTATAAAAATTGTTGAAAGTGGCCACCACCTTGTTCGAGACATTTCTAACATCTTCTTCTAATGAAGGAGAAAACGTTTTGTAGTAGCATATCGTCGATTTCGTTAATTATTTCAGCAATTCTGATCTGAATGTCTGCAAGATCAGGTATCTGTACCCAAAAAATTGAGTTCTTTAAAAAGGCCACAGAAAAAAATCACATTTTTTCGGACGGCCACTGTCTTCTTTCCGTATAACACTCTCTGTTTCTCTGAAAACCTTAGTGCAATATTTAACTGTGTACCAAAAACTATCAAAATCAAAGCCGAAGTTTGGAAACATATTTCTAAATTCTTCTAAGCATTCTTCAAGAAAATAGTGCCATTGTCCGTTAATATTACGTCCGTTCCAAAAATAAGATTCAACCATGAATGATTTGTGTTGAACAGTGAAAACCATTTTAAATCAATTTTAAATTACAAAGCAATTTCAAAAAGCTCCAACTAAGTATACATCAGAATAAATAGTCTGTCAAATTGACAACTGATGCAAATGTAAATAGTACAAGTTACGACAAACATTTTTATTGTCATGGACTACTAGAGGTAAAATTTATTTGAACGCTTTTTATTTAACAATAAAAAATGTTTGAAATTAAAATATTACAAAAGAATTCTTCTAGCAGTTGTTTGTTGCTTTGATTCATCAGTGTGTCAGCAGACCTCTAAAACATTTCCAGGTAAAACATTTTCTTGACGTAATGACCTTGTTTGTAATGGAAAAATAAATATTATAAAGGAATGGCGAAATACTAGTGAAGGTAATCTTTTCGACAGTCAATAGATAGAACAGGCACAGATTTGACTAGCTTCTTTTGTCGTTTTTTTTTTTTGAACAAAGGCTTTAGTTTTTAGAAAATAGAGTTGTTACTCTGTCTTACCAAATTAATAATTCAAAATGCACCTCTTTTCTTTATGCGTATTTTTTTGAAACATGGTAGAGTGATAATGCTTTAATTACCAAAAAATGTAATTGTGTTCTTTATGTAAACGGTAACAAAATTTCTACGATTTTCTCTTTGGAATATTTGCGTAAATTTATAACACTTTCAAAACATTCCGGATCCAAAAATTAATGTATATTTTCACGTTGATTTCCGTGATTCTCACGCGAATCGTAAGTCCATCGCTATTTTTCATCAGAATCTTCTGAATAAGCGCAGATTATAAGTTTCATTATTTGTTACTAGTATTGTTTTAATGAACAACAGGAAACAGACGAACGCACAATTTGAAAAGATTACATGCTGGCGGCATCAGTTTTGATACGATCGTTAAATATTTTAATGCATCATAACCCCACTTTTAAAGATTTTATGCGAATAAAGTATGAAATTTGGCGTTTCTCCAAATTACTATAAACATCTTTTTGACATTTGTGGTGTTCCATTTCTGTATTTCTTCGAAGTGGAATTCGCAATTTTCCATAGATTTTACCAATGTGCATATTGAGGAAGCGTTAACGACGAAAATAGGTTACGAGTGTGTTAAACGCATACACAAATGAGAATGAACTGAGCTAACAATCGCTAATTCAGAGAATGCAGTCGAAGAGGAGGTTTTTAAGTTGCAAATTAATAATATTGTTTCTAAAAATTGCGACAGTTTAAATCCGATAAGCGGCAATAGGCAGTTTGCTACCATCTGGACGATATGATATGCTTGAGTTAAGTTAAATTTCGAATCAAATAAGATACTTAGATCTTTATACGTATCAAAACTATGAAGTAATCCATCGTCAATATTATAACCATAATTCAAGGTCGTATGCTTCTTTGCAAATGTTTGAAACTTGTATTTATTTTGTTTAAGGCAAAACGATATGCTTTGCATTATACGAGGTGTAGCTATAAAATAACGAGACTGATCTTTTTAAATTTAAACGTATTTAATTTAATATACAACCTTCCACTATCCCTACTATCATTATCTCCATTCGAATATTCTATTGTGTAAAACAGTGGTTGAAGTCTTCTTCTGTGAGCTTGTTCATGACGCGTGTCGCTTTTTCATTCACAGCTTTAACGGTCTGAAATCTTGTTCGTTTTAATGTAGATTTGATCTTGGGGAACAGATAAGTCACATGGTGCCAAGACAGTCAAATAAGGCGGATGGCCTAACACTGCGATGCTATACTTGTCTGAAGCGTTTTGAGAGACAATGCACTGTGCGCAGGCGCGTTGTCCTGATGAACCCATGACTTTTTTCCACAATTCGGATCTCTTTTTCTGATTTTCTCACGGAGTTAAACAAAAACCTAAAGTTAGTCACGCTGATTAACAGTTTGGCTTTTAGGAACCCAATTATGACAGACAATCCCATGGATATCGAAAAAAAAACATCATAGCTTTGAATTTTGATTTGCTCATTCGCGCTTTTTTAGCTGTCGATGAAGTTGGGCTCTTCCAAGGTATTGATTGAACCAAGGGTTTTCCCAAAAAATCAGATTTTTATTTTCTCATGAAGTTGAGCAAGAACCTCAAGGTAGTAATGTTGATTAACAGTTTGACCTTCAGGAACCCAGTTAAGGTACATAATCCCATGGATATAGAAAAAAGAATCATAATAAATTTGGATTTTGATTTGCTCTGTTTTTTCCACCTGGTTTGAAGGAATTTTTGAATCTTGTTTGACGAAAATATAAGTTTTAAATAAAGCAATATGTAACATATATATTTGCAAGACAATTGTTTATAAATTGGATCTTGGAGTTTCAGTAATTTAATATAAATGCATAATTTAATATAAATGCATGAATCTGGCTTTAAATAGTAAACACCGAGAAACTGGTTAATACTTAAATATTTTCTTGAAGGAAGATCGCTGGGATTTGAATTGGAACTGATTTTTATTTTAACCTATTTTTGCAAGGAAAGTTTTATCCTCGCTAGTTACATTATAATACTGGTTAACAATGTAATTGTTACAGACATTGAATGGCAATGTACCGAGTAAGCAAATTACACAAATAAAAATATATAAGCAAATATGAATTACAACACGAGAAATATATGAGATTTAACAAGCTAAGTAATAACAATAACAAACAAAATAATTTATGGGAAACGTACAAGAATAATTACAATAAGAATCTACTGAAAATAAAAACAAACTACAAAAATAATATTTAAAGAATTTTTATGAAAGAAATAATGACTTCAAGAGAATAACAAAGGATAGCAAAGCAATGAAAGATAATATAATTTATAACTAAATAATTGTTGATGGGCAACAAAACGCTTTGATAATACACCAATTAAATGAACAATTGAACTTTATAAATATAATGACTCTCAACAAAAACAAAAAGCGAATTAATAAATCAAAATGCAAGCAAATCAACATAACGATAGCAATAATATAATTAAGAATAACTAGATTTCGAAAGGAAGGGGTGGCAATTTAGCCTATACCAAGGAAGTAATATCCCAGTACCCAAGGTGGGTCGACGAAAAATAAAAGTTTAATAATTGAATAGAAAATAGAAAATCTAACACAAAATTAAGGCGAACAAAAAACTATAATAGATACATGAGCCGTACATAAACCTATGCTGAATAAAAGGAGAAATGCAATTAAACCGAAATCTCAAAACCTTATCGTAAAATTTTGAATACATTGTAACGTTCGATATAATAAATACAATAAAGGAAATATAACAATAAAACTTATACTATTATGTATGTTTAGACCGGCAAAAGAACGAATTTACAAGAAGGATTATATCTGTATTGAGTAAATAGTTTTATGGCCGTAGAAAACAAGACAATCCATAAAGTAATACAATACTTGACTAAACTTAATCAAAAATTGACAAAATTAGTTACTTGGGAAACTCCAACTCCTTTCTATACACTTAGCATTTACAATTAATATGAAATTAAAATCTATGATTTAATATGTAAAATAAATACACCTAAATTTATGCGATTATGTTTAAATTAAACTAAAATTTAAATTAAATGCTCAATCGCCCTTTTTTAGCTCTCAGTGAAGTTAGGCTCTTCCAATGCATCGATTGACGCTTACTTTCTGGATCATAGGTGAAAAACCAAGATTCATCACATGTTATCACTCTTTTCAAGAAGTTTGGGTCATTTCAAACGGCAGTTGAAATGTCAGTACAAATATTTTCACGAGATTCTTTCCAGTTAATTGGCGAAGGAGGGAGATACTTGGTGAAACTTCATTATAACGCTAAGAAATAAGTAATTAAACTTCTAGTTTCAAAAATTCTTTTATCGTAAATACACTAATTTTTCATGCCATTGTATGGCGAAACGATATTGTAGTGTATTTACGATAAAAGAATTTTTGAAACTAGAAGTTTAATTACTTATTTCTTAGATTCTTTCTGTTCGATTGCGAGAATTTTCGACACCTTTCGCACATTTTTTACATTCTTGTGTAAAATTTGCTTTACACATTCTTTGTTAATTTATATCGTTTCAGCAATTACACGAATAGGTAACCGACCAAGAAGATAGTATTACTTAATGATAAATAATTGAGACCGCGTTTAGCCCCATATCGAATCCGTGGACACGAACTAAAATAAAACTACTTACCTTAAGTAATATTGAATTCTTTTGATTTTGATATTATGATGTGAGTCAACCGGTGATACGTCAGGCGAGCGAAGATCTGGCGATGACATCACCCGCGGAACACGTTATCAAGTCTCCCGGACCTCCGAAAAAGAAAAATGAATATAGGCCTATATAAGCCCTCGAAGATGAAGGGAGAGAATCAGACGACCAGAAACTGGCAACGAGTATTGTGATATAAATAAATACTGTGAAATAAATATTGAAATAAATACAGTTATTATTAATAATAGTTTTAAGTGTTATTTAGTGTTATTTCGTTTTATTATTAATATAGTGTGTTTTAATTACCATTAGTTTTATTTAAACGAACCCAGAAAGACTAATATTTTACATTTTTATTATACAACAGTCTCCTCTTAAATTAATACACTTATTACAGCGATTTTGCAACGCTTTAATCCTTCTTAAAAAAAAAGATTCTTCTTGGTCTGCAAACCAGCCCTTCACAGCTTCTATTAATTACCTCTTCGTTACACAAAAGTTGACGTCTATTTAAACTTTTTTTCAATCGAGAGAACAGACTAGTCTGAGGGGGCTAAGTATTTATGTCAATGCGCGATTTGTGTGCAGAGGCAATGCACTGTAAACACAACACACATTTCGCTAACATGCCATTAAAGTTTTCCTCTTTTGTATGACGCAATCCAATTTTTGACTATCGCATGTGATGGGCATCGATTGCCAAATTTCCTTACTCGCTTTTCTTCGACATAAGTAACGTAAAAATTTCTCAAATACTTGATTTGGTAGTACGTTTTTTTTACGTCAACAATTAAGTCAACGTTTGCTAATCATATACTCTATTTACGCTAACATACTGTTGAAAAGGAAAATAACTTTGACTTAATCTTGAATGTAAAAACTTAAAATAATGTGTATATATTAGAGGTAAATATTACGAAGATGTTACTTTTCAAAATTATGACAGACAGTTGTCAAATTTGAAAGGCGAAAATATTAATGATATTGATATTTGACAAACAATTAAACAAGGTTTTTGGAAGAAAAAAAATGGCAGAAGTTATCATTGATTGATCAAATGCAAGTATTTGATGCTCCAATTTATCGGTTTTCATATTTGAATTCTACATGATTTTTTTCAAAATTTACTGCACAATTCTTGACGTAAGATTTTACGGTGACACTTTTAAAATGTAATTATTTCTTGCCATTATAGCAAGATTTTGTTTTGTTCAAGGAAAATGGCCTGGACTAACTAGATATTAATACCCCCTCGTATTACTTAATGATAAATAATTGAGACAGCGTTTAGCCCCATCTCGAATCCGTGGACACGAACTAAAATGAAGCTGACTTACAGTAACTTATATTTTGAATTTGTTGTATAAGAATTTACCAAAGTTTTATTCTTCTTGTTATAAGTATGAAAATAAAATGATAAATAAATCTGTCTAGATTAAATATTTTATATTTATAAAAAGAATGATAAAAATTAATGTTAATTAAATATATGTAGATTATAAAGTAATGAATAATAAATTATTTTTTTGTTTTATGTAAAAGTGGGTATAAATAAAAAATAGCTTTTTTTTACACATTGGTTGTTTTTTTTTCTAGTAAGAATTTGGAATTATCTGTGTAACATTGAATAGAACCAGTCGTATTGTACAAAAAAAAAATTATTTAAAAAAAAACATACTTTCTCAAAATATAAAACCTCTAAACTTTGGTCCTTTATCAAACAATTTTTTTATCTTTTTCTGAGATCAATAGAATATAATTTTTGATGACTAGCACCATACAATTGATTATATTGACAATAAATCCATATTTTTCGTTTGTTTACAGAGTCCGGTCACCGGAGTGAATCTGGTTCCGGCGGCTATTGGCAACTTCAACTAGATCGGGACCTTGTCGAGACCATATCGGCTATCCTGCCGGAGTGGTTAAAGAATAACATGGCGGAGGGTGGTCAGCAACCGTCGACACCGCGGGCTTCGCCGCCTAAGGCTGTCGTCGATACTTCACCCTTGCTCAACTCTCTAGAACAAAACAAAGAATGTAAGTTTACATGTACACATCATTTTTTGCAAACCGCGAAAAAGGAAGGACTAACCTATGCGGAAGCTATCCAAAAAATAATTATTGGGGGGGTCTAGAAGATCTTCAGTGAAGCAATTTATCATAATAAAGTTATTTGGGGAGAGGCACCGTTAAGCTATAAAAATATAAAATACGTTCAAAACAATAACTAACATCAAATACACATAAAACATCTATTTTCTTGTCAATGTATAGTATTCTTTTCATATTGATACCATTTTCGCTTATATTTTCTGTATATTCAATCTAATAAGCGTTTACAAGAGCATATTTCGCAAATAAACCCTAAGGTAAGTTTTATTGTTAAAAAGGTACGAAAACGTCAACAAGAAGTTGCTCCAGACTGTCAATCTTTGAATAACAAAGTATTACTCTTCATATACAAGTGTCCCGTATCGTTATTTTCAAATTTTAGGAGTGTAAAGTAGACTTCATTTCAAGTAACAAAAACGCAAAACTTGTATATCCATTTTTATTTGTTTCAACGTTACAGATCTATGAATGTGATTGTCAGATCATGAAAAAAAAATGTAATCCTAAAGTCAATACAAAATGATTTTATTAAAAAAAAAGTTATACGATTCAATAACAGGCCTGTGATTGTTAAAGTCGCATAACAAAATGTTATCCTAAAATAAATAAACACTTATCGTAGTGCATACAGTAATTTCTTGGAGATCTACAAAAAAGAGTACTGGAAATTGATTTATGATAAAGAAGGTTCTTACTTGTTTCGTAAGTGCTGAACCATGAATATCATACAATAAACAAACGTTCAGATGACTGTGAACATTGCATTTTTTAATAAAGGATTACATTACGTTTCAGTTCATACAACAGCTTATTAGTGACTGGACACGTTTTCTTTATTCAAAATGCCTTACCAATTTTCTTCTCAAGAGTATGCGGACGTGATTTTTGTGTATGGCTACTGTAACGGCAGTGCACGTCAAGCAGTTATTGAATACCGACATCGATTACAAAACGTTTCTGGAAGTACACAGACAATTTCGGGAATGCTGACTGCGTGATTATCTTTTCAACCGAAGAGTAAATTTGCCAGCAGACTTAGAGGAAGAAGCAGTAGCTATTGTTACAAGGGATCGAAGTATCAGTGTACGTCGAATCGCTAGACAACTAGGAGTGCCACGTACGACAGTTTGACGAATTTTAAAACGTGAGGGTTTATATCCATATCACTATCACAGGGGACACGGTTTGCTTAAGGCAGACCACTATGCTCGTCTAGTTTATTCTACCTGGATATTAAAACAGTCACGGCTTCATTTTAATTTCTGCAGAACAATCCTCTGAACAGATGAATCTACGATCGCGAGAAGTGGTGTTACAAATCTGCGAAACCTGCACAGGTGGTCATCAGAAAATTTCAACATGAATTTTCTATTAACGTTTGGGCGGCCCTAGTCGATGACTTGTTGATTGATCCTGTCGTTCTTCCTGGGAGGTTAAATGCGGACAATTACCTTCAATTTCTTATTGACGAACTGCCAGGTCTTTTAGGGGATGTCTCACTGAATGTTCGACGTGACATGTGGTTTCACATGGATGGGGCACCACCACATTTCGGAATTGCTGTCCGAAATTGGGTTAACGTCAACTATCCAAGATGGATCCCCTTGACTTTTATTTATGGGGCTACATGAAAAATTTAGTCTACGCGCAAGTTTCGAACACAAGAGAAGAGTTGTTGAATCGTATTCACCTAGCTGCCGAGTTAATCCGACAAAACAAGTATGAAATTCGGATAAGTACTTCTTCTGTTAGCTTACGGGCACAAGCCTGCTTTCAACAAGGAGGTGGACATTTCGAAAATATTATTAATTGAACTTTTTTAAATAAAATGAGTTTTTATTGACTTTGATATTACATTTTTTTTCATGATCTGGCAATCACATGCATAGATCTGTAAGTTTGAAACAAATAAAAATGGATATTCAAGTTTGCGTTTTTTGTTACTTGAAATGAAGTCTACTTTACACTCCTAAAATTTGAACATAACGATACGGGACACTTGTATGATTATATATTTAAATTATAATTTACGCAAATAAGCAAATTAATAATCGTTTGCATATAAATATTCCGATAAACATATATAGAGTGTATACATTCGGATATATATCTGATATTTCCGCTTGTTATCTCCACACGTTGTGGATACAGTTTCAACCGCGATAAAAAAATAAATTTAAAAAGCTCCAACTTATTAACGCAAACTGGTTCGTTAGAGATTCAGTAAGTAAGTGTATAACATTATAGGTCGTCGCAAGACGCATAGCATGTTCACCAATTATTGCCGATTCTGTTATTGTATTTTCCGCGAATTCAAAAACAATTTCTCAAGTTCATGTGACGAAAGTGTCTTACCTGAAATGTATTCGGGTCTATCAACTTTTAAGATAGTGATGTTAGTGTTAGGAGATATGCTATATAAGATTAAAAATAACGTTACGTCGCCTATGGGTAAATTTTGTTTTCTCTATTAATGTCTCAGTGATATAATTATTGCGTGAATGTATGTTCATTTCATATTGCATAAAGAAGATCATTTAACGTCTTTGACTTTATCGGCGAAAACAATTCGTACAACGAATATTTAAAAGATATGTAACCTATATTATTTATAATTTGAAATAGATTATTTGATAAATATTGACACATTTTATATTATAAACAAGTGAAAACATATCCTGTGCACAAGCCATAATAAGTTTAAGTTCTTTGCAGACTCAAGAGCATCTGCTTTATTTTTTTTTTATACAGTGCGAGTGCGTCCATAAAGTATAGACACAAGCCCGTAGTAACGTTATTGTGCATTATTTGACAAAATGCAAAGATATGTCGATTAATGTTTTTTATTAGCTATATTTAGATGCTACCATTTTGTGTTTTCTGTCAACCTTGAATAAGGTATGAGGTCATTGATAATGTTTTTAAATGTCATCCCCATTTTTTTATGGATTTTGAAAGCTTTTACAATTCTTATTCGATGATGTAAAAATTTTGGTATGTTACATTAGAACATTTTTGAGTAAATTGTGTTCTAATTCTAAGTTTTATTTTGACATTTTCAGTATCAAATTTATAACAAATGCTCAAAATGTCTTCCTTCATTTTGTTGACAAAATCCTAAGCGATGATAAATTCCATTTCGCACATTCTGTAATATTTCGAGAGTGATTAGTCTGGTATCGTAGATGGTGCGTTGTCGTAAAACGTCCAAATTTTCCGGTTGTGTCGCATAAACTTTTAATTTTAAATAATCCCACAAGAAGAAGTTCGATGGATTAAATCTGACGATCTAGCTGGCCATTCAATTGCCCCTCTTCTTCCAATCCATCTGTTAGGAAATGTATTATTGAGGTATTGCCTTACTGGTAGCGTATAGTGCGGAGGAGCACCATCCTGTTGATACCAAATTCTATGATCTGGCAAATATGGATCCTCATTATTTGGAAAAAGAACCGCTGAAACGGGTATCAATTCATTCCTCAAAAAGTTCAAGTATATTTCCCCAGTCAAGTTTACATAAAAGAAAAACGGTCCCACAATGCGATCGCCGATAATCCCTGCCCACACATTTAGTATTTGCGGGTATTGGGTTTGTGTCTCTTGCATCCAATGAGGATTATCAGTCGACCAAAATCGGCAATTTTGTCTATTCACAGTGCCATTCAATGTCAAAGTAGCTTCGTCAGAAAACAAAATATTGAGGAGAAATAGAGGGTCATTATCAAAAATTTGCATTAACCGTTCACAATATTCCAAACGCCGATCAAAATCATCCTCAGACAACTTTTGAACTAAATTCATTTTATAGGGATGATACTTTGGTTTATGCAAAAGTTTCCCGACTCTACCCCTTGCTACGTCAAATTCTCGACTAAGTTGCCGGGTGCTTGTGTGAGGACGTTCTTGAACTGTTAACAAAATGTCAACTTCAGTGTCTAGGACCGTTGATGGACGTCCACTTTTTGATTTATCTCGAACGAACCCTTCTTCCAAAAATTTTCTGTGGATTTTGCTTACAGTTGAAAAACCTATAGGGTCCAGTTCAGGATGCGTTTCATTAAACAACCCCGCTACTTCCCTAACATTTCGACGTCTATCTCCAAACCCAATCATCATGAGCACCTCAATGCGTTCCCGTTCAGACAAATGCATTTCAGAGAATGAATAATTAAAACATTTACACCAACAATTAAGATTAAATAAAAATGTTGTGATTCGGATTATTTACAATCTAACAAAAAAATTAACTTGTCACTTTGGGAATGACAGAAAGTTGAAAAATGATTACTCAAAAATTTTCTAATGTAACATACCAAAATTTTTACATCATCGAATAAAGAATTGCAAAAGGTTTAAAAAGCTTTTAAAAAAATTATCAATGACTTAACTTAGCATCTAAATATCGCTAATAAAAAACATTAATCGACATGTCTTTTTTTGACCAGTAGGGATTTTGACCAATATGTATTTTGACCAGTATGGATTTTGACCAGTATGAATTTTGACCAGTAGGGATTTTGACCCGTATTGATTTTGACCAGTAGGGATTTAGACCTGTTGGGATTTTAACCAGTATGGATTTTGACCAGTAGGGATTGTGATCAGTATGAATTTTACCCAGTAGGGATTTTGACCAGTATGGATTTTGATCAGTATGAATTTTGAACTGTTGGGATTTTGACCAGTATGGATTTTAACAGTATGGGTTTTACCAGTAGGGATTTTGACAAGTATGGATTTTAACAAATATATATTTACCAGTAGGGATTTTGACCTGTAGGGATTTTGACCAGTAGGGATTTTGACTAGTATGGATTTTGCCCAGTAGGGATTTTGACCAGTATGGATTTTAACCGGTTGGGATTTTGACCAGTATCGATTTTTACCAGTATGGATTTTGACCAGTATGGATTTTGCCCAATAGGGATTTTGACAAATATATATTTTGACCAGTAGGGATTTTGACAAGTATGTATTTTGACCAGTATGGATTTTGACCTGTTGATATTTTGACCAGTACGGATTTTTACTAGTAGGGATTTTGACCAGTATGGATTTTGACCAGTATGGATTTTGACCAGTAGGGATTTTGACCAATTATATATTTAGACCAGTAGGGATTTTGGCCAGTATGGATTTTGACCAGTATGGATTTTGACCTATAGGGATTTTGACGAGTAGGGATTTTGACCAGTATGGATTTTGACCAACATGGATTTTGCCCAGTAGGGATTTTGACAAGTATGGATTTTGACAAATATATATTTTGACCAGTAGGGATTTTGACCAGTATGGATTTTGCCCAGTATGGATTTTGACCAATATATATTTTGACCGGTAGGAATTTTGACCAGTATGGATTTTCCCAGTAGTGATTTTGACCAATATGTATTTTGACCAGTATGGATTTTGACCAGTAGGGATTTTGACCAGTATGAATTTTGACCAATATATATTTTGATCAGTCGGGATTTTGACTAGTGTGGATTTTGACCATACTGGTCAAAATCCATACTGGATTTTGCCCAGTTTGGATTTTGACCAGTAGGGATTTGGACCAGTATGGATTTTGACTTGTTGGGATTTTGACCAATATGTATTTTGACCAGTATAGATTTTGACCTGTTGGGATTTTGACCAGTATGGATTTTTACCAGTAGGGATTTTGACCAGTATTGATTTCGACCAGTATGGATTTTGCCCAGTAGGGATTTTGACCAGTAGGGATTTTGACCAGTATGGATTTTGACCAGTAGGGATTTTGCCCAATATGTATTTTGACCAGTAGGGATTTTGACCAGTAGGGATTTTGACCAATATGTATTTTGACCAGTATGAATTTTGAGGATTTTGACCAGTAAGGATTTTGACTGGTAGGGATTTTTACCAGTATGGATTTTGACCAGTAGGGATTTTGCCCAGTAGGGATTTTGACCAATATGTATTTTGACCAGTATGAATTTTGACCAGTAAGGATTTTGACTGGTAGGAATTTTGACCAGTAGGGATTTTGACCAATATGTATTTTGACCAGTATGGATTTTGACCCGTATGGATTTTGACCTGTTGGGATATTGACCAGTATGGATTTTTACCGGATAATAAAATAAAATTAAACAATAACCTTGTTATACCATTTTATTCACATGTAATAGTGACCGCGGTTTCGACATACAATGTCATTATCAAACTGCAAAAGTTGCAGGCCTACATAGATCTTATTAATGACACAAAACTATATGGGGGTGGTTTATGACGTTATCATAAACATCATAACATCATAAACCACCACCATATAATTTTGTGTCATTTATAAGATCTATGTAGGCCTGTAACTTTTGCAGTTTGATAATGACATTGTATGTCGAAACCGCGGTCACTATTACATGTGAATAAAGTGGTATAACAAAGTTATTGTTTTATTTTATTTTATTATGTACAATAACGTTATTACGGGCTTGTGTCCATACTTTATGCACGCACGGTATATTAAAGGTGTTTATTATATAAAATGCGAAATATTAGGTCTATCAGAAAGAGTTATATTTTTGTTTCCCAGAAACAGACATTAAACTCCTGTTAAAATACTTCCAAGAAATTCTGGTATTGTGGTAAAAATTACTTATCATTCCTTCAATTACATTTTCATTTAGAGTAACCGATGATTTTATGTAAATTTAGGAACACTGCAGAACAGTAGGGCTTTTAGAAAATCAAAATATGACAACTGTCAGATTACAATTTAGTTGTGTTACAACTTAATCTTATTTCTTGTGAAATGTTTGAAATAAAATAAATATTTATTGACAGAAATGCGTTTATTGTAAAAATACTACGTTAAAGAACATGCTCGAAATGTTGCTTTCCTGTCTTAATGCACACACGAACTCTCTGTTTCATGTTTTCAAATGCGTTTGATAAATAATGGATTATATTATCACAAACTTCTCTAATCGTATTGCTAGATTCTTCAATTCTATGTTGTAGCGTTCTAAAAATCGTGTTCTTCATGTGCGGAAAAATAAAGTAATCGAGAATTGTGAGATCTGGAGACATTGGAGGAAAATTCACTATTCGATTATCAAAGAACTCTTCCAAACAAGCGCGTGTTTGTTGAGCCGTATGTGGAGGAGCATTGTCTTGTTGGAAAAATCTGTAATTTCATCGTCACATAACTTGCTTATTAAAGGGTTCTAACAAGTCATTTCGGTATCTTTCAGCATTTATTGTTGCATTAAAAAATATTGATCCAATGATTAATCTCCTTGACACCACCAGCCAAACACCAATTTAGCGTATGTAATGGCGTTTCCACAAATTCATGAGGATTTCCTGCCGACCGTATTCTTATATTGTGTTTGTTTAAATATCCCGAAAGATGAAACCGGGCCTCATCAGTAAAGAAACATTTATTAAGAACATCATCATTTTTAAAGCTATTCAAGATACAATGGCAGTACTCGGTTCTGCTATCGTAATCAATGGGACCGAGTTCATGAACAGCATTTTATATGGATATAATTTTAAATCTTTTTTTAAGAATAGTATGGCATGTCTGAACTTCTTGCAAAAGTTTTCCAATTCTTTGCTGAGTTTTCCATTCGATGTCGAACATCTTCAATGCAATCAGCAGTTCTTTTTTAGATACTTCACTTCCGGATTTACGAAATACTGTTCCTGTTTCACGAAATCTGTAAATACAACCATTAATTTTGCCTAGCCAGTTGTTCACACGTGATTGCAAGATTAGGTAACTGTTGCCGAAAATCCTGTATACATTGATTAATTGCATAAACTCACTTGTTCATTTACTAATCTACCAATTCTAAAGTAACTTGAAACAGTAAAAATTTTGTGTTGTATTTTTAAAATAACAATACATAATCTAATTGATAAAACAACTTTTCAATAAATTGATTTAACTATGACAGTTGTAAAAATTTGACTTCCAAAATGCCTAACTGCTCCCGAATTTATCATAGGCTACTCTAAATGAAAATTTAGTTGGAAACGTAGAAACGTAGGGGAGATTTTTATAAATCGTTATTTTGCAGAAAAATTACGATTCTGCAATACTTCATTTTCTTTTGCTTTTTTCGGCATTTGACAATTGCATTTCATTATTTGTCAATTGAATTTCCATTTTCTAAGCGTCAGCTGCTTTTGCCAAATGGAATTCCCTTTTTGTTAAATTACTTTTGCCTTTATATCAATTGGTTTTCTTGTTTATGTGTATGTATACGTCTAACACTATAAAAAAACAAAGCAATTTACACATTAAAATATACAAACAGATTGTAACATCTATGTAATATAATAATAAACCGAAAACTCGAAACACTTATTTATGAAGGTATAATCGTACAATAGTCCCAATTCGGTTCTGCGCAAACGTAATTCGCACCTGCGCTAGGTGTCGCAGAAGATATGGTCGTTCTTATGTAGGGCGGTACCAAATCGTAGATCGACGCTTTGTTCCCGAATTAGTTCTATCTAAAATATATCGTAACTAGGTAACTGTAAATTGTTAACTAGTAACTGTTGCCTAGATCATAATACGAAAGCAGCATTAGAAAGCATTTTATCATGAATAAGCATACTAAAAAATGGCGGCTTACCGTTTAGATCAACACGGGCAATTCGGATACTGAGTGTGTGATCGATATAGATCATCGAAAAGTTTTCGGTAAATATCATCAGCGGCAGGCTAAGACAGAGAAATATCCTTAAAGGGTTCTTTTATTCGAAACTAACGCGATAATACAATATATATAAACTACCTTAAACTTTTACACACCTGCAGCATCGAAAATAACGCATTAGAAAATTCGCAGAAATCTTCATGTGTATACGAGGTGTCCCGGATCGTTATGTTCAAATTTTAGGAGTGTAAAGGAGACTTCATTTCAAGTAACAAAAAACGCAAAACTTGTATATCCATTTTTATTTGTTTCAAAGTTACAGATCTATTAATGTGATTGTCAGATCATGAAAAAAAAATGTAATCCTAAAGTCAATAAAAACTGATTTTATTTAAAAAAGTTCAATTAATAATATTTTCGAAATGTCCACCTCCTTGTTGAATGCAGGCTTGTGCCCGTAAGCCAACAAAAGAAGTACTTATTCGAATTTCATCCGAAATCTGGTGGTGCCCCATCCATGTGAAACCACATGTCTCGTCGAACATTCAGAAATTGAAGGTAATTGTCCGCATTTAACCTCCCAGGAAGAACGACAGGACCAATCAACAAGTCATTGATTAGGACCGCCCAAACGTTAATAGAAAATTCATGTTGAAATTTAGATGGGCGTATAGCTTCGGGATTTTCTGATGACCACCTGTGCAGGTTTCTCAGATTTGTAACACCACTTCTCGTGAACGTAGATTCATCTGTACAGAGGACTGTTCTGCTGAAATTAAAATGAAGCCGTGACTGTCTTAATATCCAGGTAGAATAAACTAGACGAGCATAGTAGTCTGCCTCAAGCAAGCCGTGTCCCCTGCGATAGTGATATGGATATAAGCCCTCATGTTTTAAAATTCGCCAAACTGTCGTTCGTGACACTCTTGGTTGTCTAGCGATTCGACGTACACTGAGAGTTGGATCCCTTGTAACAATAGTTCTTCTTCCTCTAAGTCTGCTGGCAAATTTGCTCCTCGGTCGAAAAGATAATCACGCAGTCCGCATTTCCGAAATTGTCTGTGTACTTCCAGAAACGTTCTGTAATGAGGAATGCGCCTATCGGGAAACCGATGTCGGTATTCAATAACTGCTTGACGTGCATTGCCGTTACAGTAGCCATACACAAAATGCATGTGCGCATACTCTTGAGAAGAAAATCGGTAAGGCATTTTGAATAAATCAAACGTGTCCACTCACTAATAAGATTTTGTATGAACTGAAACGTAATATAATCCTTTATTAAAAAATGCAACGTTAACAGTCATCTGAACATTTGTTTATTGCATGATATTCATGGTTCAGTACTTACGAAATAAGTACGAACCATCTTTATCACAAATCAATTTCCAGTACTCTTTTTTGTAGATCTCCAAGAAATTACTGTATGCGCTACGACACGTGTTTATTTATTTTAGGATAACATTTTATTATGCGACGTTAACAATTACAGGCCTGTTATTGAATCGTATAACTTTTTTTAAATAAAATCAGTTTGTACTGACTTTAGGATTACATTTTTTTTCATGATCTGACAATCATATTCATAGATCTGTAACTTTGAAACAAATAAAAATGGATATACAAGTTTTGCGTTTTTTGTTACTTGAAATGAAGTCTACTTTACACTCCTAAAATTTGAACATCACGATACGGGACAGCTTGTATAGAGGCGACCGTCGGTATCCTTATTAGTTGACTACACACACTATAGACCAGGATAGTTAAACTCGATCTATCGAAACATGCTCGAACGGAAGGGTTCGGCAAAATGACGTAAAAGATAATTATATTCTAATCAATTCGGGTTAAGCACATATTTAATTTTCAAGATTTCGTACATTTACTAAACCATTCGATCTGCATGAATACGCGCTACCAGACAACAAGAAAAAATTGTTCATCCATTTAAACAGCCGTAATTATTATAATAACAGCTGTTCCTGAATGCGTATATGAGGAAAAATTACACATCCGTTACAAAATTAATTAATAAATCTAATTACACATATCCACTGTTTCATAACGCCGCATTTAAATGTGGCATTTTTCACGCACATTTGCCCAACTACGTATCATATGCATGAACCACGCAAAAATATTTACATATACTTGTTGATTGTCTATTGTAAAGTTTTACAATACAGATACGATATTTAAAAAAAAATAGAGGAGTGTACTACTTCCAAGACATAAAAATTATTTAAAAAAAGTGCTTCTTTCAGATGGTATAAGATTCGATAAGATTTAAAGAAAACAAAACTATTACTTCTTATGTTATACGTAAAGGTATTAATGAAAATGTATTATTCGAACTTAACTGTATCTAAATTTTAAATTTTAATTCAATTTAAAATAAGTGCCGGAATTAACGAAGCATTTATTTCCCCTATGAAAAAAATTGCTTTTTGAAATATGTTTTGTTTAGCTCAAGCAAATTTTCTTATACAGTAGAATCTCGAAACCATGAACACAAAAAATCCGAGACTGTTCACGTTATGGAATTTGTTCACGTTAGCGAGTAGATACTAAACATACACAGTTTTACTTATATATATATATATATATATATATATATATATATATATATATATATATATATATATATCGTTTATTTAATAATATACAACACTACATAAAATAGCTAATGATTTTTGATTGAATTTGTTTGCTAGAAATGCTGAGCAAAATTGCTTTCTCTTGCAATCGTTTTAAGTTTATAATGTCTTCAGCATCCAAATTGTTTGTAACCGCGCCCAATCTAACGCCGTATTTAATGCTTTCACGCCATCCGAATGCGGTACTTTAGGAATTTCAAGTTCTTGATTTTTTAATAATTTATCGTCTGCATCTTCATCTTCGCTTTCATATGTAACTGTGTCTTTATTCCATTCTTCAATATGAGTCTTTGTGTATTGGTCTATGATCGGTTCACTTTCAAGATTATTCAATAAAGTGATTGTTTCAGCTACAATTTCGGAAGTTTCTTCATTCCATTTTCGTTGTAAAACACTTAAGGGGAGAGTGTCTTCTTCGTCAGATTCAGTATTGTCACTGTCTGATAATTGTTATGCATTTAGCGATAACAGATTGCTCCAATTTATCCCATGCAGCGGCTAGATTCAATACAGCATCCTATAACGACAGATTTTTAAGAGCTTCCTGAATATTTTCTGTACTGGAAATTATAGAGGCCAGTAAACTTTTCCTATAATAAAGCTTAGTGAGCCGTAAGACGTTCTGATCCATCGGCTGTATCAATGGTGTTACGTTAGGAGGCATAAACATTGCAAATATTTTGCCATCAGTTGTTTTTAATTCTGCTTCCGAGGGATGAGAAGGAGCGTTATAAAGAAGAAGGACGGCATATTCTCTGATTTTTTTACTGAGTAAAAAAGCTCTGACCTAAAATTATGAAAATCAACTACGGTATCTTTTTTTTGTTTGAACTTACCTCAGGAACGAACTGGTTTAAAAACCAGTCTTTAAAAATATCTTTCGTCATCCATGCATTTGCGTTGTTCTTGTAGACAACTGAATTGCAGAAATTTTTAAAGCATCTAGGCCGATTTGCTTTTCCAATTATGAGCGGCCTTAATCTGTGCGAGCCAGCTGCATTTGTAAAAAGCGTTCAAATAAGCTTTGCCTCTAGTAGGCCATTCCTTTAAAAACGTATGATTATTAATAATTTAATTTGCATTAGTTGTCAATTAGACAGATGCATAGTTGACAAAAATTGCTTTGTAATTTAAAATTGATTTAACATGGTTTTTACTATACAACACAAATCATTCATGCTAGAATCTTATTTTCGAAACGGACGTAAGATTGACGGACAATGGCAGTATTCTCTTCAAGATTGTTTAGAAGAATTTCAATCAAATATCTCATCTCATAACCAACAAAATTCCTATTAAAATTAGTAACAAGCTAAGACATAATCATAATTTCCAAGGGCTACTTTGAGGTAAAATTTATTTGAATTCTTTGTACAACCGAGGAATGTAATTCTTTGTTTCGGAATTTTCATTCCCGGAGCGTTTTTTTCAGCAAGTGAAACATAGGTCCTATCAGGCAACAGTTTCCAAAATAACCCAGTCTCGTCAGCATTATAGATTGATGCTCATTTAAATAAAATTCCGCATTTCTTGTCTCAATTGTTGTTTAAAAGATCCACTAGATGTGGCTGAGATGATAATTTTTCTCCGGTAATTTTCAAATGACGAATTCCGAAGCGCTTTTTAAAACGTTGGAGCCAACCATAACTGGCATTAGATTTATGTGTACTTTGATGCACCTTATCATAAAAAAATAAAGCCCTTTGCCGAATTATTTCAGCAGTAACCGGAATGTTTCTCTGGCGCTGTTTAAGAAACCATCTGTATAGAATTTTTTCCATTTTTGGATATTCCGCTTCTCTTAATGTACATTTTTTGCTAGATGTTGACGTACTAGCCAAAACAGCGACGATTTTTTCCTTTTTATTTTTAATTGAGCAAACTGTTGATTTTGCTACGCCATACTTTTTTGAAATGGCCGTTACACTCAAACCTTTTTCATAATCTTCTATTAGTTTACCTTTTTCACGTAAAGACAAACACTTTGCGTTCACTTTTGTCATGTTACGACAGTTACCGTACCGCACAAGAGCATTCACTGAACACTGTGGCCTGCTTTTACATATTGTAGCATATCATACAGGCAGGGAAACCCCCGATGACTTAAAAATTAAAACTATTCATTATTCACATTTTCGAGTATGTTCGTTGAAACGAATTTTCACGTTAACGAGATCTTAGTGCACCTCAATTAAGATATCCTTTTAGAAAATTACTGGATACTCAAAGACATATATCGGTTTTTATATTCCAAAGATGTTTGAATATATTTAGATCGCGGTTTAATGCAGACAAATCCAGAAGTCAGAGAAGAGTCAGGAGTCCCTTTTGAATGTTTGTCTTGATTCGACCAAAATGAACTGTAAAATTATCAATAATAACACACTAAGGAGGTGTATCGAATAAGTATAGAATGATTCTTGAAAGTGATATTGATATTTTGGAGGGCGACGATTTGTTTGAAATGATAATAATCTTTTAATTTCTCATGAAAATCCATTACAGGACCATCATCAAATCTTCCAAATGAAATGTCATATTATTGATGTTCATTTAGACATTTTGCTACGAGTAAATAGTAAAAATAAATCTCACAAAATTGGTTTCTGTTACTTTACGATATACTGCAGAGTTTCCAAGACTCACCTATGTAGGAGAGTTGATAGTATAAAGATACAATTCAACTAGCCAGTACCCGGGCTAAGGTCAGTGAAGACAGCGAGGTTCGTATCGAAACATTGTTGAGTGTCTGACTATAATGAAAGAATAAAGGCGCCAACGTGAATTACTGTTAAATTGCAATTAGAATTCATACGTCACACGTATGACGTAGAGGCTATACCGTTTCCACAAAGCTTAATCTCTATAAAAGGGATCTAAATACACATACAAATAAATAACCGCACAAATAAATAATGCTATACCAATATTTATTGAAAACGTTTTCCCACAAAATATTAACAAATATCAAATATATATATATATAAAATTGACGGACCTGTATATATACAACAATAAAGATCGGGGATCTCGTACATACAAAATATTCAAAAATAAATGCGAAACATAAACTACATATTTAAATTGACGCAAAACTTCTATATAAAATATTGCATGCAAATGTTAAGATATATAAATGAACTATGTAAATATAAATATTGAAATATAAGAATAAACTATAAAATGCACACATGAATATAAAGCGGAAACTAAATTGATATGTGCTTTA
This sequence comes from Melolontha melolontha, assembly GCA_935421215.2. NCBI lineage: Eukaryota > Metazoa > Arthropoda > Insecta > Coleoptera > Scarabaeidae > Melolontha > Melolontha melolontha. The sequence continues at coordinate 252,451,503 of OW285235.1, read as the reverse complement.
ATGTCTTGAAGTATTAATTATAGACCACGAAAAACAATACTGTTGCAAAATTTATCTGCAAAGGTATAGGCCTGGATCCAAGCTACGTCACCCCGACTGATTACCAGATGGATTAGATTACGTGGGCGAATACCTGCTTTGCACTATCGGTAGGACTTGAATTTACCATTATCCAAACAAGCTCTAGTTGTATTCTAGCTCCAAAACTAGTTTAGCTCCAGTTTTAGGTGTGTACGGGCATATATCGAGGACTGCGTTGGAGTGAATCAAGGGAAAGTTGTCGCAAAAAACCTCAGCGGGAGGTTTAAGACAGAAACCCACCCCAAAGGGTGCTTTTATTCGCAACTTATTACGATATTAACACAATATTACACAAAATATAAAGTGCCCTTAAACCTTTTCACACACAGCCTTGACTATATCTTAATCTGAAGTGAGGCCAAAAGCACGCTATCTCATTATTCGATTACCCAAGATCCCATTACGCACTCCCACTCAATGTATAAAACACACGCTACCAAGATAATTCGATAAATAAACGTAACAATTTACAAGAACATATGGTAATGTGCGTCATGCGACGTCACGTCAGCCGATGACCTAAGCAATGACGTCACCGGCTACTTACGTCATGGGAATCCCGGAATAAACTAGACCCGAATTAATCTAGAAACGTCCAAGGAGTATACAAATATTTAAGATAGGAACGATTCTTTCAACAAGTGATCGCCGCGAATTAAACATCGTGTACATAATTGTGTGTATAAATACTGTTAATTATTGTTAGTTACTTATTCTTCTTATGAATATAGTTATTTTTAATTGCCGTCTATATTATTAATCAAACCCAAACTGAATAATTATCACAGTATTCTCTCCATGACACGATTAAAATAAAATTTGGATTCACTTAATTTTGACTTGACTTTCCAAAAGTTAACAACGCTTTCGTTATGTAAGTATATTGCTAACTTCAGCGCCATGTTTAAGAAGAAGGCAAAATTTTCTACAAACTAATTTGTAACTTGTTAGTATTGCTAACTTCAGCGCCTGTTTAAGAAGAAGTCAAAATTTTCTACAAATCTGTCAGATAGATAAGTTTTACAATTTTTTAAAGTAACCTATTCGTTCTTTTTGTGTTGGTGTACAGAATTGAATGGGTATTACGAAAATGGTATCAGAAGTACCCGCGTTTGGTGACAGACGATACTTTGTGTCAAAATCTGCATTACCGACTGTGAGAACTATTCTTTAATTGAAGTCTATCAAAATTTCGGATAGATTCATCGAGTAGTGGTGCTTTGAGAGCTGTTGAAAGTGAGCAAGTTTATCTGTTTGTTAAATTTACTAAAGGCAAAACAATTGCGTTGTATTCCTTAACACAAGTATTTATCATGCATACTTGTATGTCGAAAAATAAACAAATTTTCTGCAAACGTTCGTGAAGCGTGATGAATATTAATGAGAATTATCATGTACGCCACCTGAATTATTGGATGCAGGAAATGAAGCCACTTCCAAAATTCTGCCAGCGAAATTAAGACAACTTTATGAGAAAGCATACTGTAAATTTATGGATTGGCGAGCAAAGAAGAAATCAAATTCTGCATCAGAAGCAGTGTTATTGGCATAGTTTTCGAACTATCGAAGGAAATGAAAGCATAATCCGTATGATCACAATATTCCATGGTTAAATGTACATTACAAACCAATAAGAACATTAATATATCGAAATATCCAAAGTTAATTGCTTTCTTGTAGCAAAATTCAAAAGGTTACAAACCTGCGAAATCGAGGACTTTCACAGGCTTGCAAATCAAGACATTCCTGAAAAATGCCCCTAATGAAGTTCATTTGCTCACAAAAGTGAGCATATAAACGTCGAAGTTTCTGTCACTTTAATTTACAACATTCTGATACAGGTCATTGCCATATTCGCAATTGGGGGTGCTTGTCGAGCATATGAACTAAGTAAAATTCAAGTTGCCGACATAGAAGATTCAGGAACGTCGTTAATGGTGAAAATTAATGAAACTAAAAATAATGTACAAAAAAAGGTTTGTTGTGTCTGGAGAGTATCATCAATATTGTAGAGATTACATAGCGTTTTTTATGGATAATTGACAAATTCATTAATCAAGTTGTAGGAAGAAATCAATTTTCCAAGATTCCGGAAATTTTCGCTAAATTTTGGAAATTGGAGAACCCTAAATCATACACGGGACATGCTTTCAGGAGGTCGTCAGCAATCATTCTAATAGAATCTGGTGCAGATCTGTTAACTTTGAAGAGACATGGTGGGTGGAAGTCGTCTACAATAGTCGAAAACTACGTGAATGGCTAAAAGAGTATTACCTGGAGCTAAATATAGTTTCAGTTCAAAGCGTAATGGAAATTCCCATTTCAAATATAAAATCTCTTGAAAACGTGGTAGAACCGGAAATTTCTACTAATCAATCGAGTGAAGTGGGAACTTCCACAAAAGTTTCAAGACATTTAGCAAACATACATTGTACTTTCGAGGATTATATTTCTAATTTTTTATTACTAATGGTTACCATCGCAAAAATGTAATAACTAGGGGTCGGACACGAGAGGCCGAAATTACGACATATCTAGTCCAGTCTATAACATCGCTAAGTACAACATACAGTTATTGAATTCATTCGGTTAACCGCACATCTGTTTTTTGTCGTTCGCAATTACTTCAATTTTACAATTAAATTCCTTTCTTCATGGGCGTAGATAGAAGCGAGAGAAGTTTTTATAATTTATTTTATTTATTAGTTAATATTTCGTAAGATAAATAAACTATGGTGAGTTAGTTTCTCTTTTTCATTATTTTAACTGTTAATTACATACTTCGTAATTTTTGTAATAGATCCTGTTTAATATTGTTTCATCGAAGCTACTTCTCCAAATTATTTTGACGTAAGTGTCCAGTGAATTTCGTTACGTTTCAATAACTTACGCATACATTTTTAATTTTCATTTATTTAGATATGATATGGAATAGATTCTACTAAACTACTCAAAAATGAATAAGGAATTTTTACTTTTTTGTATTTTTTAGATAGTATGGGTAAATTTTTGTAGTGTATTATTAGATACATAATTGTACACAACAATTTAAAATTTTCAAGTATATTTATTCAGAAAAATCGTTAGATTACTAAGAAATGATCAAAAATGAAATAAGCAACATTTTTAACAATAGCTAAAATAAACATTTTTCTGTAACAATTAATTCTAAAATCGTGTATAATGGCCACGGACATCTCTCACAGCTGTACATCTTCGGGGCATACTCATAATGCAATTATTAATGTGTTTTTGTGACACTCTTCTCCAACACAGCGGTAAAATTTCCCGCAAGTGTTGCACGTTAACTGGGGGTGGATTATGTTCGTTGAGCTGTTCTTGAAGTCTGTCCCAAATGTGCTCAATTGGATTCAAGTCGGGAGACGTTGGTGGTAAAGGTAGATGGTTAATATGGAGGTCATTTATTGCTTGCATTATAATTTGTGCACGATGAGGTCTTGCATTATCATCAATAAAAACCATTTTTTCATCCACAGCCTCAGGAAAGTCGGCCACATATTACTGAATAATGTCATCTCTGTATATTTGTCCATTGATATTGTTTTCAAAGAGATGGAGGTTCGTACGTCCATTCAAACTAATGCCCGCCCACACCATGATACCACCGCCGCCAAAAGGCACCACAGCTTTTGTAAACTCGCGTCTATAACGGTCTCCTGAAGTTCTCCAAACCCTTACTCTACGATTATCACTAAATAAGCAGAATCTGGATTCATCGGTGTATAAACCATGCTCCCATTGAAAATTTTCTGCTAGTCGTTGGTTAACCCAAGTTCTTCCAGCCATTTTATTGGCATTAGTTAATTTTGGGCGTCTCACAGGCCTGCAGCTATGAAGATCCATTTCCCTCAGACGGTTTCTGATGGTTTGATCCGAAACTCTAACTCCAGTGGCGGCACGTAGCTGTGTTTGCAACCATACAGCACTTCTAAACGGATTCATCCTTGTCTGAATTCGTATGTAGCGGTCTTGTCTCTGATTTGTTTTCCTCTCAGATCCACTACTGGGTTTTTTCCTTGCAGATCCTATCTGTTGGAATCTTGTTGGAGCGCTACTAACAACACTTGGAGACACATTAAAAATTGCGGCAATTTCTGCTCCAGATTGCCCTCGCTGATACAATAACGCAATTAAATCAAAAGTTTCTTTATTTAAATGACATCTTGGCATCGTGAAAATGTGAAATGACGTTTAAAATGAATAATACTTGTCAAAAAATGCGATTTTTATAATTTTGTATTCCAAATTAATTTAAGGTTAAAATACAAGATTCAATATTTTATCACACAGAAAAGACATTTACCAAATAAAATGTCCACAAACGACTGTGGGGCTTCTAATTTATCTATAGTTTTAGAAAATACGTTAAATTTAATCGAATTAATTAGATCTGCTAAAAAAAGATCTAATTCCCTATTCATTTTTTAGTAGTTTATATTAAATTATGTTAATTATGTGCACTGCAATTTGAAAGTTTATCTATAGATATCTAACAATATTTAAAACATGTCCAAACTTTAGATTTTAATTTTTTCCAATTCAAAAAAGGTTCGTCGTTGCATAACGATCATCAAAATCCATGCAGATTGGCATAGACGAACAAGCATTTGAATGTAGAACAAGTATCTTAAAATTGGCATAAAGAAATCTCCAGGTACATCATACAAAACACTCCAACTGAACGATCTGTAATTACACACTTTTTTTCGTCGATTTTTTCGCGCACATAGGCTATGTAATTGCAATAACTATTAACAATGAAGAGCTCGCAATTCATGATAATTGGCACACTCTTTACTGCCATTGGCCGCGAACGAAAACGGCACATTTTACGGAACTGCAGACTTTTTCTATAGTTCAACCAATTAAACAACCACCTTAATTAGTTCGGCGTGTGTGTGGATATGACCACCTACCTTGTGAGACGAAAAATACGAACCGCTACACGCGATCGTTAACAGAGTGCTATGCCATGGTCCATATATCGTAGGTGTAGCGTTTATATCTTTCTATCTAGATATGTGTAATAGAACTTGAACCATTTTCCTACCTAAATGACGGTATTTGCCCGTAATCATTTCCAAACTATACAAAACTCTAAAAAATATTTGTTTAAATTCTCTTATTTGAAGATTTAACAGTTCCGGCTGTATTTCATATATTGTATTATGTATATGTGACACAGACAAGACAAACTGTCTGTACTGACCGCTGGCTAGCCAAGCAAATCTACTTCCGACGTTACTTTCATGCAGTTCTTCCGCAAACGTGCCTTGCTTATTATCTCGCTTATAATAGAGTTATTATTATATTTAGATTTAGAAATTGTTCTTTCTGTACCCTAATGTGCGGTTTTCTTAATGGTTGCAGCGCTCAAGGTCAAACTGATGCTCAGGCGACCTTTAGACCAATTGGTTGCACAGGGAATCATGCCTCGTAAGTTACCCTATTTTTTTTTTTTTTTGTGAATTTATAAAATAAGTACAGTATATACAGTATGTTCATAGAACAAGTTGACAATAGGAACAAGAATAGATTAAATTTAATAATGTTTTATTTGTTATGTAATTTCTATACAGGGTGTTACTGAATAACTATTCAGTGAATTAGGAATAGTTATTCTGTGATACACTGCAGAAATTAAGGTATATCTAATATTCAGTGTGAGAACCTATAATTAAGAGTAAATCTCTGTTTTCCAATCAAAATAATTTAGAATTTCCATAATACAAGTGCCATGTGATAAAAAGAAACGAATCGCCCAGTAAAAGTATACTGGGCATTCTTGAAATAAAAGACAATGTATGAAAAATCGAAAGATTTAATTATATAGAATATAAACTCAAAATATTTTCCCAAAATTTCCTTTCATAAGCGATAAAAAAAATGACGATGTTAAAAAGAAATATCACGCCACTGTGCTACTTGGTACTTTTTATAATATAGTCGGTCATATTATAAAAAGTACCAAAGACGATATCTTAAAGTTGATCCATAATAACAAAAAGAATAGTTTTGTTATTGTCGATCTTGCCTTAAGTATCCTCCTCGATTCAGTCAGTTGTCGATCGTTATGTAGGTACGTTATACAAGCTGTCCCGCCTCAAACATAATATTCATCAAACTATTTTATTTGGTAGCCGTCGGAATGTAAATAACAGTTACAGCTTGGGGCATTTTTTGTGTGACACCAGGTGTATATATATATATATATATATATATATATACATATACAAGATGTCCCGTATCGATATGTTCAAAATTTAGTAGTGTAAAGTAAAGTTACAGGTCTATGAATGTGATTGTCAGATCATGGAAAAAAATGTAATCCTAAAGTCAATAAAAACTGATTTTATTTAAAAAAGTTCAACTAATAATACTTTCGAAATGTCCACCTCCTTGTTGAATGCAGGCTTGTGCCGTAAGCCAACAGAAGAAGTACTTATCCGAATTTCATACTTGTTTTGTCGGATTTGCTCGCCAGCTAGGTGAATACGATCCAACAACTCTTCTCTTGTGTTCGAAACTTGCGTGTAGACCAAATTTTTCATGTACCCCATAAATAAAAGTCAAGGGGATTAAGATCGGGTGATCTGAGTGACCATGCAACAGGACCACCTCGACCAATACATCTTGGATAATTGACGTTAACCCAATTTCGGACAGCAATTCCGAAATGTGGCAGTGCCCCATCCATGTGAAACCACATGTCTCGTCGAACATTCAGTGGGACATCCTCTAAATGACCTGGCAGTTCGTCAATAAGAAATTGAAGGTAATTGTCCGCATTTAACTTCCCAGCAACAACGACAGGACCAATCAACAAGTCATCGATTAGGGCCGATCAAACGTTAATAGGAAATTCATATTGAAATTTAGACGGGTGTATAGCTTTGGAATTTTCTGATGACCACCGGTGCAGGTTTCTCATATTTGTAACACCACTTCTCGTGAACGTAGAGTCATCTGTCCAGAGGACTGTTCTGCGGAAATTAAAATGAAGCCGTGACTTTCTTAATATCCAGGTAGAATAAACTAGACTAGCATAGTGGTCTGCCTCAAGCAAACCGTGTGCCCTGCGATAGTGATATGTCTATAAGCCCTCACGTTTTAAAATTCGCCAAACTGTCGGTCGTGGCACTCCTAGTTGTCTAGCGATCGACGTACATTGAGAGTTGGATCCCTTGTAACGATAGCTACCGCTTCTTCCTCTGCTGGCAAATTTACTCATCGGTCGAAAAGATAATCACGCAGTCCGCATTCCCGAAATTGTCTGTACTTCCAGAAACGTTCTGTAATGAGGAATGCGCCTATCTGGAAACCGATGTCGGTATTCAATAACTGCTTGACGTGCACTGGCGTTACTGTAGCCATTCACAAAATGCATGTCCGCATACTCTTGAGAAGAAAATCGGTAAGGCATTTTGAATAAAGAAAACGTGTCCACTCACTAATAAACTGTTACATGAACTGAAGCGTAATGTAATTCTTTATTAAAAAATGCTACGTTAACAGTCATCTGAACATTTGTTTATTGCATGATATTCATGGTTCAGCACTTACGAAATAAGTAAGAATCTTCTTTATCATAAATCAATTTCCAGTACTCGTTTTTGTAGATCTCCAAGAAATTACTGTATGCACTACGACACGTGTTTATTTATTTTAGAATAACATTTTATTATGCGACGTTAACAACCACAGGCCTGTTATTGAATCGTATAACTTTTTTAAATAAAATCAGTTTGTATTGACTTTAGGATTAATTTTTTTTTTCATGATCTGACAATCACATTTATAGATCTGTAACTTTGAAACAAATAAAAATGAATATACAAGTTTTGCGTTTTTGTTACTTGAAATGAAGTCTACTTTACACCCCGAAAATTTTAACGTAACGATACGGGACACTTGTATATGATTTCCATTTACGTCCTCGATTAAAGATAAATTGTTACGAAATTGAATGTTAAATGCACGAAGACCTTAGATCTTACATGTTCTTTTAATACATCGTCTTGAAAAATTCACTCGAAAGTATACATTTTTATTAGCTAACTTTCGTACCAGGCTATCGAACCCTTACTATAAGAAAACTTCTACACAATGTTATCTTCTAACGTGTTTATAAACATAAACATTGGAGCGTTTGTTTGCAATAGCGGTCGTTTTCATATCCATTTTAATATTTTATATTTGTTACTGCTCGTAACCAACCCATTTTAAATTTTTTAATAATTCACTTGAATGTATAAACAGCTGATTTTGAATAATGTTATTAACCTAACCTTAGCATAGAACAATGTTATATTTTTTAGCGCTTATAAAATTGTTAGTAGCATCTTCATTTAAGGACCGAATTCATAAAAACTTTTTTCTATATTGTGCTCTGCAACTGCCAAATGAAGCAATCCCATAGATGCACTTGCGATTATTTGAACACTACTGTATATATTGTTCTGTATTGTTCTGTATTGTGCCGTAAAGGCGCGTTTACACTGGGCACTAGTATCAGAATTTGTATCGAGATTAATTCATATACTCGCATCAGCACATGTACATATACAGACTGTGACTTGCATATGCATATATGTATGAGGCATGGGAAAGTGTCTGCATTGTAAAAAGCAATGTAGTAGTATATATACAAGATGGAGAACGAATTCACTTTGGCCAGTTCACGACTAAACTGGCTTTTAATATTATGTACAGGATTGTTTCAAGCCTTTACTTGATGAAATTTCATTATAACTATTATCGGGATAAAATAAAACAAATTTTAATGAATATACAGGTGTCCCAGCTGACGCGGTTTCTTTGATAATTTGTTTATTTTACAGTATAGAGAAAAAAGTTTCAAATAAAAGTTGTCCAAACGACGCATTGCTAGAAGATATTTTCAAATATACAGGGTGTCCCAGTTATAGAAAAAGCGTATGTAACTTTATTATTTTAAATGGATCACCCTATATATTATATTTTTTTTAGATTCTACATGATATTTTAAGTAACTTTTATTAAAACCTACTTATACCTATGTGCTTTTCTTTTCGAGAAAATAAATATTTTATCCAAAATTTTGCAATTGCAGCGCTCTTGTTAATGAGCTGTAGGATCAAAACTAAAAAAGGTAGAAAATTTTGGTTTTCGCAAATTGATACGTCTTGAATTTCTTTACTATTTCCAATATTAACATGTACGGATCCTTTTGTTGACATACAGTTACTGGCGCCAACATTTGGAAACATTTAAATGCCAGTAACTCTGTTTTTTAAATAGGACACCCATATCTGTTTACAGGGTTGGATGTACAATTAAATTCTCTTTCTTTTGATATAAGAATGTACCCATTTATCTTCAACCGTTTTAGAGAAAAATGTATATTTTCTCTGCTACTGTCGAAGCAGACCACTTCAATTTGCACGAAGTAGGCTACGTAACAATAATATTATGGCAGATATTATATTTAATAACCATTTGAACCATTTATAATTATACACAAGTAATAAGCTTAATTTAAATTTGTATTATAAACAATTTTAACAAAACAGGACTTCTCAACAAATAAAAACATAACATAAACATAAAACGCAACAAAAACAGTTTTAAAAAGACATAAGGAAATGCGTGAAATAGGAAACGCACATTACAAATGTAGTGTTCATTAATTTATTTTTCGAAATGTCTTTCGTTTCGGTCGAAGCAATTACGAACATGTTGTTTAAACGATTGTTCAACATTTCTCAACATGATTGGGCTGATTTCTTGAAATGCCAGGGTAATCCGCTGACACATATCTGCCGGTGTAGTCGGTGGCGTAACATAGACTTTGTCTTTAATGAAACCCCATAAAAAGAAATCACAACTTGTCAAGTCTGGTGATCTCGCGGGCCAGCTTACTGTACCTCCACGTCCAATCCATCTATTGGGGAACGTTTCGGTCAAGAACCGGCGCACTTCTACGGCATTATGTGGAGGTGCTCCATCCTGCTGCATCCACATCCTACGTAGAACTGCTAGAGGAACGTCTTCTAATAAATTATCCAACTCATTTTGTAAAAAGTTCAAATATATGGCTCCAGTCAGATGTTGGTTTAAAAAAATGGTCCAATTATGCGAGTACCTAATATACCTGCCCACACATTTAGGGACCATCTTTGTTGGCTACTAGTTGTCTGGAATTGATGGGGATTGACGGTGTCATAATAATGATAATTGTGACGATTAACAAAACCGTTTTTGTGAAAAGTTGCTTCATCCGAAAACATAACAAAACTAAAAAAATGTTCATCGTTGTCAATTTTGTCAATGGCCCACTGGCAGAAGTTCAGTCGACGTTCAAAATCAGTTGGAAGTAATTCTTGATGAAGTTGAATGTGGTAGGGATGAAATTTATACTTTTTTATAATTCTATGCACAGATGTTTTACCAATTTCTGTGGTTCTGCTTACTAGTCGCACACTGGTATGAGGATTTTCTTGAATGCAGCCCAACACTAAGAATTCATTTTCTTCCGTTATCGCCATACTAATACGGATTGGTTTTTTATAATTACTACTGCCTGAATTTTCAAATCTTTCTCGCAACAACTCAAACGCTGTACTTCGCGGATGCCTGCGTTCCGGATATTGCTGGGCATAACATCTCGACGCTAACAGGGGATTACGGTTGCATTCTCCCAAAACAAATATCATGTCAATCATTTCCTCTCGAGTCAATGACATTTTAAATTGGCGAAAACGTTTAATTTTTAAAGAAAAATTGGTATTTCGTATCCCCTTCAGGAAAATGTTCCAAAATTCAAAATGTCTGTTGGATTGTGGTACTCTTACTACTATATGTGTTTGACATTTACAAACGTCATTTGTTTGATTTTGTAACTTTTGTTTTTTTGATAGTATTATGTCAGCCTACTCAGTTGTATTTTGTCACAAAATAGAAAGTAATTACATTTTCTATAAAAGGATTGTGAACAAATGTTATCCTTAGAAATTGCTTTATAATACAAATTTAAATTAAGCTTATTACTTGTGTATAATTATAAATGGTTCAAATGTTTTTAAATATAATATCTGCCATAATATTATTGTTACGTAGCCTACTTCGTGCAAATTGAAGTGGTCTGTTTCGACAGTAGGAGAAGAAATATACATTTTTCTCTAAAACGGTTGAAGATAAATGGGTACATTCTTATATCAAAAGAAAGAGAATTTAATTTTACATCCAACCCTGTAAACAGATATAGGGTGTCCTATTTAAAAAAACAGAGTTACTGGCATTTAAATGTTTCCAAATGTTGGCGCCAGTAACTGTATGTCAACAAAAGGATCCCGTACATGTTAATATTGGAAATAGTAAAGCAATTCAAGACGTATCAATTTGCGGAAACCAAAATGTTCTATCCTTTTTAGTTTTGATCCTACAGCTCATGAACGAGAGCACTGCAATTGCAAAATTTTTGATAATATATTTATTTTCTCGAAAACAAAAGCACATAGGTATAGGTAGGTCTTAATAAAAGTTACTTATAATATCATGTAGAATCTAAAAAAAAATATAATATATAGGGTGATCCATTTAAAATAATAAAGTTACATACGCTTTTTCTATAACTGGGACACCCTGTATATTTGAAAATATTTTCTAGCAATGCGTCCTTTAAATAGGGACAACTTTTATTTGAAACTTTTTTCTCTATACTGTAAAATAAACAAATTATCAAAGAAACCGCGTCAGCTGGGACACCTGTATGTCTGACGAAACTCCTGTGGAACGAAACGATCGTTGCTTTGTAAAGTAAAAAGTAGTGAAATTCATTAAAATTTGTTTTAATTTATCCCGATAATAGTTTAATACTGTGCCACTTGTTTTCAGTCTCTTTCCTGTTGCAGTTTAAAGTATGTCCTATTTCTGTAAATATATCGCTTCGCACATTTGATATTGTTTACTATTTACGTCCCATACATTAGACTGTTTTTCAATAAATAACATAGTTTTTTCCTTTGTCCACGACGACATGTTCAGATACGCGGCTTCAACAGCAAAACAAATTAAAGCTGCGGAGATTTGTCAATGTTATTGAAAACAATCGATATACACACTGTATGAGCGACAATCAACATAATGTGTTTGCTCACACCAAATGTCAGAGTAGTTGTATGCGAACTTGTATCACGATTTGTCAAATACACAAGTATCTCATACAAATTCTGGTACTAGTGCCCAATCTAAACGCGCCTTAATAGTTACCTCTATAGTTGCTAAAGTATTTCTTTGCAGTTCGTACTACCCAAAGTGCGAATCCCAAATTCTACTTCACCTCTTTGTAACACACATAAATACGCGCTGTAATACTACACACGTTAGTCATTTTAAGTTATTCTAATGCCGTAAATTTGGTTATTTGACTGCAAAGAAATACTTTCTGAACCGTATCCATTCTTGCATATACATGACTGTTTGTTCACAGCTCGCAAGGCACCTGCTTCTTTTCACGATCAACGAAAGCAACTAGAACGTGCAAAAACAGGCGACATGCTCAAAGCCAAAATACAACAGAGACCCCCACGACAGGAACTGGAACGACGGCACATTTTGGAATCGGATCCGGGTCACGTAGATCCTAGTCTAGCTGAGAAGCAGCGTATGCTGAAGAAGGCTCGATTGGCGGATCAGCTCAACGATCAACTGAGTCACAGACCTGGACCTCTGGAATTGATCCAAAAAAATATATTACACACGGAAGAACCCATAGAGCATATGGTGAAAGCCGGACGGATTCCTTACAAAGCAACGTGCGAAGGTAACTTGAACAGGCCCCAACATCCCAATGTTTACGTCAACCCCGAAGACGATTCCCAAAGCTCCGAAGATAATTTAGTTAGTCCTGGACCTAGTGACGTTTTAGAAACAGCGGCTAAGTCTGCCGGCATTGTAGTGTCTCTGATACCAGCTACGGAAGGTACTGTCGTAGTTACAACATCAGCGACACCTATTTTAAATAAAGACAATAGTGAAATAGTGTTTGCGCCGTTGATACATCATCGAACTGCTTCAAGTCCGGCGTCTTTAGTGTCTTCCACGTCGACATTAAGTCCGCTGTCCTCTATTGCTAGTCCTGTGCCTTCGGTTGTATCACAACCGGCTACACCAATCCCCCCTCCTTTACCGACGACGTGTTACACACCCAGATCTATACAATCATCGGCTAAAAGCGACGCACCCGGAAAGGATAAAAATAGGAAGAAGTCGAAAAGTAAGTCAGCTCCTAAGACACGTACTATAAAATTCCACGAATACAAGGGACCTCCCAGTGCTCAAAAATCATCTGTGAACAGCGCAAACGCCTCTGGTGAATCGTCGTACGATCTCTTGCTGCAACAACAAACCCTGTTACTACAATTTCAATTGCAATTACAACACAAATATCCTCAAATTATTTTACCAGCATCGCAGAAAAATCAGCAAGAGAACAACAATAATAACAGCAACAACAGCAATTTAAACAATCCGCAACCTTCACCGTCGACGTCTACAACGTCAGAAAGTAGTAATTCTTGTAGATTAATCGGAAGGCTGGAAGACATGAAAGTTAGTGATTTAAAAGCGGAATTGAAACGAAGGAATTTGCCCGTGTCTGGATCTAAACCGCAGCTTATCGAAAGGTTGAAGCCCTTCACGAACAGTGAATCAGTCAATAATCAGAATCCCCATGGAGTAGGAGATAACTCTTGCAGTAAATCTATTATCAGCAATGACGATTCCCAACACAATTCGCCTTTACACAACGACGTAGGTTCGCCTCATACGATGATCGACGAGTCCGAATTCATGGACGTGTCAAGCCCTCTGAGTCCTTTACCGCAACCGGTTCAAGTTCAAACCGTTTCAGCGCATATAATTAAGGCGGAACCTCACGATTACAATGAAGACATCGTGAAGAAACAGCAAAGGCAAATCGAAGAATTGCAGAGGGAACTCACCCTGTCCCAAATGAAGTTGGAAGCGGCGACTAGGGCCGAACCCAAAGCGCAGTTGATTGCGTTACAAAAACACTTAGCCCGGCAACAACAACAGCAAATGGTGGAACAGATTCAGTTACAAGCACTTAAAGCGAGGCAGGTTGAGGAACAACAGAGAATACAGCAACAACAACATGTCGCTTTTCAGAATCAGAAAAATTTGGGCGGTGGCATATTGCTGAATAGTGCTGACGCTTCTTTGGTTTTGAATCAGTTGGTTCAAGGAAATAAAAAACTATTAAACGGACATAGCCGTGCTAATTCCTTGCCTAACTTTTTAAATTCATTGGTGACTCCGTTAATAACGGCTTCTGAAATTAAAACCGAATATGAAGAGGATATAAAACCGCCTCCACTTTACGAAGAAGTTACTAAGAAGGAGAAGAGTAATATTAAGAGTCAAATTGTCGATGATGTTTTGGAAATATTAATTAAAAACGGTGAATTACCGCCTAGCGCAGCGAACGATCCCTCGACACCTGGTTCGGCCGGAGCTAGAAACGTAGAACCCATGTTTCCAAATTCGAATCAAGCTCATAATCAGCAACAATCGCAACCATCCCAGCAGATCGATACGCATAGTAACGAGGCCGTGTTGGGTTTGGAGGCGGCTGACTTTTTAGAAGACACTTTAGAAAACATGGATATAAATCAATTAGTGATGGAACTAGGCCAACAAAATAATGACAACGTACAGAACAACAATGAACCGATACCCGTTCCGATGGACACTGATGATTGGCTGGAATCTTTATTACCGAGCGACAGCCAATCGCAATCACACAACCACCATCAGAATAACATAAACATAATTCACAATCATTTGAACAACCATCACAGTCATCAACAACTCCAACAGGAGTCCACGACGACGTCGACCACAGATCTGGGTGGTTACGATCCACTCCTGGCCATAGCCCAGGGTCCTTACGATCCCTTCTGCCTGGAAGATTTCCGTTCCCCGCCTGACATACACGTTTCGTGGGACTATGCTTCGTAGCAGCAACGGCATATAAATGGCGCGCGCGCGCGTGTTTTTTGTAAGCTTGCAATTCCAGTGTGTGATGTGTTTATTCCACTCCGAGGTTAATAATAGTGAAAATTAAAAAAAAAAAAGAAAAATATGCACCCAGTATATTTTGACATGAGACATTCCACGATATATGATGGCCGTCTTGAACGCCACCTATAGTTCCTTTCTTGTAACAATAAAGGTGCAAAATTATCGTTTCTCAAGGTCCGGTTTAGATTCCTTGCTTTTATACACTATTGATGATTTATTATGTAATTATATGAAACCGTTATGAATATGAGAGCGAAAACTAACAGATTAGTATGTGTTGTTTCGTTCATGTTACAACTCATCAGTGTTCCATTGAATTGAATTTCTCAAAGTTCAAACGAGAATGCAATTTAGTCTATATTTTACATTGACTTGTGTTCTCACGGTAGATTTGCTAGATAGGTATGCTGAGGAGTTTGAACGTGAAGTTGATATGCAACTAATACAAAGTAACAAGCATTTCTGCTTCATATTATTTAACCCTGCAATATTGCTATGTTTTTATTATTCGTTAATACTATTATGCCGTAAGTTTTACGATTATATAACAAAACAAAAAATAGCTGATTTTTCTTTTTATTTTTGTGGATATTATTTGATTTAACTTCGATTTTAATAATTTCTCCTATACTTTGGCGAAGATCACGACGTAGATTTTTGGTGCGTAATCTGTGTTCCATCCAAGATCTAGCAAGTTGATGACAGGTTAATCATAAATTGAAATCGAAGAAGGGGCTTTTTATGTTCATTTTTGTTGCTGCAACAATACAGGACATAGGAATTAATACAAGAAGCGTTGATTATTCCATAGAAAACGCAACGTCTGGTCTTCCTATTACATGGCATGTTTGAACACATCTAGTCAAAAGTATCCACTCCGGATTTTGTTTCATTGTAGTTCAAAATTATTGCTGGTTTGTTATTTTTTTCAAACATTTTAGCCCCATCATGCATGGTTGATAGTAATAATACCAGTTTATTTTTCTAGGACACATATGGAACTGATGTTTTGTTTCTGTCGAAACAAAACATTGACGAATGAGATTTCCAGCATTTCCAACGGGATTTCATTCTTATTGTACCTGCAATGGTTAGTTTGCATTGTTCCTCAAGAAGTTCATCTGCCAGTGAAACTGAGGTAAATCAGTTGTCCATTGTTATGTTTCTGTTGCTTCCGTGGACGGATTTGGTCAATTATTTCACAAGATATTCAGACAATGGCAAACCATTTGTCTCTGGTGATTTTCTCAAGTAAGGCATAGCGTCAATCATATATTTCGAGGAAGAGTCGCAAAGCATCACAATTTTTATTCCGTATTTCGATGCTTTATTAGGAACATACATCCTAAATGAAGATCTTCCTCGAAAACCTAAAAGTTGCTCGTCAATTGTCAGATATGAAGAGAGGGTGTACGATGTTCTGCATGTTGTAATTTAAGCATTCCATACTTGGCGAATATGTACAAATGAGTCCGTTTTTGTCCTTTTCTTTCTTGTTGTCTTATCAACAAAGCGAATGCAGTTTATCAAGAAAATGAATCGTTCGCAGCTCATACACGACTTATAAAATGAACCGGATAGTGTAGAATCAAGCATCTGTTTTGCATTCAAATGATTGTCTTTTTTTACAGCAGACATGACCAAAATTGCGAGTAAAGCCTATGTCTAAAATTTCATACGAAAGAAAATGCAGGAAATATTCAGATATAGTTGCACATCTTTGGGCACTACCTTTACCTGATACAAAATAAATGATATTTCGGTTAGCGGTTCTTTTTGATCTTTGCGAAAGTTTGGTGGACCACTTCTAATCATTTTTTTCCTTTCAAAGTTATGGATTTTGATGTTATTATGCCCCTTTTCCTTTTTCTGGTTTCGGATAAATTACTCAGTGGTACGCTGTCATCAAATGAGGTACTTTTATTATTTGTTGCTTCTGAACTGATAAGAATCATATTTTTTAACGCTAAGAAATAAGTAATTAAACTTCTAGTTTCAAAAATTCTTTTATTGTAAATACCACTACAATATTGTTTCGCCATACAATGGCTTCATCAGGTGGATGAAATGGGAGTATTTCATCCACCTGATGAAGCCATTGTATGGCGAAACAATATTGTAGTGGTATTTACAATAAAAGTATTTTTGAAACTAGAAGTTTAATTACTTATTTCTTAGCGTTATGATGAAGTTTCAACAAGTATCTCCTTCGTCAATTAACTATCAGATTTTTTTCTTCTGGTATAAATCTACTTCCTGAGGATGTCCCCAAAGTTATTTTACCGCTCTCGTTCTCTTCCAAATCGCTTTCGTCACTGGACCCCACTTCATTCTCCAAGTTGGCAACCTCCTCCCAATCACTTTCCATATCCTCACATGCTGCCACACATGAATCATATTCCCCGTCCATAATTTTCTGAATTTCATCTTGTAGCTCTCGTCTGGTTAATGGCTTACTGCATAACGCCATTTTCTATAGAAAAAAAATTATCGAACCAGATGCGAAAAGTTATCTAAACAGACAAAACGTTATTTCAATTTCTTAATTAAAATATACTGTAATACTATTGACTCGTAAAATTTACGACAGACACTCAAAAACACGGCTAAAGCAATACAATTTAAGACATGTAAAGGCATACACGGTAAGGTATACGACTAGCAAAGAAGGTACTGAGCCTTGGGAGCAATTATGAAAAATATATCGTTACGAATCCACTCGAAGAAAATCGAGCGTCCTAAAATTTACGACACAGTAGTATTGCAGGGTTAAAAATGCAATATATTTTTCGGATAAGTTGTAATAATTTTGGGTGGGTTTTATATATAGGTATAGACGTGTGTTTTTTTTTTAAATTAAAACGAAAGAAGTCAATAAAGTCTCTAGTTTGTTTGTGGGTTATGTGCAATAAAGAGGTTTCATTGTTTGAAACAACAGATGTGTTAGAAACAGGGACAATATAGATTGTATATATACATTAATTTGCAGATTATGTTGCAGAAGTAAATTTAAAACAAAAGGCTTAAAAAGTACTTAATAATTTTGCTATTGTGTCGTTTCAAAATTTATTTTAAAATCTTGAACTTGAAAAACTTGATAGGACTCACTATAAAATAGGGTAAATAATAATTTGCAACATTTTTATCAGATACAGAGAGTTATGAATAGATTATTAGGTTAACAACAGACGTAAAACTGCTATTGAATCCCGTACTGCATCTTAAGATTGATTAACAGCACTCATTGAAGCATACCATGAATGATTTTATTTATGCTCAAAATAATCACCTCCTGCATCAATGCACTTTTGTCACCGAAGTTTCCACAACGTAAAAGCTTGAAGCCAGTCATCTTTTGGAATGATCTCAAAAAAACAGATGAATTGCTTCATCTATCTCATCCTCCGTCGTGAAACGTCGACCACACGTAAATGTTTCTTTAGGTTAAAGACTTTAGGTTCAATGTCTTTTACCATATTTTCACGTAAAAATTCAACTGTCTGCTGTGCACTGTGTGACGATGCATTGTCGTGATTCAACATTAACCCGCGAATGTTGACTGACTCAAGAACTGCAGGTAAACATTTTGTGGTGCACCAGTTTGCTGTGACTGTACGTTGATTTTCCAGCTTGATTGCTTTTACTAATCCGGTACTATGGAAGAAAACCGCGTACATAACTTTCTTGGCCCTTTGCTTGGCCATTGTTGATGTTGGAGCATCTTCGTGGATCCACACACGGCTCTACTGGCGGGTAGGAATATCGTAACATGTGATGTAAGTTTCATCACATGTTACTATTTTTGATAGCATGCGATGTCCACCATTATTGCAACATTTCTAACGTTTCCCGAGCGATTATTACTCGGTCTGCTTTTTGGAAATAGTTAAGCGTTGTGGCATCCAACGAGTAACAATTTTTTAAAATCTGAAGATGATCATGTAAAATTGAATTTACTGTTGCGGATCCAACACCAAGAGTTGCCTAAATCGCTTGATAAGTGCATCTTGCATCTTCGTCGATCATACGTCTCACTCTCTTAATGTTTCCAGCGGTAACTGAAGAACAGGGCCTGCCAGCACGTTCCTCATCACCAAGCGATATATCCGCCCTCTTTTAAATTCTCTAAACCAGCGAAACACAGTTACACGTGAAGAATTTTCATCACCAAATGCGAGTTGCAATCGTTCAAGACTTTGTTGTTCACTTAAACCGACTTAAAAAACGCAGTAGAACATTGCGCGTACATGTTCTCTTGACAAGTTCATTTTTCGATGACAAATCCTATCTGCCACATTTGCTCTATGATAGCAGCGACTGAACTGACAGTCAGAAGTTTACTACTTAAGGATGGTGTTATTTGGAAATGCAGTGTTGCCAGCTCTAACTTCTCTAGTTTCGTGACATCTCAAAATATATAGCGTGTCCCTCGTACGCCACTAATATTTCGTATTTTTTTAGCTAGAATGGTTCACCAAATATTTTAAATGACATACCATAATTCTTGTATATTGGACAGTTTAAAATCTAATCATAGATGCCACTAGTCTTTGGCAACTAATCACTGGAATGGGTCTCCAAGTATTTTAAAGGATACATCCTATAATTGTTGTATATTGAACAGTTTAAAATCTAATCATAGATGCCACTAGTCTTTTGCAAATTATCACTGGAATGGATATCCAAGTATTTTGAACTGCGTCTCGTAATTCTTGTATATTGCACAGTTTAGAGTCTTTATCATGGATGCCACGAGTATTTTATTACAACGTATCACTGGAATGGGTTTTCGAGTATTTTAAAGGATACATCCTATTATAATTCTTGTATATTGAACAGTTTAAAATCTAATCATAGATGCCACTAGTCTTTGGCAACTAATCACTGGAATGGGTCTCCAAGCATTTTAAAGGATACATCCTATAAGTGTTGTATATTGAACAGTTTAAAATCTAATCATAGATGCCACTAGTCTTTTGCAAATTATCACTGGAATGAATCTCCAAGTATTTTGAACTGCGTCTCGTAATTCTTGTATATTGTACAGTTTACAGTCTTTATCATGGATGCCATGAGTATTTTATTACAACGTATCACTGGAATGGGTTTTCGAGTATTTTAAAGGATACATCCTATTATAATTCTTGTATATTGAACAGTTTAAAATCTTATCATAGATGCCACTAGTCTTTGGTAACTGATCACTGGAATGGGTCTCCAAGCATTTTAAAGGATACATCCTATAAGTGTTGTATATTGAACAGTTTAAAATCTAATCATAGATGCCACTAGTCTTTTGCAAATTATCTCTGGAATGGATCTCCAAGTATTTTGAACTGCGTCTCGTAATTCTTGTATATTGCACAGTTTACAGTCTTTATCATGGATGCCATGAGTATTTTATTACAACGTATCACTGGAATGGGTTTTCGAGTATTTTAAAGGATACATCCTATTATAATTCTTGTATATTGAACAGTTTAAAATCTTATCATAGATGCCACTAGTCTTTGGTAACTGATCACTGGAATGGGTCTCCAAGCATTTTAAAGGATACATCTTATAATTCTTGTATATTGAACAGTTTAAAATCTAATCATAGATGCCACTAGTCTTTTGCAACGTGTCTATGGAATGGATCTCCAAGTATTTTGAACTGCGTCTCGTAATTCTTATATATTGCACAGTTTAGAGTCTTTATCATGGATGCCACGAGTATTTTATTACAACGTCTCACTGGAATGGGTTTTCGAGTATTTTAAAGGATACATCCTATTATAATTCTTGTATATTGAACAGTTTAAAATCTTATCATAAATGCCACTAGTCTTTGGTAACTGATCGCTGGAATGGGTCTCCAAGCATTTTAAAAGATATATCTTATAATTCTTGTATATTGAACAGTTTAAATCTAATCATAGAGGCCACTAGTCTTTTGCAAATTATCACTGGAATGGATCTCCAAGTATTTTAAACTGCGTCTCGTAATTCTTGTATATTGCACAGTTTAGAGTCTTTATCATGGATGCCACGAGTATTTTATTACAACGTATCACTGGAATGGGTTTTCGAGTATTTTAAAGGATACATCCTATTATAATTCTTGTATATTGAACAGTTTAAAATTTAATCATAGATGCCACTAGTCTTTTGCAACTTATCACTGGAATGAATCTCCAAGTATTTTGAACTGTGTCTCGTAATTCTTATATATTGCACAGTTTAGAGTCTTTATCATGGATGCCACGAGTATTTTATTACAACGTATCAATGGAATGGGTTTTCGAGTATTTTAAAGGATACATCCTATTATAATTCTTGTGTATTGAACAGTTTACAATCTTATCATAGTTGACGCTAGTCTTTTGTAACTTATTACTGGAATAGATCTCCAAGTATTTTGAACTGTCTCGTAATTCTCGTATATTGCACAGTTTGGAGTCTTTATCATGGATGCCACGAGAACGTATCACTGGAATGGGTTTTCGAGTATTTTAAAGAATACATCCCATTATAATTCTTGTGTGTTGAACAGTTTAAAATCTAATCATAGATGCCACTAGTCTTTTGCAACTTATCACTGTAATGGGGCAAGTATTTTGAACCTGTGTCTCATAAGTATATTGTTCAGTTTGTAGATGCCGCTAGTTTTTGGGATCTCTTTTATTGGAATGTATTTTCAAGTAATGAACTGCTCTCTCCATAATTCCTGCATATTTCATAGTTGCATCTTATTTATCAAGAGGTTTATTTCACTGTGTATAGAATGTTTTTGCATAGACTAAAAGGATTTTGCTTCTTCGATATATTACGACTTCTCTTTTTATTTTTTTTTAAGTTGAGATGCAATCTTGTAATTATGTTTAAGTCGCTGAAAAAGATATTTTGCATAAATTGAGCAGTAAATTGTATTTTTTTGAAATATCTGGTATGAACTGTTTCATATTGCTTTTAAATCCAATAAAATGAGTTGTATAATAAAATTCAATTTCAATTTTAAGATTTCAAAATAATTTTTATAGTGTGCTAAAAATGCAAAATTGGATAGCTCTGTGATAAAGGATACGTTGGATTTTTTAAATTTTATTTTGTAGAATAATTAGCATCTTTATTAATCTTACAATCTATTAAAAATTAGTTGCCACCTAGTTAGATTATATAGAACCAATATGTTTAATTTCTTACGCTGGTAGAATAGTGTATTAGTTTCGTATTTATTTAGATATAAATTAATTTAAAATAATATGCAAACAAGACTGATAATTAGAGGTTGGAATATTTTAAATTTTATAAATTGAACAAGAAATTTATTTGGAAACGAAATTCCAATTATCGATTATAAATTCTATTGGATGTGTATCAAAGAGGTGACTAAAACCCCCCCCCAAAAAATCTACAAACTTTCAGTGTTATCGATTATTTTTGATTTGCCTTGTGTTTGTGTTCCAATTCGTTATACTGTTATATTGAAATGAATTTATGGAATGCAAAAACTTAAGGAATTTATATTGTTCTAGTTGCAAGAGCACATTGATTGGAGAAACATTTTTGTGTTAAAATTATTTCATTGATTAATTTGTAAGAAAAAGGGGGTGTGCAACTATTTTTACTTAAAATTTTTTTATATTTACAAGTTATGGGATTTGAATTTATTTTAATTAAATCTTATTTTTAAAATTTTATTTATATTATGCTTTAATTAACGTATTATTAAGAAAATAAATGTGAAATAATTTTTTGTTATTTTGCAAATATACATTTTAATTGGAATATGAATAGTGTGGATATATCGAGTGCCCTTGAAAGAAGAAGAGTAATGTTAAATGTATGAAAAATGGATGCAATTATATATACTAGTGGATAAAAAATTCCGGACACCGAAGTAAATATTTTTTTAGTACAAGAAATTTTTTTTTGTACCAAGACCTGAAACATCTACAAAGTAAGGAGAAATAAAAAAAGGTTCTTAACATTTCATTCAATAAAAGAAAGTCACGAAACAGTAAATTATGCAAAATTAACAAATTCATTATTGGTCTTATGGGCTAGGTTTTACATCTACGTTTTCACACAATTTAACCGATTAGCCCTTCGTTGATGTGGTGAATAAAAATCACGCGAGTGGTGTGGTTAGGTATGTGATACCCTACAATTTTTTTGTTATTATAATGTTATATAACGTTTCGTAAATATTTGCTGTTTTATATGATCTCTAGACTGTCTAAGCTGGGTTTTGTAATAAAAAAACTGAATTTTTATTTTGTTTATTAAAAAAAAATAAGGTAAAATTGAAACAACGTATTTTTAGAAAAATAAAAAAGACTTCATTTTCTTTTAATTTCTACTAGACGTGGACGATTAAACTAAAAGACATATTTATTATTTTTACATATAGCTATTGAGCAATCTTACAAAATACATACGTCGTTGATAACATGCTTTTTGTTCAGTTTCCGTAGTGGCACAAAAATCACATATTGTTCTATACAAACATCGTTTGCATTGTTTCTATCTCGTGTTCGAGGGCACACTGCACATCTATCTTGTGTCTTTTGTCGTTTTGGCATTGGTTCGGCCCTATCGAGAGCTTTTGAGTGCTGTTCGTCCCTCAGTTGTATAGGTATTTTCGGATTTTGTTGACATTGCTCCATGTAATCCGATACCAACGCCAAACCCAGTTGTTTTAAAAAAGTTCTACGTTTCAATTGATAATCTTGCGTATTCAGTTTATATGTAACTTGGGCATTAATACCGGAAACGGAATATATTACCGAAAAGCGAAAAGCTTCAAGCTTCTTGTAAATTGTCAGATAAGTACTAATCGTATAGGCAGCTTGAAAATTTTCAATTATCCTCTCGAAGACAGCTTTAATTGGAGCCAGCTTATGGACTGGCTTGCGTTCTTCACGTGTGTCCTGATTGTCAAAACGCATGCACTGCAATAATAATTGAAACCGTTTCAGAGACATGGTTTTTCTAAATATCGGTATTCCCGTGTATTCACTTGACCACATATCCTCTAGACTCTGTCGAGAAATTTTATTGATGCCTGCAAGATACAGCAACCCAAATACAGCTTTAATTTCTTCGACGTGAGAGTCTCTTACGCTGTACTGGTGATTATCATCGTAATGTTCTCTGATAGAGTTAATTTTGTAATTGGTACATTTTGCTATATCCTCTATTATCACTTGATCTAAAAATAAATTCCAACAGTCACGTATAGTTTTACGCCTGGCAAATATGTAATAATATTTTATACTCTTGTTTGGACAGTAGAGAAGCTATGTATCTTTTCCCCAGTAATATCGTTGCGTTTGTTAGGCTTCATCTGCGACACTTTCTTCATCGCCATCTGGCTCCGTATCTGTGTTATGGGAACTCTCGTCAAGATGATCAGACACGTCCTCACTATCATAAATGAATCTTCTTTTCATCTTCACTATCACTCTCAAATTCTTTCCACAATTGTGAAAGTCTCTCTTGTTCTTTCTCGTAACTCCAGATTTCTATTTGTCGCGCTCAACTCTAGCAGTAAAAGACATTCACTTGTCGACTCTTCAATAACTTACGCGACTGGTGTGGTGGGGTGTGACATACCCAGAACAAGGTTTCTGCAATTTTGTTCAGCCGATAACATTAAAATTGCAGATCTCTTTTCATAACTTTCATAAAGTTTGATCTTTTAGCTACAGGTAATGAAAATCAGAGGGTGCTGCAGTGACATCTAGCACAAAATTACTTTCATTTTTGAAGTGTAGGGTATGTGAGACCCCACCACACCAACGAAGGGATAATAGTGCATACTACCTTTACGAACTCTAATGACTTCTGCCATATGGCGTGGTAAGCTTTGAATGCAGTTAGCGACCTCTTCTTGTGTAATGTTTTCCCATTCCTCACGAACAGCTATTCGAAGATCTCCAGCTAAACACTTGTTGATATACCTAACAGCCGTCATGGTACCACTTTCAATTAGAACAAGCTCAGTTTTCGCGTACAGTGAAGTGCCCAGCCCAAACCATTATATCACCTCCCCTAAATGCCATTCTTGGAGATCAACAACACGCTGAAAATCGTTTACCAGGCCTTCTCCACACGCGTTCTCGTCCATCTGGCGAGCGCAGACAAAAACGAGACTCATCCGTGAACAATACGGAGCTTCATTGTCCAATGTTTATGTTCACGGGCAAATCGTAGTCGCTGAAACGATGAGCTGGGAGCAAAAGTGGACAAGCAGCCGCTTTCCTTGACATCAATTCATATTCCTTCAATCTTCGGCGAACGGTTCGTGCTGAAACTGCAGTAGCGTCAACGTCTTCGACTTGGCGAGACATAATTGTTGATGGTAAACCATGATCGCGTAATGTACATAACACCATAAAACAATCTTCTCACCGGTTTGTGGTGCGAGGTCTGCCTGATCCTGGCCTTCTTGTGGATTCCCCAGTTTGACGATTTCGCTGTATTTCGTCTTGGACAGTACTCCTGGGAATATTCAAGACAGCAGCGATGTATCGAATATTCAAGACACTTCTGTTCATTAACGACTCTTCCTTGTGGATTCAAACGGAAGTGATCAAAATATCTTTTTAATTTCTCCATTTGAGGTTCTCCTATGTCTTCTTCTTTGCATCCTTTTGTTAATCACACTCTTCCATATTTAATTCACTTTCCTAATTTCATTCATCGATATTAGCTGGCTCTCGGCGAAAAATGTCAATTCTGCTTCAACTAATTTTGCGAATAGGGATATTTTCAAATGTGTCCTGTCCGGTTACACCTGCTGCCATTTTAAGATATTTCCTATTGTCTGTATTCCACTTTTCATTCTATGGTCTAATGTGCCAATTTCACTGCCGTTAAGTTAAGACAGCAGCATATACACTATTATATATTTTAGTTTTAGTACTCACTCCTTACTTCTATCTTTTTACTAAGAGAGATGGCTGATAAGTCTGCGACTTACTTTTTCTTTAGATCTGCATCTATTGCCTCATTTCATCGTCTCTTCTTTCTTCTTTATCCTCTTTTCTCCTACCTTTTTCCATGCTACAATTTTTACAAAGACTTCATATATACTCTTAAGGATTCCAACCGTTGCGTTCTTCTAAATATAAATAATACATTCTGCATCTTTGCTTATTTGTCACCCGAATTCTGTTTTTACTGGAAGTTTTATTGGAAATATTCTTCTTAAAATTCTCCTTTCCTAAAATTTCAATCTTTAAAAAATTGATCGTGCAAACTGTTACTTCGTGATAGCTAATTATATTGATACACACACAAAACTATCACTTTGTTTTTATCACTTTCTTGTAACAGATAAGATTACTGCAGTTTCGACATTAAAAACATATCATTCGCAAACGAAATTACGATTTAATTAACGAATTAAAATAATTGTTACGAGGATGTATTGAAAAATTCTTAGCCTACTATAGAAACAAACAAAATTTGAAAGTCAAAATATTTTATTATTCAATATACTCTCCTCCTAAATTAATACACTTAATACGACGATCCTGCAACGCCTCTAGATCTTTCAAAACAAAATTTTTATCTTGCGCTGCAAACCAGACATCCACAGCTTCTATCACCTCTTCGTTGGAAGAAAATTTACGACCTTTCAAATTTTTTTTCAGTTGAGGAAAGACATGATAGTCCGACGGAGGCAGATCTGGTAAACAAGGCGGGTGTTCAAGTAATTTGAACCTTAAATCACAAATTATTTGCATGGCAACATGCGATTTGTGTGAAGAGGCATTGTCCTGCAAAAACAAAACACCTTTGGATAACTTTCTGCGTCTTCTCCATAATTTTTTCTTGTATATTGGTCAGTAACATCGAATAATAATTCCCAGTTATTCTTCTACCCTTATCCAGAAAATCAATCATGATTACTCAATGGCAATCCCAAAAAACTAAAGCAAGAACTTTTCCAGCAGATTTTCAGACATTTGGGAATTCATTTTGCAGATACTTTTCTCATGTCTAATCGACGTGAACTATATGATGGACCCGTTCATATGAAATATTCAGTGCCTCAGATATTCGTTTTAGCCCAATTCGACGGTCTGACAAAATCGTGTCAGTGTTCATCTCCAATGGAAAATTTACCCCTTTTGAAGCTTGAAATCCAATTTTCACGGTCGCATACGAAGGACATTGATCGCCAAGGGTATTAAGCATATCTTCGTAAATCTGCTTACGTTTTAACCCCTTCAAATACAAGTACTTGATGATGGCTGGATACTCCAATTTTTCGATTTTCAAACTTTAGATCGACGTCCTTTTTTTCAAATTTTATTGCGAAACTTTGGTTTGACTTGCTATGGTATCGCAATATTTTTTTATCCACGGAACCGGTCTAGGCAAACTAGTTATCAATGCCCCCTCGTAATTTCGTTTGAGAATGACATAATAGTTTTTTTGTGTATTAATTTTCAGTCTTAGTTTAAATTTGTCTGCCATTTTCCAGGTCTCGTATGCATATTTAGGGTAATTTTTATTATTATTTTTGAGTTCCTTATTTTGGGTTGTTAAGTATACGTGCAGCAAAAGTTATCAGAAAAAAAAATCATGGAACCTGTAGAGAATCTAAAATTGTACAACTTTTACTTATAAACTTACAACCGCAGACCTATCACAACAAAAAAAATCACATTGACAGTTGTCACATAAAGATTGAGAAAAATTAAATTGATATAGATAGACATCGTCACAGTAATATTTTAATCTAAATGTTTAAGTTGGCAGCCTCAAAATTGCAAGTTATTGATGCGTCAATTTTAATGCGAAAGCTTATTTAGACAAAATGAAGATTGATATAACAAAAATACGTGAAAGTGATGTTTTATTATTAGTACACATTAATGTACACATTAGTACACTCGAATAACACAATTTTCCGAAATTTGACTTGGGTTGATAATAGACAAATTATTAGCTTAGTAAATGATTTTTATTTTTTTAAATCTTCAAATTACGTTTGCGGCTATAATTTTATAAGGCAAAGTTGTTTCTTTTTAGGCCCTGTACAAGTCCCACTACTTTTTTTCCGATATTCTTTGCTGCACGTATACTTAACAATACCCCTATTGTTATTGTAATCTGCTGGTATTTCTAAATACATAAAATTTTTAATATTCTCTATTTTTCTCTCATTTGTTCTATGTACGCTAAAGTTATTCCTTGCTTCACTTTTCTATTTCTGGCTATTGAAGCCATATCATCGATATACAATCTGTGTTGTTAGCTTTGTCTTTTCTACACTAAATTTCTAACCTATTTATTCTGCTCTTTTTGTTAGAACTACCGTAAAGTCTAATTCCCTCTCTATTTCTAACTACCAAAGCCTTATCGTCAGTGTAGGTTACACATTGATGGTTCTTGTTAAGTAATAGCTTCTCGTAGCATCTAAATACATACAATTTTCAAGTTCTTTAAACTCTTTTTCTTAACTGTTGTGCATATCCTAAGGTTATTTCTTGTTTTGTTTCTGTATTTACATAAATTTTCTTACATTAAATACCATATATGTATCTTCTACTGGTTCCATTAATCAAATTGTAATCGTTTCGAACTTGCTTCTAACCACCAAAGCCACATAGGATAGTGCAAGCTAAGAATTGATTTCTTTAATTACGTATTCTCTTAGTAAGCTCTGTTTATCTTGCTATGTTATCATTTTTTCCAAAGCTGAATTGAATCTATGAGTTTACATCTAGTACAGTCCTTAGATTTCGATTTCTTGCTAACGTATATACCAGTTAATGCCTTTTTAACACAATATTATGTCTAAGGATCTAATATACCTATTAAAACTGGATTTTTATATATTTCTTTTGTTTGTGTTGCTATTGTTGCGTTTTATTTAGAGCAAAAAGTAAACTCTGTAAAATGTAATTCATATTAAAAACATAAGCTCTCATTGAGTAATGTTTTTTTTTAATAGGATGTTTAGAGATTATCATATACCAGTTATAGGTGTCCACTCAATACTATTCATTCATTATTACCAGACGCTGACTCTGTAGTTTCATTTATTTAGCCGGATACACGTGGAGTAAGATAAGATAATATTTAATATATAAGATGGGTAATGCGTTAGTAGAGCAGAGTTATTAGCGTAACTGTACGCGACACAGATCGCTAATAATCCACAAGTGTAATCTAGTTATAATCTATATTGTATTGTATTGTCAAAAACCGCAATCAAATAATTTTTTTTAATTTCAGACACTTCCGAAATTTAACTGACGCAGTCAGTAGGAATCTTCCGAAATTTAACTTGCCTATATTGTTTTACAGGATGAAATCTTACAGTACACTTTCGTCTGTTTATCTAAAATCTAAACATTGACTTGTTTTTAATCGAGTTCTCTTGTAAAATTGCACTATTCTTATTTCAGTTAAAATTTCTATTATTTGCAAATTAATGACATTAGTTTTTAGCAATAAATTCATAATATTTTCATATATTTATTGATTTCAGTCAAATATACTATAAAACAATTGTT
The DNA here is from genome assembly GCA_935421215.2 of Melolontha melolontha. Taxonomy (NCBI): domain Eukaryota; kingdom Metazoa; phylum Arthropoda; class Insecta; order Coleoptera; family Scarabaeidae; genus Melolontha; species Melolontha melolontha. The sequence goes on along the minus strand of OW285235.1, from coordinate 252,421,795 downwards.
AAGTAATAAGTTTAATTGTTAATTTATTAACCAAACTAATTATATTAAGTAGTATTTTTTAAATTTAAATTTATTTCATAAGAAATGCATGTAAAACTATTGACTTTATAGTTATATGAAGCGAAATATAGATGGCGACACGGGACCACGACGGCCTCTTAACGACCAGGAAACACATCAACCTTTAACTCTCTTATATACATATATACATAAAATATAAACTTAATATTAAAATATATATATACATATACGTTGTACATAGCTTATACATAGATAATTGATTATCCTTGTACAAATTTGTTCGATTTTTTGTTCCGTTTTGTGTTTTGTCTTTTTCGGTTTATTTTGCGTTTTTTTTCTTTTATTGAAAAACAGTTTACAGCACGCTTCTTTCAGTAGAAAAGAAATAAGTTATACGACGAGTAAAGTTTTTGCTTATTATGACGGATATGGTTCTTGTTGTATGTCTCATGTTTTTCTAAACGTTTTAATATTTAAATTGTTAAAATTATAAAGTTGTTTGGCTTTGAAGCGTTTCACGATTATTCGTTGAGTACCAAGATTTTCAAGTACAAATAATTTTTTTAGTGTCTGAAATGTCTTCGAGAACATTTATGTAAATGGGAAATTAAATAATTTTTTTTCTTTCAAATTCATGCAAATATAACGAATACTTTTATTTACTTAAGACAAACTGAATTCAGATCAAACTTTTAAGTACCAAAAAATTCTACTCAAGTACATAGCTAGCATTATTCAGGGATAGAAAAAAAACTTGTAGGTAACAAACTCAAAAAATACAAGAAATAATAAATTGCTTTTAAAGTACGTAATATAAACGCAGTGGTGTCCAAGGAGGCACCTTAACGAAATTATTGAAAAATTTCATAAGAGGGTTCAATATGGACTCCATGAAATCAAATACACTCGCGGGCACGACGAATTAAGGACTGTTGTACCCGCAACAATAACCCAGCCGAGTTCCTTATCACATCACAATGAAACGTGATTCTCTGTAGAAGTTCCTCCCTAGTATTGACCGTTATTTTCGTTGGATATTTCGGTTACAGCGTTTTCAATAGCTATGTATAATTCATCTTGAGTGCGTGGTTCTGTCCGTTTTATTTTATTTTTCCATTGATTAAAAAAATTTTCGATCGGGTTAAAAAATGGTGAATAAGCAGGGAGATAAACTACCTCATGACCTAGTGCAGCAATCAAAGTCTGTATTTCATTGGTTTTATGAAATGGAACGTTATCCATAATAATAAATACGTGTTCGTTACCATTATCTGCAAGTTTCTGAAAAAACATTGTGAGAAACTGCGAAAATGTATCGCCATTGTAAGGTGTATTTTTCTTCTCGAAGAAATGTACTTTTTGGTTGATCATTGCCGCACAAATTGATCTATTTTTACTGCGTATTTGACTTACTACTTTATAGCTCTAATACCTGCTGGACTTCGACCATGTTTCACTCGCGAAAAGATTTGAATGCCAGTTTCATCTAAGAAGAACATTCTCTGTGGATTGGCCATCATATCCGTAAATTTCATAGCGTATGCATGCCGATTATTTATAACTTTTTGGCAGTTTCTTCATCATTCTATTAGTTTTTAATGTGTAATGGAAGTTGCGTAAATATCTGAAAATACAAGATACATTTTGATAACAATATCTATTCGTACCAAAATAGATGGCTACGCATATCTATCTGTTGTTGCACGGCTAATGTTTTTACCAAAATTGGTCATACACTTTGTACATCGACACAATTGCACAATTCTTCAATTTCGTTATCAGTTAAAATCTTCACTAATTTTTCTATCCTTCCCTTTCTTTGATAGATCCGGGCCAATTTACTCACTGTGTCGTATTTTACAGTGAAAATTCTACTTATAGACTTCAAAGTTTCTCCCCTATCAAATGCATCTATAATCAGTTTTCGTTTTTCGTCGCTTATTTTATCATAATTATCATAAACCATATTCAATTACGTTTCTACTACGTAATAAAACATGCAACTGACAGTTTATTTTCAACGGACTCTCATTTGTTCTCAGCGTACTTTGATTTGAACATACGGATTTTCATTTCAAGATTATGGACTTTCTTTCACACACACCGCACTTTCAATCGATTTCGACTACAATTAAAATCTGTCGTATAACTTTATATTGCCTTCATCCAACATATATTTGGCAGTATTGGATATACTTAGTTTATCGGCAGTTTTCTTCTAATTCAAGGTTTATTCGGAGCTTGGAAAACGTCTATTCGGGACTAATTCTAAGAACACGGATATTCCGAGTTTATACGGTACATGTAGAACAGGTCTTTAATAGTATAAAAGATGATATAATAAACTAAATTAACTGACCCGTAAAGTAGAATCATTCAGAAGAATCAAGATTAAATAAAATAAGAAGATAACCGTGAAGAATGCAAAAGTGAGAAATTAAATATAGATCAATATTTATAGGCAAGGTTGTATTCAATTCTTTTAGTCGTTTGAGCAACTCATCAAAGTTATAAAACGAAACATTCCAATTTTACATACAAAATTTTCAATGGTCGAAACGAAAAGCGCGGTTTTAGCATTTTGTCGTCATCCTCTACCACAATTAATAATCGTATCCTATATACGTATATCGACAACTAAGTTGTCAACATCAGTAGGTAAAAACCACTACAAATTATATAATTCTAATTTACTACGTTTACTGTACAGATTTCTAGGTTCAACCACTTTTTTTGCATATGAAATGACTTTATTCGTAATTTCTGCAATTTGACGTTACACCTACGATCATGAATTTAGGAAAAGCATCGTTACTTTTACATCGTTTATTTACTGCCTAATATAAATACAACTTATATGAAGGTGCTATTTCACGAATTTTATGTTGTCAAAAGAAACATTTGACAAGTAATATTAGCCATAGTTTAACAGATTATCTTAAGCCGGCAATATTTTAAAACATTATTAAGATTTCCCATTTTTCAAAAACGAAATTAACAGATTCTTATATTTCCCAATTTTTCGTTGTATAAATTATTCAATTTTGCATTTATTCCAGTAGTTATATGACCAGGAAATCAAATCATGTTGCATTTAAACAATTATTTTTTAATTATGGACAATTACGTATATATATGTTTCAATAATTGTCTTTAGTTTTCGTGAAGAAGATATTAATTTGAAAGAATGTAAGGACACTTAACGAGGGTACTAAGCAAAAATATGTCGTTTTAATGTCTATATATTAGAAAGATATTGATTAGAAGGAAATAAAAAAGAGTAAAGAAGCATGTTGTAAACATTTATAAATATTATAAATAGATATTATATACTAAGAAACTAAGAAATTGTTTAAAGGACAGTGAGTTTATTTAACTGTTTAGTTGAGTAGTGAAAAAAATTGTCACGATTAATGAGACGACGGTTTATTTTGTTGACTATTTGTATTTATATTATTATAACAATTAATAATATAACAATAAAGGTGATTGACATTATTATTTAATGTATTGCTGCAGAGCGTGTTCCTTTTCTTTCATTTTACAATTTTTTTCCGTTTTTTTTTCTGCAATTGCTGGGAAATTGATTGTTTAAAATATAGTACTGTATTTTCATTGCCTTTTACATTAAGTACATATATATAGACGACTACTATATAATTATTATAGCGAATAAATATGTTAAGTAAATATGGAAAAGTATATATACTTACATAGTTTAAAAAAAAAGATGCCTTATACAGTTTATTATGTATTGTCGAATGGTGAAAAGGTTTGTTTGTATTTGTGCTCTGCTCTGGAGTTGTGAGTGAGAAATATGAGAAACTATTTTGGTGATATCATTGCAAACTTGTTATTATATAAGCGGTATGAAGAAGAAGAAGAAGACTATTTACATTGACATAACACTTTCATCTGATTTTTGTTTACTTTTACTTTGTATAGATTATATTCTTTATTTCTTATTTGTGTCCTTTTTCGTTTCTTTTTCTTCCGCTAATTGCCATTGTTTATTTATGAACAGTATGTGAGTGAAAATAATATTTAAAAGAAAAGCTTCGGATATGAAATAAAACCATATTAATAACGTACTTTGTAGTTTTTATTAAATATACCTATCCTTTCTCTTGGTGTAGTAATTTCAAATTTTGCCTTAGTGTATACAATAATTAGATGGGTCAATTTTTTTTTCGATAAACCGTATAGCAAAACAGTTATCCATTGTATCCATGTCACTGTATGTCTACTTCAATAGCTTACAAATCCAAATATTAAAAGAGTTGCCCAATAGATTACAATGAAGTTATCTTCAAAAATTCCTATACTCAAAATATTTTGCATTAAACAGCACTGTTTAATAAAATATACAATTGCCTAACGATGACTCATATACAAGTGTCCCGTATCGTTATGTTCAAATTTTAGGAGTGTAAAGTAGACTTCATTTCAAGTAACAAAACCGCAAAACTTGTATGTCCATTTTTATTTGTTTCAAAGTTACAGATCTATGAATGTGATTGTCAGATCATGAAAAAAAATGTAATCCTAAAGTCAATACAAACTGATTTTATTTAAAAAAAGTTATACGATTCAATAACAGGCCTGTGATTGTTAACGTCGCATAATAAAATGTTATCCTAAAATAAATAAACATGTGTCGTAGTGCATACAGTAATTTCTTGGAGATCTACAAAAAAGAGTACTGGAAATTGATTTATGATAAAGAAGGTTCTTACTTATTTCGTAAGTGCTGAACCATGAATATCATATATATATCAAAAAGCCTTTCACCCTAAAGGGTGTCGGGGGAACGAATATCATACAATAAACAAATGTTCAGATGACTGTTAAGGTTGCATTTTTTAATAAAGGATTACATTACGTTTCAGTTCATACAACAGCTTATTAGTGAGTGGACACGTTTTCTTTATTCAAAATGCCTTACCGATTTTCTTCGCAAGAGTATGCGGACGTGCATTTTGTGTATGGCTACTGTAACGGCAATGCACGTCAAGCAGTTATTGAATACTGACATCGGTTTCCCGATAGGCGTATTCCTCATTACAGAACGTTTCTAGAAGTACACAGATAATTTCGGGAATGCGGACTGCGTGATTATCTTCCTTTTCGAGGAGTAAATTTGTTCGCAGACTTAGAGGAAGAAGCAGTAGCTATTGTTACATAGGATCCAACTGTCAGTGTACTTCGAATCGATAGACAACTAGGAGTGCCACGAACGACAGTTTGGCGAATTTTAAAACGCGAGAGCTTATATCCATATCACTATCGCAGGGACACGGTTTGCTTGAGGCAGACCACTATGCTCGTCTAGTTTATTCTACCTGGATATTAAAAAAGTCACGGCTTCATTTTAATTTCTGCAGAACAGTCCTCTGGACAGATGAATCTACGTTCACGAGAAGGGGTGTTACAAATTTGAGAAACCTGCACAGGTGGTCTTCAGAAAATCCCAAAGCTATACGCCCGTCTAAATTTCAACATGAATTTTCTATTAACGTTTGGGCGGCCTTAATCGATGACTTGTTGATTGGCGCTGTCGTTTTTCCTGGGAGGTTAAATGCGGACAATTACCTTCAATTTCTTATTGACGAACTGCCAGGTCTTTTAGAGGATGTCCCACTGAATGTTAGACGAGACATGTGGTTTCACATGGATGGAGCACCACCACATTTCGGAATTGCTGTCCGAAATTGGGTTAACGTCAATTATCCGAGATGGATTGGTCGAGGTGGTCCTGTTGCATGGCCACCCATATCACCCGATCTTAATCCCCTTGACTTTTATTTATAGGGGTCATGAAAAATTTAGTTTACGCCCAAGTTTCGAATACAAGAGAAGAGTTGTTGGATCGTATTCACCTGGCTGCCGAGCAAATTCGACAAAACAAGTATGAAATTCGGATAAGTACTTCTTCTGTTGGCTTACGGACACAAGCCTGCATTCAACAAGGAGGTGGACATTTCGAAAATGTTATTAATTGAACTTATTTAAATAAAATCAGTTTGTATTGACTTTAGGATTACATTTTTTTTCATGATCTAACAATCACATTCATAGATCTGCAAATAAAAATGGATATACAAGTTTTGCGTCTTTGTTCGTTGAAATGAAGTCTACTTTACACTCCTAAAATTTGAAAATAACGTTACGGGACAACTTGTATATATATATATATATATACATATTTATATATATATATATATATATATATACATATTTATATATATATATATATGTATATATATATATACATATACATATTTACATATATATATATATATATAAATATGTATATGTATATATATATATACATATATATATACATATTTATATATATATATATATATGTATATATATATATACATATACATATTTATATATATATATATATATATAAATATGTATATGTATATATGAAAAAATGTGTGAAAGTCGTATCCATCCGGGATGTGTAGACATCGATGTTTCATAGTCATTAGTGTCATTAGTAATCGTCAATACACCTTACCCAGAAATAGATACGACTTTCATTTCCATACTGCGTGTATATATACTTATGATGATAAACGTAATGCTAATGAGAACTTCTTATATATATATATATATATATATATATATATATATATATATATATATATATATATATATATATATATATATATATATATAAGAAGTTCTCATTTATATATATATATATATATATATATATATAATTTCTAAGACCTACTATTCAGGTATTATATACATATTGCGTTTAATTGCTACAAATGCGCCTTAAATAAGACAATTGAGTTCGTGTTCGCAGGTAAGTTGCTATGACACAATTAGAAGTTTACTGTTTACAGTTAGACCAATAATACAATGAACCGGCACAATATAGTGGCACTACACGTGAAACTATAACAGGGGTAGAATTTATGTATGTATGTGGCAATTGAAATTTATGCAAAACTTTCATGTAATAGTAGCTGATGACGATAACGAGCAGCGATGGTGGAATAGGTGCTAATGTTGGTGGAAAATAACTTGTAATGATTAAAAGTTGGGAACTTTTACCCGCACACGCACACACATAAGCGCCGCATACATAATAGACGTCGAGGAATAAGCGAGTCAGTTGAGAATAGCGAAAATTGGGAAACTTTTAATGAAACAAAATTATTCTACGATGTATACGTAGCATGCCACACGTCGAATTATGTATCTGCTCATTTTGTATTGAAAAATGAAGATTTTTTTGATTTTCGATTAGTAAAATTAGTGAAAGGAGATGTATATGTTTTGTGGGTTATACGATATACAGACTGTCCCGTAAAAAACGCCAACATTCATAATTCCGTTATTTATTGTCCGGTTTTATTTAAACAAAAAGTAAATTTAATAATCAAAAACACTATAAGTAGCAGTGTTTTATTTGTTTTCAATTGTTTTCATTAATGTCAAACGACAGTCAAGTTTTTTATTTTAAATGGCAACATATATATTTTTGGCTATATTCGGATTGGATTTTTTTTCTGAATTCAACGATGTATAACATGTTTATTTTTGATAAACGTTTATTGCAAAAAAAAAAAACTTTATGAATTTCATCTTTGTCTTCCATTACTTATAAATATTCGAATGTGTCATGAAACATTGGAAATGTAAGTATTATAAATATTATTATAAGAAACAAAACACTTTACAATAAATGTTGAAATTGCCCGCCACCTTGTTTAACACATATCGCACATCTAATAATAAAAAATAAAAAAAAAACTTTATAAATTTCATTTTTCTTTATAGTAGACTTGGCCCAGTCCACTAGCATTATGTAAATGTGCCTTAAGTGTCAGTTTGACTTTATTAAGTTTTCTGTATTATCCTGTTTGAACGTTTTGCCGCAACAAAAAGCGTATTTTCGTAAAAAATGAATAACAATGAATTAACGGACATGTTACAAGTGTTCTTTGAATGTAATAAAAATCGCCTTCAAGCAGTACGTCGGTACAGTGCTCGTTTTCCGGACAGAGAAGTTCCAGGTTCGAAAATATTTCAGAGAATTGAAAAGAATTTAAGAAATTATGGATCATTTACCAAACCAAAAACACAAAAACGGAAATTCTCCGAAGATAAGGAATTAGATGTTCTTCCTTGCAGTACAGCAAAATTCACGAACTTCGATTCGCGAAATTGCACATAATATTGGGGTATCAAAAACTACAGTTCATGGTATTTTAAGAAAACACAAACTTAAACCGTACATAGCTCGAAAAGTTCATGCATTAGAACAAAATGATCCTGGCCGAAGAATCAAGTTTTGTCGTTTTTATTTAAATGCATTAGAACAAGACCCGAATTTTTACAGAAGGATAATTTGGTCTGATGAATGCACTTTTAGCAACAACGGTATTTTTAATAGAAACATACATCGACAGTGCAGACAATCCGAGATTTGTAATTGAAAATAATTTTCATAGACGCTTCAACGTAAATGTTTGGTGTGGCATTTTAGGTGATCAATTAATTGGGCCATTTTTCATAGATGGTTGCTTAAATCAAGAAAAATACTATACTTTATTACACGAAAATCTCCAAAACTTTTTAGATGAATTACCTTTGGCAAATTTAAATAGAATATTTTTTCAACAAGATGGGGCTCCCGCGCACAACGCCAGAGTAAATACTGATTTGTTGAACACCCAATTTGGAAATAGGTGGATAGGAACATCCGGTCCTATCGAGTGGCCTGCGCGTTCACCGGATCTTACGCCCCTCGATTTTTGGTTGTGGACTTATCTACAAGACCGAGTTTATTTAACAACTCCAGAAAATGTTGACATTTTAAGACAAAGAATTATTAACACTTGTCAAGAAGTACCTGCCGCTTGTCTTTTAAATGCGACCTTTGGAGTAATTAGGAGATGTGCGATATGTGTTGAACAAGGTGGCGGGCAATTTCAACATTTATTGTAAAGTGTTTTGTTTCTTATAATAATATTTATAATACTTACATTTCCAATGTTTCATGACACATTCGAATATTTATAAATAATGGAGGACAAAGATGAAATTTATAAAGTTTTTTTTTTGCAATAAACGTTTATCAAAAATAAACATGTTATACATCGTTGAATTCAGAAGAAAAAAAACCAAAACGAATATAGCCAAAAATATATATGTTGCCATTTAAAATAAAAAACTGACTGTCGTTTGACATTAATGAAAACAATTGAAAACAAATAAAACACTGCTATCTTATAGTGTTTTTGATGCTATTAAATTTACTTTTTGTTTAAATAAAACCGGACAATAAATAACGGAATTATGAATGTTGGCGTTTTTTACGGGACAGTCTGTATATATATATATATATATATATATATATATATATATATATATATATATATATATATATAATAAATAAAGCGTGTGTAAGGATGATCCTTACTTGATGATCCTTAATGATGTGAACATCCACGATTCGTTAGGGACAGCAAGGTAGTCCGAAACATACTTAACAACACGAGACACCAACACAATTTCAGTTAACAGATACGTAAAATTTACAAATGTGACATTACTTTATTACTAAAGAAAACAGTTTATTTTGTCAGTATTTGTTGCATTATCACTTCGTTGTAAGAAACAAGCGATCCTTAGCCGCCATTTAAAATCACGGTGATTGAGAAGGAATGGTCACCAAGCACTGCCTTCTTTACCCCTTAACTTGACAATGTATCTTCTCGGATACATATATTTAAAAAATTCCCAATCGCTCTGCACTTTATTTACATACTATATCTTGGGGACTTCTAGCTGGTCAAAGGAACGGTCCACCTCTTCCTATCCACTTTTCGGCAAATTGCTCATTTAACCAGTTTCTCACTGGTGCCGCATGACGTGCAGAAGCACCATCCATTTGTAGCCACATAACAAGTGTTCATTTGAAAAGTCAATCTAGTAGCATGTGATTTACTGAGAACATTTTAAGGTATGTCGTAAATTAAAATTTTCTACTTAACCTACGAAGTCGTATATTTTGACAGTTTCATACATACAAATAAATAACAAATAATAGGTGTTTATTGAAAACTATAACAAATGTTGAAAATGTTGTCCTACAAGATCAATGCACTTTAAAATCCTCAGTTCAAAATTTCTGATGATATTCTGCAACATTACTGGATTGTTATTAATTTCCATGCATTTCGGTTCGATTCTCTGTAGCATATCATTCAAATTCAATTTAGGTGTTCGAAATATGTTATTTTTTAGATAAGGCCACAAAAAGAAGTCGCAAGGTATTAAATCGCATGAACGTGGAGGCCAGGCAATTTCAGTATTTCGACTAATTATACGCTCATCAAAAAATTCTCTTAAATAATCCAAAGATTCTGCAGTACAGTGACAAGGTGCTCCGTCTTGTTGGAAATAAGCATTTTGAAGTTCATCATCATGCAACTGATTGACTGATTGAGCAGTTAACGTTCCCTGAAAAAATATTGGTTCAATGATTCGCCTTTGGCTTATCGCTGCCCAAACACCAATTTTATCTGGATGTAGCGATTCTTCATTAATTACATGTGGATTTTCACTACTCCAAATTCTTGTATTTTGTGAATTTAGGTATCCCGTTTTATAAAACCATGCTTCATCAGTAAAGATGACTCTTTGCGAAAGTTCTCCATTATTGTTCATATTTACAAATCAATTACAAAACTGTAGTCTACGTGGGTAATCAATTTCTAACAATTCTTGTACTGCTGTGACACGGTATGGATAAAGTTGCATATCTTTTTCAATAACCTGTGAGTGATTTCTTCAACACGATTGACAACTTGAGGTGTACGTTTCTTAACTGCTCCGCTGCCTGATTTTCTTAAGAGACTACCGGTTTCAGAAAAAAAGTTTTAAAGTTCTATCCAAAGTATTCTTAAATTGTATATAATCTATTACAAAATGTGGAAACTCAACTTGAAATTCTACCATGCATCTTGAACTGAATAAACTCATAAACCATCAATTTTATTACCACTTCGAAAATAAACCTGGACTAAAAAAAAATTATGTTCTAAAGTGAAAGCCATTTTAAAATTGGGAAGCAATTTATTTAAACCAGAATCGACGCACGATTATTTTATGCATTAACTGATATTTGTGATATTTGTGATTGACATTATCAAATGTCATTTGGATTTACGTTTACGGAACAACAAACACATACTAATATATTTGCGTCTTATTCTATCAAAATTTAAAAGTAACCTATTGTAATGACTCATCCGATGACGCGAGGCGCGTCATCCCTCTGGATGTTTTCTCGAGGCCTACGTGAACGCTCTAGAAAAGTATTCACCAGATATAAAAGCCGCGTCGAAGAAGGGATGGGGATTCATTGAATCCTACAGTCTCGCGAAGTAAACATAAATATAGTTACATAAATATAAAATACATAAATGTACTTATTGTTGTTAATAGTTAGTTTTATATTATACGTTTTAATATTAATATAGTGTGTGTCTAAAGTTATTGTTAGTTTTATTTAAGAACCCGAAAAGACAAATGTTACACTATATTGACTTTTCAAATGAACACACGTTATACATTTCTTTGAAATTAACGGCGATGGAATTTTTTTCATATTTATCTCATAATCCTTAATCCTCCCATAATAAAGATTGGAAAAAGTCATTGCTAAAGCGAGACTACGTTACTTTTGGAAAATATTTCGTTCCATTAAAAAATTGTCTTTTATTGTCATAAAAAGCGTATGCAATTACTTAGCTTTTAAACCATTATATTATAATAAAAATAACATCGTTTCCTCTTGTGCTTTAAAAAAAGTTGTACACAACAAATTTACTATTCCCATTGTGTGTATTTTCGTAAGCATATTGAAATCTAAGCTTTCAAATAAATTTAACGTCACCTTGAAATTTGAATATTCACTCTAGATCGATTAAATGTATTTTGAAAGAAAATTTGTTTATTAAGAGACAACTAACTTGTCAAGTTTTTATATATCAACGTTGACAAAATAAGGACGCGTCCAAGTATTTCTTCTCACTGAAAGACACTGTAGCAAACTTACTTATTTCGCATCTTCATCATGTTCTTTTTCATCTGTCCCGACAAAATTGATATTGAAAAAGTTCAACAATAGAAGATAAAAGTGGTTTTTATAAACTCATGTGTACTTCTTTTTTATGGAACTTAAGTCAATTTTTCGATAATAAAGTAGTGGAATCGAATGATGTGTCGCCTATAGACGACTTAAAAATATTACGGGAACAGTTTAAGAATGTTATTGCATTGTAGGTTATTGACAATTTTATTATAAAATATGCAAAACATGGTGGATTTTTTATACTTCGTTTATAGAATTTAAACTTCAAAATTATAAACTTGTTTATTAATTTTGACAATTTTTTGCTAAATGGTTAAAATTGTTGATTTATTGTAATTTCAAAATATAGTGGATTTTATCAACAGTTTATTAAATGGGTGATTAGTAGAGTGGACCAATCCGGAGCGAAAGCAGAGGCGTGACTAACGAATTGGTTCCCGCGTGCCCCATCGCACATACGATTACTTAGTATGTTGTTCAGTAAAGTAACGGGAAGAGGCTTAATAAAATGCTATTTTTAATTTAAAGAGGCCTGTTTAATATTAGTTTGTTTGTTGCATCCACGACATATTTTTAGTAACGCCTATAATAAATTTGATTTCGTCTTAAAATATGTAAAAATGCTGTACTATTACAAAATATGCAAATAATATACAAAATGGATATATTATGCAAATATGCAAATTTATGCAAACTGCTTATAATCCGGCCTTTAATCCTAAGTTAGTTATATGTCTGACGAAGCTCTTGTGTGAGTGAAACGATGGTATTTTTGTGATGTAAAAAGTAGTGAAACTAACTAAAAAATTTGTTTTATTTCATCCCGATAATAGTTATAAAGGAATTTCTTCAAGTAAAGGCTGAAACAATCCTAGAGTATTTATTTTTTAAAAGTTGTTTTTTAGTGCATATTTTTAAGTTTTTTAGTGCATAATTATGTTCATTATGTTTTATTTCACTGAAATACTCACTGGGTGCATATTTTGAAAGTAATTTTTCTGACAATATTTCAATCACGCAGTACTTTCCTATCGATTTAATTAATTAATTTCATTATTTCGCCGAACGTATTGTATGGAAAATATAATCGCTGAAAAAATAATATTTGAGTGCCTCGAGCGTAACTTTAACGTAAATTCTTGTCACCGTATGTACACAAGTAATAAAAAATTGAATAGCTCGTCGTATTATGTGAGTAGTAAAAATACCTAACACTGCAACATAAATAATTTAATAATCATTTCATCCTTCAACGCATACATCAATTAATAAAAAGTCTACGAAATCGATTCATTCGCGTTTCAATATATCCAATGAAAATTGAATAATTAATGACAATCAAAACACACTCCACATTATGTTCACAGGAGGCAGAATTTTTTTTTTTTATTTTTATTTCGCGCCGACTTTCTTAATAAAAACTTTGGAGTGTCGTCGTATTTTCGACATCGGACCTCCCCAAGTAAATCCTAAGCAATTTCATTAACTTAATTGACGTCCTTTATGTTTCGGAATTAACGCCCTACAGATTCTATTTGTATTTAAAATTAAATCCCGGTGTGATGTTATTGACGTGCGAAAGGCAGTCAAGAAAAGAAAAGACGTTATAAGAAGCTGTCAAACTTGTGCGTCAATCCTGTTTTCAATTTATTTTTCAATTAAAAAAAGGAAATTGAGAACAATCGAATTAAATCTTTTAAGGCACACGCATGGGGTGTTATATTTAAAAAACGAGAAATCTTGAAATTTACGTTGAATTTACCCAAACGTACAGGCTGGTTATAAAATATTAATTCGCGAATTTTTATTTGTTATATAAAGTGTGAAATTAAGTTGCACACTATGTATTGAGTTATTCAAAAGTAAGTTGCATTTTGAAATTGTCGTCGTTTTGTTAAATAGTAAAGTATACACAAAATAAAAACATATTTGTGTTCCTAAAATAATGAGGTCGTCGTTCATATTTTTTATTTCCGTTACCATGGCAACAGCAAGTTTGTTGGTAAAAATAGGAACGTTAGCTTTTCTTACTGAATTTGACAGACATTCACCCTGTGAAAAATGGTTTTGACGTTGCAAAATTGTTATAAGTTTTGTTCAGTGCTACTATGTATAAGAAAATTCAGAAGAAATAATAACTTGAGCAGTTTATAGGCTTACCGTAAGCTAATCCGTAAATTTGTAGAAACTGGTTGCGTTTTTGATAAAGCAAAATCTGGAAGACCAAATCTAGCTAATGATATTATTGCTGTTGAAGTTTTACGTGAGATTGAAGAAATAGTCGGAAATGATAACTACGAAATATGTAGCGCTAATCAATTTGCAAAAAGTCTCCAGATAAGTTACACCACAGTTTGACGAATTTTCAGAAGATATCTACAAATGTATCCGTATAAAATGCAAGTTCATTTGAACTTAAATATTCCCTAACGTAATTAGGGCTTCCCAAATGTATTCGAAATCGCAGTCCTTGATAGTTCAAGTGGTAGAGCGGTGATCCAACAGACCATGGACGTGGGTTCGAATACTGCGCAAGGGCGATTTTTTTCAATTAAAAATTCGAATGATTAGCATAAAATAATATTTACATTCACATTACTTCGCGAAAAAGCAATTAATTTGCATAAATATAGTAGATTTAGATAGTCGGCAAATTAAGGTCTGTTTTACTTTAATAATAATCTCTTATACGTTTCGGCAATTACTGCCTCTTTCAGAGAAGTATTTTGAGAGAAAATTCAAATCTGACATTTGCTCTCAAAATACTGACATCTGCTTTCAATAACTGACATCTACTTTCAAAATAGGCATCTGCTTTCTAATCTGACGTTTGCTTTCATAACTGACACCTGCTTTCGAAACAGACATCTGCTTTCAATAACTGACATTTGCTTTCACTAACTGACATCTGCTATCAAAACTGACATCAGCTTTCAAAACTGACTTCTGCTTTCAACTTGACATCTACATTCAATAACTGACATCTGATTCATTAACACTGTTACTTTATAATGCATATCTAAATAGTTTGAACCTAGGTCTATTGTGGCTAAGTGGTAAAAGCGACAGTCCGGCAAACTCTAGACTTGGGTTCGAGTCTCAACATAGACAATATTTTTCAATTAAAAATGATTTTCTTTCTAATTTGTAGACAGCAATATTTACATCCCCACTTACTATGCAATTATATACATTCTAATTTGATATTTGTAAATATTTCATATAAAAGCCGAAAAACTCCAATAATTTATTAATTGTTATATTTAATAAACGGCTAAGAATTTATCTAAATACACTCATATATATATATATATATATATATATATATATATATATATATATATATATTGAGTGTTAATAAGAATTAAAAATTTTTTCTTATTTATTTTATTGGCCGTGTGTATAATATGAAAATAATAAGCTTTTTTTTGGTTTAGCGATTTTTAAGTACATGTATAGTAAACAAATCTATTTTTTTGGTTAGGGGTGTAAAAATTACAATTATAAATGGTCAACAAATGGTCAAAAACATGCAAATAAAAATATAACAATAAAAATAAAAATAAAAAATTATGGTCGTATATTGTAACAGTGCCTGCTAAAATCTATTGAAATTCCAAGAAGGACAATTATGGGAAAGACCGTTACCTATGAAAAACAAGACATCTGACTGTGTTTGGCATGTCGGGTTCTATTAAATAACAATATAGTAGCGTGAAGAGGATCTATTAGTTATTATTAGATACTGTAGGTATACAATTTAAAAGTTTATTATTAATAGGTGACATGTCATTGTTAAGGAGGTAATTTTTGTATTTGTTCATATGTATGGCTTCCCACATGTCTAAATTTTTGCTATTACATTTTTTAATTAATTTAACATTATCTACGCTGAAATTATGTCCGGTATCTAAATGATGTAGAGCTAATGCTGATTTATCTACATTGTGAAGTTTTACATGAGCTAAATGTTCTTTGAAACGGGTTTGAATATCTTCTTGTTTGGCCGATATATAATTTTGGGCAGGAATTACAGTTAATTCTGTAAATACCTGATTCTTTCAGTGGGTCTGTGTTAACTAACTTTGTTTGAAGATATTGTTGTAACTTATGAGTGTTGGAAAAATTTTTTTTTGTTAAAAAAATATAATCTAACTCCTGCTTTTTCCAACACTCATAAGTTACAACAATATCTTCAAACAAAGTTAGTTAACACAGACCCACTGAAAGAATCAGGTATTTACAGAATTAACTGTAATTCCTGCCCAAAATTATATATCGGCCAAACAAGAAGAAATATTCAAACCCGTTTCAAAGAACATTTAGCTCATGTAAAACTTCACAATGTAGATAAATCAGCATTAGCTCTACATCATTTAGATACCGGACATAATTTCAGCGTAGATAATGTTAAATTAATTAAAAAATGTAATAGCAAAAATTTAGACATGTGGGAAGCCATACATATGAAAAAATACAAAAATTACCTCCTTAACAATGACATGTCACCTATTAATAATAAACTTTTAAATTGTATACCTACAGTATCTAATAACTAATAGATCCTCTTCACGCTACTATATTGTTATTTAATAGAACCCGACATGCCAAACACAGTCAGATGTCTTGTTTTTCATAGGTAACGGTCTTTCCCATAATTGTCCTTCTTGGAATTTCAATAGATTTTAGCAGGCACTGTTACAATATACGACCATAATTTTTTATTTTTATTTTTATTGTTATATTTTTATTTGCATGTTTTTGACCATTTGTTGACCATTTGTAATTGTAATTTTTACACCCCTAACCAAAAAAATAGATATTTTTTACTATACATGTACTTAAAAAATAATACTTTTAAATTAGTAACTACTGACGATGTGTGCAGTTCACATGAAATTTACATATAGTCAATATACTATTGTTTGTGAAATATAAGGTGTTTTATTTAAGTTTAATATTATATGAATGAATTAAAATTAAAATAATGATTAGAGTAAAGAAAATTAAAATTTAACATTTAAAATTTAAAATTTAAAGGATACAAACTCACCAATTTATTTCGTGTTAAAGCACATGCCCAGTGCAATATGCATGGTCGGAAACATGTCGAGCCTTCACTACAGGTCCGACCGCGTATCTCGGAATCTTAAGTGTAACTAAATGTCTTGTTTTAGAAATGAAATTTTTTTATTGTTTCGTTTTAAAATTGGTTTGATCAGGCCATGTGTTTGGGAAAATACAGTATGTTTACAATGGGATTTTTTTTTTTTTTTTGTGTGGGTGGGGTTGTCTTCTATTGTTTAATGAGCGGATAATACAGTTTTGAAAGTCCATCAATCTCGTTACGGTCGTTGATTGTTTTGTTATTTTTGAAAATATGAATCATTTCTAATACCTCCCTAGCCTTTGTATTTCTTTGCTTGGTTATTATTTTTGTATTTTCAAAATCAAAATTGTGTTTTAATGTTATCTGGTGTTTTTTTAAAGCTGTATGATTTTTTGCGTATTTGTGTCCTTTTAATCTTTCCTGTAGTAATTGTTTTGTTTGGCCTATGGCAGTCGGACCCTGTAGTGAAGGTGTCGACATGTTTCCGACCATGCATTTGCACTGGGCATGTGTTTTAACACAAAAGAAATTGTTCTAAATTTATACTTGAAAAAGACTTAATTATACACAAAAAAGTCGAAACGTCGTTAGATAAATAAATTTAATTTCAATAAAGGTCGCTAAACCAAAAAAAAAAGCTTATTATTTTAATATATATATATATATATATATATATATATATATATATATATATATATATTGATGTAGGTCGAGACTACACCTAAGAATGCCTCAGTGAGCAAAAGACGGAATTTTTATGTATAGATGTAAGCTTTAGAATTATAAAATATTGAAACTGAATTCTTCATATGTAATATCAATAAAGTTGATTTCGCGTATTTAATTGTTTTAAATTCATTCTCACATTGATTTATTTTATTCTTTTTATTTGTAGCAGTCATTTCATTCCGATATCTTGTATTTCCAAAGATATTTCAACTTAATTGATTAAAAATAAATGACGCCATTTATTTAGGCAAAACTACAAATTTAAAAAGATAACCGCGGGAATTTTCCCCACTATAAAATTAGCATTATAGACAACTATCAACATTCACACGTCAAACATGTATTCACAAATATAAACTAGATAATTTATACTAAGCATAAGTATATTTAAAATGATTAAATTGTCATTTTCATTATAATAAAATGTCGAGACTATATAAATACATACTGTTGGACGAATCAGAAATGAGGATTGAAAAAAAAAGAAAGTTAGCGTCACTAGAAAATTCTCCATTAAAAACACCTAGACGTATTATAAGTGCCTCTCTGAAAATTAAAAGAAAAAGTATTAATAAATCTAAAAAACCATACGTCGAATCTAGTCAAAACCTTACCAGTACATCCAGTTCCTGTTTAACGCATTCTGCAAGTCCAGACGGTAACCGGTGTCCAGGAGAACGTGGATTGCATTTCGCCGGGAGGCTAGCCGTTCGACCGTACAACAAGCTGGGGACGCTATCCGATCGCCGTTGATTCCTGTAGGCCGCATCCACGGATCCACCCGCCTGATCCAGTACAATTAATCCTTATCCAAGTCCACATAAGTATTTTTTTAAAACATCCTACGAATTTTGAAAATGATAAATTAATTTAATGTCATTAAATAAAACCACTATTGAATTATTCTTTTTAAATGAATATAACCTATGTTTCATATTAAGATTTAGATATTTGAATATAAGTTACGAAGAATACAGTTTCCTGTTAAGTTATTAAATTTAATCTAAGAATTCATTTTTACGTTTAGCTTTATTCATGTCACATTTATTATGTTGTATCGTTTAACCTAGATTTTATGCCATATTTATTTCATCACGTGACATGTTATATTATATATATTCATAATTCAATTAACTTATCCACTTACCTGTTCTTTCTTTGCAATCATTTCTTTGCAAGTCCATAATTATAATCCTTATCTCATTCGTTTTATTTTGTAGTTTTGAATATAGAAACACTATTATTAATTGCATTAGCATCAGCTGATTTTGTAAGTGTTCATTGCAGTCACAGAACCTACTATTTAAAAGGCATGTTTTAATGTCTAACAACAAGAGTCTAAGTTCGTCTGTCTAGCCGGACATACACATAACACAAACTTAAGCCCACCCGAATATACTTAGAAGAAGTTATTTTTATGAACAGCTGTTTTGGTTATGAATACTTCGATATTAACGAATATGTATCTTTGCATTATGCGCAAATAACAGTTTTTGGTGTAATACAACCCCATCTATATGTAATTTGTACTAGCCCACATAATATAGAGATTTATAATTCACATTTAAAATCTTAACTTATTTTTATTTAAACATTAAATTTTATTATTATAATCATTAATAACACCCTCTTCTGTGTTGTATTTATATTAATATATATATATATATATATATATATATATATATATATATATATATATATCTGTAGTAACAGATATTATGACAACCACAAATTAAATACAGAAGTAATTCTGCTGATCTTGTATTAGTCTGGCGAAGAACAAAGTGATAAATGTATTGCGGTAAGTGAATCAGAAGTCATATTATGTGTAAGTTAGATTGAACTTTATTGTGAAAGACTGGAAAACTATTATTTTGAATTGCAAAAAGCGATTGAATAATTTTTTTTTTAAATATTTCATAATTTGATATTTTTAATTAAGGAAAATATAAAGTCTGGCTTCACTTGGGAGAGACCGTTCTCGTTAACTGTCTTTGATATCATAACGAAAGTACTTTTTTTTCCAAAAATCAACCGACAGTGGAGGTTTAACCGTCAAAAATGAAGTAATTAAACCTTCTACTGTTTATTAGGGGAAGTCGTCAGAAAGCATTCCCGGGCTTTAAAGTTATAATTAGAAATAAAACCGAAGCAGGACAGCTATAGAGGTATTCGTCCCTCTTTCGCCAATTAAACTAATAATATTCCTGGGCAAGAATGTTTCGAAATATATACGTACGGCGGCGAAAGATCTCGAACCCCCGGAATCCGTGGGATATTAGAATAGCTATTTCATTTAATAGGATTTGTAATAATTAATTTCGACCTCGGATAGAAAATACTAGGCATTCGGGAAATAAAGTGGGCAAATCCGCTGTAATAAGATATTGTAGGGAGTTGGTTCATATGATTTTTGACCTAAATTAATTCCATAATCGAAAGTTTTTAACATTTATTGAAACAATGTCGCAAATAACATTAATTATATTCACAATTTTCTTATTAATTTAGTATTTAGAGCTAAAAAATGGTTTATTTGGGCAATGATCCATCGTCTCGATGAACAAACCGATATTAATATATTAACTTTCGGAAAGAGCTGACCTGCACGTTTGCGTGGATTTGTATTTTTGTACTACATGAAAATGAGAAAAGAGGGTCTAAAAGAAGAAGTATTCCCCGTAGTGCGCCCGAAACCAAATTACATCTGCTACACGGGGAAGAGGAATGGTGACTATAAATTGCAGCTTTTTGCTTTAAATGGATGTCGCCGTTCTATAAAGGAATTCGTCTTAATTGTGTCCAACCCTCTTGTACCATTAAATCGGATTCTTTTAAATCTAATATTTCCGAGTATATTTTAGGCAATCAAAATAAAAAGTAGGGCACGAAGATGTCGTAGTCATTTTTATTTCATTTTCAAAAGCATTAACGTTAATTCCAATATTTCTAATTCCAATATTTGAAATATTAATAGCATGTAAAGAAGCGAAAAGAACGGCTTCAGCGCCATGTTAAACTTATACTGTTACACTTCGCATATATCAATAATTTTCGAATTCCGCTTCAACTTGTTTTATTCAGAAACAAATCAAACTTAAAATGTTAAAATTCTTAAGACGCTTTGCGGAATTTAAATTTATATTTTCAAGAGAAAGCCTTCCTTTTGTATGGCACTGTTTGGTCATAAATAGAGACTGGACGCATCAGGGTGAAATTACGATGGACCGTATAAATAGTCTATAACAACGCTAAGTACAACACGCAGTTATTGAATAGCACTCTTCATTCGGTTAACCGCACATCTGTTTTTTGTCGTTGAATTGTGACGCATTTACTTCAATATTCCAGTTAAATTCCTTTCTTCGTGGACGTAGATAGAAGCGTGAGGAGTATTTAAAATTTATTTGATTTATTAGGTAATATTTCGTAAGTTAAATAAAGTACGTTGAGTTAGTTTCTTTTTTTTCATTGCTTAAATGAATGTCCAGTGAATTTCGTTAAGTTTCAATAACTCAGGCAAACATTTTTAATTTTCATTTATTTATGATATGGCACAACGTCGAGAATGATTGTACTGATTGTATGTCCATGGCCAGTGATTCCGAAATTGATTGCAAAGTCTGTAAAAATATCGTTAAAAAGTTCCAAGAAATCGCACCTAAAACGTTACTTAGCATCGCAAACACATACATAGAAATTAGACCCGTTGGAATCTGACAATTTTAATTTTAATACCGGCAAATATTCCATTAAATAAACTTAACAATCCCACCTTCAAAACATTTCTCCAAAAATATACTTCCAAATGTTTCTGACGAATTTACCTTACGCGAATATTATGTTTCTTAGTGCTACACGAACACAGTACAACGCATTAGAAGCCATCTTTCAAATCAGTACCTATGAATAAGTGCCAACTAAACTGTCGGTATATTAGGACGCTGTGTGGTAAATGTTGTAGCTGGTGTACTACATCCAATTATTCTATATAACGCATATTTAATCGCAACAAAAGTTAAAAATACAGTTGATGTGGAAAGAGTAGCTAAAACCATCTACGAGAATATGCACCAAATGCTTCATTCGGATGACGGGTACAAAGAAAGAATATTTTTATTTGTCAGAAAAGCACCATTGAGAGTAGCTCTTTACAGGAAAAACTTCCATCTTTGTCACTGCCTCCCTCTCCAGTAATAACTAGATGGGTAACATGGTTAGAAGCTACTAGTTCTTATGCAGAGAATTTCGATAGTTTAGAAAATTTCGTTACATGTTTAAATGACGATACTGAAGTATTTCTGAGTGCAAGGAACTAATACAAAGTCCAAATTTAAAAAATCAGTTGTACTTTCTTCAGGAACACTTTAGAAATTTGCCAAAACTAATCAGTTATTTTGAAAATAACAATCTCAAATTAAATGTTGAATTAACCACATTAGATATGGCTATTAATAATTTGAAAAATATTCCAAGTAACTTCGGATGTACCCTTCGGTAAAGGTTAGACGCAGTTTTTGATAGATATCCAGATTGAATAACATTGCGGCAATCTAACTGCTAAATACGCTGAAATAAAAGAATATTTCCAGTATGCACCTATACCCAGTTGCGATTTAGGGAGGACATTTTCTATCTACAAGGATGTATTTCATTCAAAGGGAATAAATTTTACAGAAGAGAACCTTGAGAAAGAATTGCTAGTTAATATTAATACTTTTCTACTCATCTTGAACTACAAAATGAACAAATAAAAATGTATTTCATATTTTATAGATCATCACCCGTTTGTTTTTCAATTATATAAATAAAATTAAAAACTTTTTAAAATACTATTTTTTAATAGTACGCCCATGGGCGATGAGTCATCGGCCTCTCGTTCCGGTCTCTAGTCATAAATGACACTCTTCTGAGAATAGGTATTCAATATTCTGGTAAACTTGGTATCGAATTATATCATTTTAAATTAGTTATTAACTTATATACAACTTCTGTTTTAATTATTTCTTAATTAGTAATTTTATTAATTATTGAGCTATTTTTTCTAAATGTCAAAATCATAACAAACTCCGTATTAAAAATGAAGGATTTTGTAGCCGCGTTTAATAATTTTCAAGGGTAAAAGCTATCTAAACCATATCATGTGACATATCATTGTAAAGTATTTTTTTCAAGGAGCTTTTTAACTGCTTAAGGATATAACCCAAGCTAATTCGTTATACGTGATATACGAGGGTATATCAAAATATAACGAGACTGGTGCTATAACTTCTTTCACAACTAGAAATTTATAACACAAAGAATAGAACATGATGACCCATCTCTAATGTACGTATCGTCAAGTTGGCTTTGATTTTTAACTTTTGACGTTTATTATAAATTAATTACTGAATTATCAGTGTTTGACGTAGTCATCGAATAAATGAGAGTGGAGCACCGATAAAATTTTGTGTTCGGTTGGGTAAAACTCCAACTGAAACTTTTGAAACGATTAAAACTCCATACCTAGATTATAGTTTATAACGGTGTAGAGTGTTTGAGTGTGTCATAAGAAATTCAAAGACGGTTGTGAATCAGTGGAAGATGAACCTCGGCGCGGGCGACTACCAACTGTACGGATTGATTCAAAAATTGCAGAAATTAACGACTTTATCCAAAATGACCGTCGAATTGGCATATATCGAATTTTTATAGTACTTTTATAGTATATACAAGCTGTCCTTGAAATAAAGAGATAACTTATGAAAAATGGAAAGATGTATTTAGATAGAATATAAATACATATATAAATATTTTCACAAAATTCTCTCTCATAAGCAAGAAAAAAAAATGACAGATATTTAAAAAATATTTGTCACGCCACTGTGTGACCGACTGTTTCATCGACGAAGTATCGAAGACGATGTCCTAAAGGTGACCGACAATAACAAAAAGAGTAGTTTTGTTATCGTGCGTCAGCTTCAAGTATCATCTCCTATTCAGCCAGTTGTCGATCTTTACATGTTGTGCATCTGTTCGTTCGATATATTTTACATTTACATTTTCGATCTAAATAGATTGTTACTAAATTGGACGTGAAATGTCCCATTTTACATCTTTCTTTAGTACAGTTTCCTTTAAAAATTCATATGCAAGTATATATTTTCAACAGGTGACTTTTCAGACCAGGTTATTATCAAGCTGTCTAAAACAATTTTATCTTCTAGAGTTTTGTTAAACATAAACACTGCAGCTTATGTTTGCGTGTAAATTCGATCGAGGTATTTTTTATAGACATTCTGATCCAAAAGTTTGCTTTTGTGATAATTATAGTAATAATACTTATTTTTGTTTTTTTTATAAATTTTAATTAATTTTAATACATTCAAAAATACCGCGCGATCAGAGTGGGGTTTTTACGTTCACATAGTGCCGCTAGATGGCACTCGAGTGATAAACAACGATCAGGTGTTTTGTACAAGTCTAGAAAAACTTAAAATGTCGTCGCGAAAGTGTAAATATTATGCTGATGGCATTTTGTTATAAATGTGGTCAATTTATTAAAGTTCGAGACGTAAAATACGAACTAAAGACATCTGACTTTCTCTGTGAAGCCTACGAAGCATATTTTGACTGTCCTGTTCGGCATCGAGACAAGCCATGGGCTCCACATGTTGCTTGTAGTTATTGTAAAAGATGTTTGGAAGGTAAGCAATTTTTAATTAAGCGGTGAATCAAATATAATAGATATATTAATTTTTATTTCTACATTTTAGGTTGGTATCGAGGTGAGAAGAGGTCCATGAAATTTGCAATACCAAGGATCAGGCGACAACCAAAAGACCACGTCAATGACTGCTACTTTTGCATTGTGAATCCGAGTAAAAGACGTATAGGTAAAAATGCAAAACCTATCGAATATCCTGACCTTGAATATTCTTCTGCTCCAATTTCACACGACCTGACACGACCAGTACCTGAACCACCGAAAAAATTATCGCAGAAAAGTAGCTCATCTCTTAGTTCTAATAAAAGTAAAAAATTTTAAGTCCATGGGCTGCAGGATGTCATTAAAAGTACATATGCTGCATGCTCATTTAGATAAATTTAAAAACAACATGGGAGCGTATTCAGAAGAGCAAGAAGAACGTTTTCATCAGGACATTATGAGCTTGGAACAACGTTATCGAGGCAAATACAATGAAAACATGATGGGAGACTATATTTGGGGTTTATTGAGAGAAAGTACTTATGAACATAATAGAAAAAGTAAAAGCGTGCACTTTTAAATTATTTTCGACTTTTTTTGTAAGTTATTTTGATAGTAAAACGTAATAAAAATAATAAACATATTTATTTGAATGGTTTCATCTTCAATTAAAAATTAAAACCACAGATTTTGAAAAATATCGTTCAATCGGTTTCCTAAATACATAAGCAAACTTTTTCATGTCATATATTTTTTTTTCGTCTAATTACGACCTAAAATATCGAAATTTTATGCTTTAAAGTCAAAGTCAAATTTTGTGTTGACCCGTGTTACAGACTTGATTCTTTAATGGTCAGTGGAAAGTAATGAAATAATTATTCTCTTCTCGCAAGCTCATCTGCTTCGCTTCTATTTGCCCTAATATAGACTAATAAAATTATTATTTCTCCTCGATTACTTCAAGGAGTACTTTCATCCTCTTATTTATTCTGGCATTTATCTCAACTTATCGTTTACCATTTGCTAACAAAGTATCGTATTTTAAACTAAATTTTTTTAAATGATGGAACATATTGCTATGAATTGTGATGTTTATTGCTTAATTTAATTGAGTTCACATTCCACAATAGCAGTTCCGAACTAGACTCAGTTGGGTCGCCTTCCTTGAGCTCTCTATCTTCAGGGCTTATCCTCACAGATATGTGGTATGGAAGTAAAATAATAGGTATAAGACAAATTATACAAACATTTCCTACTTTACATATTTAATAAAAAAAAACAAAAAAAACTCAATTTTACAAAGTGTAAAATTGAACTGATGCAATTTCTCAGTTAAGAGGATAAAAAAAACTTTGATACCAAATGACAGTAAATGTTCTAAAAAAACCTCCAATTAATTTACCGCGAACAAAAGTTTAAAAAAAAATATACACAAAATTTATCAGGTGTCAACACTTACGTTACCTCCCAAATCAAACGTCAAATAGAACTTTCTCTATTTTTCGCACGCATCCAAAATTGATCATGCGCAAAAATCAAGCATGTAACAAATAAGTTTCCCGCCTTCTAACGTTCTACGATAACTTATATGAACAAAAACTATACTCAACAAAAACAGTCTGATAAGTTTTGTTAATATTTTCAATGATTACAAAATGTTACAAATCTAATATTACTAATTCATAGAGCTCTTTTCAATGTTTAACTTATGTTAAGAAAATAATACGTACATTGATTAATTAATCCAGTACACAAAATGAGAGATTTTTTTCCTCAGATAGGTCTATTTAATTAAATACATTACAAGTTTAAAGACTCGTAATCAAACGAAAATTAAATTTAACACATCCCAACACTATCAAAAAACACACACCGTAATTATCCAAAGTTTAAATTAAATAAAATTAAGTTTTATCCAATTACAACAACATACGACCTATCTGCACAAAAACTATGAATCTCTGAAAAACAAAACATGAAAGTCCAGGAAACGGCTAAATACCCCTACCTAATATAAATATAAATCAAAACAGCGACAATATATATATATATATATATATATATATATATATATATATTTATATTATTATAACTTCCACATTGGCGCGAACTCCGATCATCCCAGAGGCCCATACATCCTACAGTTGTGGACAAAAATACACATTATAATAAATTGTTATATAAAATTTTTAAATTTTTATAGTTATGTCCCTGGAATAAAATGTACATACATATAATATTTTTTATATCTTCTTTTGTTTCTTTCTTCAGGGAAAAATCCATGGCAATATGTACAAATGTAGGTACATAAATTAACAAATAAAATATAAAAATAAACATCATAACTTGTATGTACAAAGTTACCTTTTCTTTCAATAAAGTATTATCGCCAATGTCTTACATTTCGACAGCTATAACGAAAAAATATTGACAACACAATGTATGTTTGATTTCCTATTTTAAACACATCCCCTGTCGTAAAACTACCGTATTCCTGTCAATTTTTCTATCCCCCATACTTACTATGCACCGTTCGTCTTTCTATACTTACGACGATGCCGGCACTGAAATTTATTGCCTTCTCCGGCTTTACCGCCAATTTGAACGGAGTTAAGCCTCCGCACGCCGGTTACCAAGGGAAAACGTCAAAGCTCCGTGCCACAGAATCAGTTCTACGAACTTTATATATGTATATTCCAGGGTGGTAATTTTTAGAAGAGTAAGTAAGAGGATTCTGACGTACAAGACGCATTTTTAACCTTTTCCATCAGCCACCCCACACAGTTCACAATTTTTCTTTGTCTAGTCTTCCATCGCCGTACACACATATATTTCCTCTCCCGTTCATTTTTCTTTTTCATTTTTTCCCTTCTCCCGTTCATTTCTCCGAAGAAAACTTTAAATTGTTCAATAATTTATAAGAATATCTCGAGTTCGCGTGTGAGTACTACTCAAGTTCCAAAATCTCGTCATACTTGAGGTTGTTTGCACCCCGTAAAGAATGGGTATTTGAAAGTTTTAATATGAGCTTTGCCGGAATATATTTCTAAGACTGTAATAATTTTACTGTTAGAGTTTCGGCAATTTATCCTTTTTCATCCGTTCTCTCCTTATTTATAATATTTATGAATGAAATAAATTGTGAGACGTTCACGCTTGCAAATATTTCAGATGGTTTAAATTAAATCTTTTAATAGTAATTTATTGATACGCACTATACATGCAAGTAATACGTCAATGCATATCTGTACCTACTTACCACCTTATTCGATATATAATTGTATTGTGATAACTTAAGTAGGATACCTATTTCCGCAAATTCAATGTAATACTTGTTTACAAGTATGTAAACCACGTCACATTTAGTAGGTTAATAGAAGTAGAGTATATATATATATATATATATATACATATATATATATATATATTTAGTATTAATAAGAATTAAAAATTTATTTCTTATTTATTTTATTGGCCTTGTCATAATAATAATAAAAAAGTCGAAACGTCGTTTTAAAAAAAATTGGAATTCATTAAAGGTCGCTAAACCAAGAATATATATATAATGTATATTTATATATATATATATATAATAACTTCGTGACCTTGGTATGATATGGTAAACCTAATCAGTAGGCGATTAAAGGTCTGTATATTACTTCAAAATATATGTATTTAAAAAACTCTCATGTTTCGGCAGTACGCCTTTATCAAGAGAATACAAAATATAAATCATTTATATTTTGTATTCTCTTGATAAAGGCGTACTGCCGAAACATGTAGAGTTTTTTAAATACATATATTTTGAAGTAATATACAGACCTTTAATCGCCTACTGATTAGGTTTACTATATATATATATATATATATATATATATATATATATATATATATATATATACATATATATATATATATATATATATATATTGATAACGAGCAGCCTCTCGTTGTACTGAAAATTGATAACGAGCAAGATGCGTAATAAAATAATGTAAACGTTTATGAATATAAAAATGCTCAGCTGTGAATAAATGGCTTGTTAGTTTTTATATTTATTCGGTGAATTTTACATATACGAACTAATTACATTGCTCTAAGTAACATATAGATGGGGTTGTTCGAGTTTAATCTATATGCGCAAGATGCAAAGTTGCCTACTTGCGAATTATTCCATAAATGTAACCTAAAACAGCTGTTCGGATATAAACTTATTAATAAGTATTAATTAATGTGCGTTTATTATCTTCAGGGTCCGGCTAAACTCGAGAACAAAATAGACTCTAGTGTTAGGGCATTGTGATATGTCCAAATTTAAAGTGCGAGTTCGGTGACTTCAATCAAACACTACTGATATTTTTAGATTCCTAAATGATAGGTTAATTGTTGTTAAAGCTATACTACAAAATAAAATGTCGAGATCAGATTCACGAATAATAACTTTAATGTTCTTAAGATCTCTATTAACAGGTAAGTTATAAGCATTAATTGTTAAGTATAATTTGTATATAAATTTTGTAACGTGATAAATTTAATATGTTATTTAACTATGATAAATTACGATAAATATTACATGAAATAAATGAAATAGATAAATATAGAAATAGTGAAGATAATCTTTAATTAATTAGGAGAAATAAGTCAATAACTTTAATATAACTAGAATGTATGACGTAAAACAAAGAAAAATTAAATTAAAACGTAACTGTATTCTTCCTCTTTAAAAGTAATAAATAACCTAAATCTTATATATCGTATTTAATAATGTATATCTTAACTAATATAAATAATATACTATATTCTTTTTTAATATGATTGTTTAAATTGTCTTTTCAATATAGATGTGAGATTTTAAAGAATACTTAAGTAATTGGTGCAGGATTCTGGATAAAAACGGGATCTCAAACGGTTTAGGAAAGGCAGGTTTTTCGTCGGCGTTCGAACGGCGTCACCCCGGTCAAAAACACTTTCTAACGAACTGCTTCTCGGCAAATTGCTCTTGGCAATATTTTTGTCACTGGTACACGTACGAACTTGAAATATGTGTCCAACAGGAGCTGGGAATATTGGTAAGATGTTTAACTAATTGGACGTATGAATTTACTTGTATTTATTGTAATTTTCTTCTTGTTTTTAGTGATACACTCAAAAATACGTCTGGATGCTTTAATGGCGATTTTTCAAGTTACGCTAACCTTCTTTTATTTTTGTTACTTGATTTTGATTCGTTCATCGGTATGTATTCATTTAATCTCGACAATTACTACTAATGAAAATGACAATTCAATAATTTTAAATACATTTACATGTTGTAATAAATATTTACTTAATTTTAAAACTAATATGCATATAATGTGTATGTCAAAAATAATACATTATGCTGTTTTTATTATGGGATATTTTCCCGCGATTGACAATTCAAATTATGTACAGTTATACCTAAATAAATGGCGTCATTAATGATTTATCAATTAAGTTGATTTTTTTTTGTAAATACAAATTATCGAACTGAAAATACTATTACAAATGAAATGTTAGATTATAAATGTGTGAATGTCTTAAAAAAAAAATAATTAAACTTGCGTATTCAACTTTATTGATTTGACGTGGGAAGAATTCAGTTTTGACATATAATTAACTATTCAATAACTTATTTATATACATTAAGAGATTGTCCTTTTGCTTATTGGGCATACTTGAGTGTGGGCTTGACCTACCTCAATTCCCCAGTAATTTGGTATGCCGTTATTGACTTGGCAAAGAGGCTTATCCAAATTATTCTCTTTGAACTATTAAGTTGTTTGCTTTATCATATGAGTTTTTGTGCATATAAGCTGTTTTTAATATACATTTATAGTTAATGCTTGTCCCTTTAAGTGTTGATTTGTTAATATTATTTTTGAACTGTTAACTTTTTGAAGTCTGTTTTTTTTTTTTAATTTAAAAGAAAATTATTATCTCTTCTTGATATATTGTAACGATGTTTTAATAGTTAAAATGATTTGTTTTGGGGGTTTACTCTATTTATTTTACTTGTTGATGGTCCATGCTTAAAGTTTTCTATTTTTTTTTTAAACTTGATATATTAATATAGGTTTTAGTTTTCACAATAAATAATTCTTTCATGTTAAATACATGTTCTGACTAGCGAATCCTACTCTTTTCTTATTATAATACCATTCCTTATTATATAATTAAATTCCCCATTATTAGACATTCTCATCTATATTTCTATATATTCATATTTATAATACTAATTCATATCTTATTCATACTTTATATCCCCATATTATATATTTATTCCTACTCTCTCTATTAATCTAGACTTTTTCCATTCCTTTAACATTACATCAAACCTTCTATTTATTCTTAGCATACTATTACTTATATATATATTACATTTTAGGAATTCATTTTATTTAATTTTAAGCATGTTAATATTCGTTTTGTTTCCCCATTACATATTTAACTGTTTATCATATTATATCATGTAGATACTTGTTCTTTCTATATTTGTTTGTATATCATATTATTTGTGTTGTGTTGTTTCAGTTTTTCGAACTGTTAACTACCCCTTTATGTCTTTCAAGTGTAACTGTATATTATATTTTAATTATAGATATTGATTTGTTGATATTGAATTTATATGTGTTTAGTTCTTATTCAAATTTGTTTTTTTTTTTTTTTATGCTGTATAATCTTGTAACATTGATATATGATACCTCCCCTTTATATAATCGGTATTAGGCTCGATTAATTCATATGTATTATAGCCTAATTTCTGATTTATTATAAATGGTCCTTGATAGGCCTTCAGTAGCTTACCCATGATTTTCTGTTTTGCATTAGATACTCTTAAGCTTTTGACTATAACTCGGTCACCTAATTCATATGTTTTGTATTTCTTGCTATAGTCATTCTGTTTCTTTTCCCATTTATTCTTACGTTTTATTAATTTTAGTCTGACCTCATCTGTACGTTCCGATAAATTTACTAACTCTGGCTCTACCCATGGTCTTTGTGGTGCTTCTCCTGTAAAAATCTTTATTGGACAGTGATTGTGGACTGTGCTGGGTGTGTTATTTAATATAAATTCAATTTGTGGTAGATGTCTAGCCCAACGATTATGTTTTTCATCTAACAAAATTCTGAGATACTTTAATATTTCTCGTATGTATCTTTCGGTAGGATTACCTTGTGGATATCGTATCGAGGTGTAGTAGGTTTTAATATTCCTTGTATGTAAAAATTGTTTATATCTATCATTTGTAAAATAGGTCGCATGATCTGAGAGTATAGCTT
Source organism: Melolontha melolontha (assembly GCA_935421215.2). Classification (NCBI taxonomy): domain Eukaryota; kingdom Metazoa; phylum Arthropoda; class Insecta; order Coleoptera; family Scarabaeidae; genus Melolontha; species Melolontha melolontha. The sequence goes on along the minus strand of OW285235.1, from coordinate 252,389,815 downwards.
GTGGAGTACCATATTGGATAAAATAGTCTGTAAGTGCTTGTAGTACTGTATCTGTATTGCATTTTTGCGTTGGGATTAACTTTATATATTTTGAGAAAATGTCACATATTACTAGGATGTTCTTGTATCCTTTTGTGCTTGAGATGAGATTTGACAAGAAATCTATTGATATTAATTCTAATTTATCGTATGCTATTATGTTACTACTCCAATTTGAGTTTGTTCGATTTTTGTCCTTAGCGAATAAGCATGTTTGACATTGTTTTGTCACGCTTTTGATGATTCTCTCATCGTTTGTGCAAAAATACGCTTCTCTAAACACGAGCCAACATTTTCTCGCTCCGATATGTGTGTAATTATAATGTAGATAATTTGCTATCTCTCTGGTGTGTTCCTCATTTATAACATACAATTCATTATCACCTATGTTCTTAATTATGATACCATTTCTAATAAACATACCTTTAAATTGTCTTCCCTCACTGATAATCTTTCGTAAAGGGTCAAATTCTTGTGTTAATTGTGTTTGTTTTACCCTATCCAATGAAAATAAACCTTCCTTTTGTAACATTACCAGATTTATGCATATACTTTGCTTCTTCATTTCCCCATCTTTTCTTGTTAAAACATCTGCTGTTACCATTTCTTTCCCTGGCTTGTACTTAATTACGAAATCAAATTGTTGTATTAATAAAGTCCAACGATAGATACGACTATTGTTTAATTTGGAATTCATGATGTTTATAAGCGCTTTATGATCAGTTTCTAGTATGAATGATTTTCCAATTAAATAATATCTGAGCTTTGTTATCGCATATACTATTGCTAACATTTCTTTTTCGGATATTGTATATCATATTTCGCAAGCATTCAAAGTACGGGATATAAAATGTATAGGGATTTCTGTATCTCCTCTGAGTTGAACTAATTCAGCAGCAATGGTCTGGTGCGAAGCATCTGTTCTTACAATAAAAGGCAAAGAGAAATCTGGATGGTGCAATTTCAAGTTCTCCACAAAGTTCTCCTTAAGTTCTATGAAACATTTTTCACACTTTGCAGTCCAATTCCATTTCGTATTTTTCTTCAATAATTGAAGTAATGGTAGTGTTTTCTCGCTATAATTAGTAATAAATTTTCTATAATAATTCAAAACTCCCAAGAATCCTCGTAAGGTCCTTAAATTTTTCGGCCGAGTGAAGTTTTTGATTTCATCCAGTCGAGTAGGATCTAGGTAGATATTATCTTTATTGATGATATATCCTAAATAATCTATTTCTGTTTTGAAAAATTGACATTTGCTTAAATTTAATTTTAAACCTTCATTACATAAAGTGGTTAATATTATTTTTAAATGTTCTAAATGTTGGTCTAAAGTTTCGGAAAAGATTATGATATCATCTAAATAATGAAGTGCGAAATTATCATATTTATCTAAAATGCGGTGTAAAAATCTTATCAAAGCTGCAGGTGAAGTTTTTAATCCAAACGGGCAGACTCTAAATTGGTAAACTACTCCATTTATTAAAAATCCACAGTATTTCCTGGAATTAGGTTCTAAATTTATCAGCCAAAATGCGTTTTTTAAATCTAATTTGCTGTAATAGTTTTTGTTACCACATTTCGTTATTAGTATATCTATGTTTTGAGGCATTTCGTATTCAGGTTTGATACGTTTGTTTAGTGATCTTGCATCTAAACATATCCTTAACGATAAATCTTTTTTCTGAACAATAACTATGGGATTGATGAAATATGTATTAGATTTTTCAATAATACCAGATTCTTCTAATCTGTTAAGCTCCATATTAACTTTTTCCTGATAATGGTATGGTATTGGGTAGTTTCTGCTCGATAATGGGTTGTCATTGTCTATTCTTATTGTATGTTGATAGTTACGTGCGAATACTACTACATCATTGATTAATGTTAGGTTGTCAGATAAAATTTTTACTAATTTTGATGGGATCATATGATATGGTATATTTTGTAGTTTAATTATTTCTTCTATATCTTCTAAATTATTTACTGTTCTGAGGGTATTTAATTCTTTTCTTACTACCACTTCTTCTACATTCTGCATTCCTATTCCATCTTCCTTTTCTTCCAATCCATATATATAATCATCATTATTCATTTTAATATTTATTCCTTCTTCCTTATTACTACATTCATTATCATAACTATCTGTATTCAATCTTTCTTGTAATATATTATTAATCTCCTTCTGTAAATGTTTATCTTTAAAATAATTATATTCATATTCTTCTTCCTCAGATAACTGTTTCTCCATCCTTATCTCTATTTCATCGATCATTATTATTTTTCTTTTGAAATCCAATATCATTTTTAAATTCTTAATGTTATCTATCCCAATTATGCAATCGTATTGCAGTTTACCTATAATGTAGCATTGTATGACATATTCCTTATCTTTCACCATTATTTCCGTACATATTCTTTTTTTAATTTTCCCCATTCTTTTACCATTAGCGGCTATCAAATCTGTTCCCTTAGTCCTTATAATTTTCTTTTCATAATTATCGATTAAGATTGCCTTTTTCTCTTCTAATAACGTTATTTCGGCTCCAGTATCTATTAAACAGCTTAGTTCTATGTTTGTAAATTTAATCTTAATAATTGGTAGAGAGTGCGTATCTATATTATGGGTTCCAGTTTCTTCTACGTGTATGAACTCTTCAAAGGGTTGATAAAAAGTTATATTGTTTAATTTTGAGGGGTAGTTACAGTCGATTTTATTTAAAGATTTTGGGTTGAGGTGCTTGGTGTCGGGTTGGTGTACATATCGATTTCCGAAATCGGCATTTTTTTTTTTACATCCTCCGATTCTTGTCTAGAGGGCAGTGGTGACAATGGTCTCCGGCAGTAGTTATTAACACGTCCTCTATTACGGTATCTATAATTATTCATACCTCTTCTTCCCGGCGGGTTGTTGTACTGATTGTTATTATTCTGACGATTAGCATCATACGTTCGTGTATTATTATTATAATTATTATTATTAGGGGGTGGATAATTCGAAAGATTGGGTCTATTGTTATAATTATGAAAAGGATTTGTAGAATGGTTACGATAATTTTGATGAGTGTTATAATTTGGTGCAGGACTTGCGTGATTATTATTATAATTAGTGTTACTATTATTAGTTGTTAGATTCGCCTGAGTATAATTGTTGTTAGTTCTGTTATTATTATATGAGGTTGTTTCTTGTACATGATTCGGTCGATTATTTTGTGAGTAATTTTGTCTAAAAGATGGATTATGTATGGTGTTATAATTTGTATTGCTCAGTCGATTATTAGAGGAATTATATAGACTGTTATTCGTATTACGTTGTACTGTTGGAAAAGAACTACGATTACCTTCGGCAAAGTCATCTAATCTTCGGAGAATTTCTATTAAGGAATCCATGTCATTGACTCGTTGACAAATAATTGCTTGTGTGTCCGAATAAATGAAATGGTTCAGTAACTGTCGTGCTATGGTTGATTCCTCCATATCAGCTATGTGTTTACACAGGTTGTACATTCTTGAAGCATATATCTCCCTAGTTGTTGAGCCCATTCTATATTTACCGGTTAGAAGTCTGATTTTGGCACGATTTTGTTGTGCTTCATCCCAGTAATTCCTCTTAAATAATGACACGAATTGCTCTACGTCCTCGCAATGGTCTTCAATGCGCAAGAACCACTCCTGAGCACTATCTTTAAGTGTAACTCTTATTATGTCCATCTTTTGTTTATTGTCCGGAACATCAATTAAATAACGCAGGAGTCCATTTAAATAGAGCATGGGGTGTACGTGCGTTATATCCCCATCGAAATGAGTTAAATTTTCTATTTTTATGGTGAGACCTCCTGTGTTTATGCAATTATCAGACGCAGTATATCTTTTGATCTTCGTTTCAATTATCCTCAGTTCGGATTCATAATACCTTTTATTATTATCCTGGTTCGTTCGGAAGGTGTCAAGATTATCTTTTACTTGATTGATCTCTTGTTCGTAGAATGTCCTATGTTCCCCCATCTGAGTGTTGAGACTATCGGTAAAATGTTGTTTTAGATTTAACGATGTTATTTCGTTACTTAGGTTAAAATCTGTTAATTTGTTATTTAATTTTGTATGAGCTTCGTTACAGGACTTTGTTATTTCGGTTTTTGTTTCCGTATTTGCGGTTATTATTTTATTGTTGGTAATTACGTAGATTTCCTGTGAAGTATTCTCTAATTGTTTGGCCCAATGTTGGTTATGGACATTTAGAGTTTCGTCCATTTTCAGCAAGCATTTTAACTCGCTTTCTTCTAGTGTTTGATGTATTATCTTCTCGATCTTTGTTTGACTATCTTTCAAACCCTTTATATCCATCTTTATTTCTTCCTTGTCCTGTTTGAGTTGTTCTAATTTGCTGTTGAGATTGGTTTCTATGAGACTGATATTAGTCTCTAATCTATTATTATTTTCTGTGATTAGTTGTTTGAAATTTTCATTATTAATTTCTAATTTTTGTGCTAAATTCATTTCTATCTGGCTGATATTTGTTTCTAATTTTCGCGTTAAATTAGTTTCTAATTGACTTATATTTTTATTGTTAGCATCTAGTTTTTCATTATTTTCCGCTACAAATTGTTTAAAATTAGCTTCTTGTTTTTGTTGCATATTCATTATCAAAGCGGTTAACGAATTAAAGTTCATCGTCGCCTCTTCCTTTGAAACTTCTGCTTGTGCTGTGGCTGTAACAGAATCACCCTGATCAGCCTGGTCCTCTCTATCTGCTAGGTTTTCCCTTGACTTACTCCTTGTACGCTTGTCCATATTATTATTATTATTGAAAAAATATATATGATAGTGTTATGATTATAGGTTCTATTAGTTTATGTATATTGATTATTCCTATTCTGATGTTTTAGTATTAGTGTGATATTTGCTAATAAATTGTATAAATAAATTCTTATCTCTTCAAATAATTATTATTTTAATCTTTTTGACCTATTCGTTTAGTGTTTATTATACAAACAATAACCCCTTTTTAAAAAAACAAACTTACAAATCCTGTTCCTGGGTACCAGTCAGCATCCTATCACACAAAAATGACCACAAGAAGCAAAATACAACTTACAATTATAAAAAATTTTGTATCTTAAATAAATCTAGAAAGAATACAGTTTTTTAAATTTATTCTCTCTCGTTTTATTTTGTATTACGTGTTTGATTGAGCACGTTTTCTAAGCGACACGTTGCGGCGACAATTGATAACGAGCAGCCTCTCGTTGTACTGAAAATTGATAACGAGCAAGATGCGTAATAAAATAATGTAAACGTTTATGAATATAAAAATGCTCAGCTGTGAATAAATGGCTTGTTAGTTTTTATATTTATTCGGTGAATTTTACATATACGAACTAATTACATTGCTCTAAGTAACATATAGATGGGGTTGTTCGAGTTTAATCTATATGCGCAAGATGCAAAGTTGCCTACTTGCGAATTATTCCATAAATGTAACCTAAAACAGCTGTTCGGATATAAACTTATTAATAAGTATTAATTAATGTGCGTTTATTATCTTCAGGGTCCGGCTAAACTCGAGAACAAAATAGACTCTAGTGTTAGGGCATTGTGATATGTCCAAATTTAAAGTGCGAGTTCGGTGACTTCAATCAAACACTACTGATATTTTTAGATTCCTAAATGATAGGTTAATTGTTGTTAAAGCTATACTACAAAATAAAATGTCGAGATCAGATTCACGAATAATAACTTTAATGTTCTTAAGATCTCTATTAACAGGTAAGTTATAAGCATTAATTGTTAAGTATAATTTGTATATAAATTTTGTAACGTGATAAATTTAATATGTTATTTAACTATGATAAATTACGATAAATATTACATGAAATAAATGAAATAGATAAATATAGAAATAGTGAAGATAATCTTTAATTAATTAGGAGAAATAAGTCAATAACTTTAATATAACTAGAATGTATGACGTAAAACAAAGAAAAATTAAATTAAAACGTAACTGTATTCTTCCTCTTTAAAAGTAATAAATAACCTAAATCTTATATATCGTATTTAATAATGTATATCTTAACTAATATAAATAATATACTATATTCTTTTTTAATATGATTGTTTAAATTGTCTTTTCAATATAGATGTGAGATTTTAAAGAATACTTAAGTAATTGGTGCAGGATTCTGGATAAAAACGGGATCTCAAACGGTTTAGGAAAGGCAGGTTTTTCGTCGGCGTTCGAACGGCGTCACCCCGGTCAAAAACACTTTCTAACGAACTGCTTCTCGGCAAATTGCTCTTGGCAATATTTTTGTCACTGGTACACGTACGAACTTGAAATATGTGTCCAACAGGAGCTGGGAATATTGGTAAGATGTTTAACTAATTGGACGTATGAATTTACTTGTATTTATTGTAATTTTCTTCTTGTTTTTAGTGATACACTCAAAAATACGTCTGGATGCTTTAATGGCGATTTTTCAAGTTACGCTAACCTTCTTTTATTTTTGTTACTTGATTTTGATTCGTTCATCGGTATGTATTCATTTAATCTCGACAATTACTACTAATGAAAATGACAATTCAATAATTTTAAATACATTTACATGTTGTAATAAATATTTACTTAATTTTAAAACTAATATGCATATAATGTGTATGTCAAAAATAATACATTATGCTGTTTTTATTATGGGATATTTTCCCGCGATTGACAATTCAAATTATGTACAGTTATACCTAAATAAATGGCGTCATTAATGATTTATCAATTAAGTTGATTTTTTTTTGTAAATACAAATTATCGAACTGAAAATACTATTACAAATGAAATGTTAGATTATAAATGTGTGAATGTCTTAAAAAAAAAATAATTAAACTTGCGTATTCAACTTTATTGATTTGACGTGGGAAGAATTCAGTTTTGACATATAATTAACTATTCAATAACTTATTTATATACATTAAGAGATTGTCCTTTTGCTTATTGGGCATACTTGAGTGTGGGCTTGACCTACCTCAATTCCCCAGTAATTTGGTATGCCGTTATTGACTTGGCAAAGAGGCTTATCCAAATTATTCTCTTTGAACTATTAAGTTGTTTGCTTTATCATATGAGTTTTTGTGCATATAAGCTGTTTTTAATATACATTTATAGTTAATGCTTGTCCCTTTAAGTGTTGATTTGTTAATATTATTTTTGAACTGTTAACTTTTTGAAGTCTGTTTTTTTTTTTTTAATTTAAAAGAAAATTATTATCTCTTCTTGATATATTGTAACGATGTTTTAATAGTTAAAATGATTTGTTTTGGGGGTTTACTCTATTTATTTTACTTGTTGATGGTCCATGCTTAAAGTTTTCTATTTTTTTTTTAAACTTGATATATTAATATAGGTTTTAGTTTTCACAATAAATAATTCTTTCATGTTAAATACATGTTCTGACTAGCGAATCCTACTCTTTTCTTATTATAATACCATTCCTTATTATATAATTAAATTCCCCATTATTAGACATTCTCATCTATATTTCTATATATTCATATTTATAATACTAATTCATATCTTATTCATACTTTATATCCCCATATTATATATTTATTCCTACTCTCTCTATTAATCTAGACTTTTTCCATTCCTTTAACATTACATCAAACCTTCTATTTATTCTTAGCATACTATTACTTATATATATATTACATTTTAGGAATTCATTTTATTTAATTTTAAGCATGTTAATATTCGTTTTGTTTCCCCATTACATATTTAACTGTTTATCATATTATATCATGTAGATACTTGTTCTTTCTATATTTGTTTGTATATCATATTATTTGTGTTGTGTTGTTTCAGTTTTTCGAACTGTTAACTACCCCTTTATGTCTTTCAAGTGTAACTGTATATTATATTTTAATTATAGATATTGATTTGTTGATATTGAATTTATATGTGTTTAGTTCTTATTCAAATTTGTTTTTTTTTTTTTTTATGCTGTATAATCTTGTAACATTGATATATGATACCTCCCCTTTATATAATCGGTATTAGGCTCGATTAATTCATATGTATTATAGCCTAATTTCTGATTTATTATAAATGGTCCTTGATAGGCCTTCAGTAGCTTACCCATGATTTTCTGTTTTGCATTAGATACTCTTAAGCTTTTGACTATAACTCGGTCACCTAATTCATATGTTTTGTATTTCTTGCTATAGTCATTCTGTTTCTTTTCCCATTTATTCTTACGTTTTATTAATTTTAGTCTGACCTCATCTGTACGTTCCGATAAATTTACTAACTCTGGCTCTACCCATGGTCTTTGTGGTGCTTCTCCTGTAAAAATCTTTATTGGACAGTGATTGTGGACTGTGCTGGGTGTGTTATTTAATATAAATTCAATTTGTGGTAGATGTCTAGCCCAACGATTATGTTTTTCATCTAACAAAATTCTGAGATACTTTAATATTTCTCGTATGTATCTTTCGGTAGGATTACCTTGTGGATATCGTATCGAGGTGTAGTAGGTTTTAATATTCCTTGTATGTAAAAATTGTTTATATCTATCATTTGTAAAATAGGTCGCATGATCTGAGAGTATAGCTTGTGGAGTACCATATTGGATAAAATAGTCTGTAAGTGCTTGTAGTACTGTATCTGTATTGCATTTTTGCGTTGGGATTAACTTTATATATTTTGAGAAAATGTCACATATTACTAGGATGTTCTTGTATCCTTTTGTGCTTGAGATGAGATTTGACAAGAAATCTATTGATATTAATTCTAATTTATCGTATGCTATTATGTTACTACTCCAATTTGAGTTTGTTCGATTTTTGTCCTTAGCGAATAAGCATGTTTGACATTGTTTTGTCACGCTTTTGATGATTCTCTCATCGTTTGTGCAAAAATACGCTTCTCTAAACACGAGCCAACATTTTCTCGCTCCGATATGTGTGTAATTATAATGTAGATAATTTGCTATCTCTCTGGTGTGTTCCTCATTTATAACATACAATTCATTATCACCTATGTTCTTAATTATGATACCATTTCTAATAAACATACCTTTAAATTGTCTTCCCTCACTGATAATCTTTCGTAAAGGGTCAAATTCTTGTGTTAATTGTGTTTGTTTTACCCTATCCAATGAAAATAAACCTTCCTTTTGTAACATTACCAGATTTATGCATATACTTTGCTTCTTCATTTCCCCATCTTTTCTTGTTAAAACATCTGCTGTTACCATTTCTTTCCCTGGCTTGTACTTAATTACGAAATCAAATTGTTGTATTAATAAAGTCCAACGATAGATACGACTATTGTTTAATTTGGAATTCATGATGTTTATAAGCGCTTTATGATCAGTTTCTAGTATGAATGATTTTCCAATTAAATAATATCTGAGCTTTGTTATCGCATATACTATTGCTAACATTTCTTTTTCGGATATTGTATATCATATTTCGCAAGCATTCAAAGTACGGGATATAAAATGTATAGGGATTTCTGTATCTCCTCTGAGTTGAACTAATTCAGCAGCAATGGTCTGGTGCGAAGCATCTGTTCTTACAATAAAAGGCAAAGAGAAATCTGGATGGTGCAATTTCAAGTTCTCCACAAAGTTCTCCTTAAGTTCTATGAAACATTTTTCACACTTTGCAGTCCAATTCCATTTCGTATTTTTCTTCAATAATTGAAGTAATGGTAGTGTTTTCTCGCTATAATTAGTAATAAATTTTCTATAATAATTCAAAACTCCCAAGAATCCTCGTAAGGTCCTTAAATTTTTCGGCCGAGTGAAGTTTTTGATTTCATCCAGTCGAGTAGGATCTAGGTAGATATTATCTTTATTGATGATATATCCTAAATAATCTATTTCTGTTTTGAAAAATTGACATTTGCTTAAATTTAATTTTAAACCTTCATTACATAAAGTGGTTAATATTATTTTTAAATGTTCTAAATGTTGGTCTAAAGTTTCGGAAAAGATTATGATATCATCTAAATAATGAAGTGCGAAATTATCATATTTATCTAAAATGCGGTGTAAAAATCTTATCAAAGCTGCAGGTGAAGTTTTTAATCCAAACGGGCAGACTCTAAATTGGTAAACTACTCCATTTATTAAAAATCCACAGTATTTCCTGGAATTAGGTTCTAAATTTATCAGCCAAAATGCGTTTTTTAAATCTAATTTGCTGTAATAGTTTTTGTTACCACATTTCGTTATTAGTATATCTATGTTTTGAGGCATTTCGTATTCAGGTTTGATACGTTTGTTTAGTGATCTTGCATCTAAACATATCCTTAACGATAAATCTTTTTTCTGAACAATAACTATGGGATTGATGAAATATGTATTAGATTTTTCAATAATACCAGATTCTTCTAATCTGTTAAGCTCCATATTAACTTTTTCCTGATAATGGTATGGTATTGGGTAGTTTCTGCTCGATAATGGGTTGTCATTGTCTATTCTTATTGTATGTTGATAGTTACGTGCGAATACTACTACATCATTGATTAATGTTAGGTTGTCAGATAAAATTTTTACTAATTTTGATGGGATCATATGATATGGTATATTTTGTAGTTTAATTATTTCTTCTATATCTTCTAAATTATTTACTGTTCTGAGGGTATTTAATTCTTTTCTTACTACCACTTCTTCTACATTCTGCATTCCTATTCCATCTTCCTTTTCTTCCAATCCATATATATAATCATCATTATTCATTTTAATATTTATTCCTTCTTCCTTATTACTACATTCATTATCATAACTATCTGTATTCAATCTTTCTTGTAATATATTATTAATCTCCTTCTGTAAATGTTTATCTTTAAAATAATTATATTCATATTCTTCTTCCTCAGATAACTGTTTCTCCATCCTTATCTCTATTTCATCGATCATTATTATTTTTCTTTTGAAATCCAATATCATTTTTAAATTCTTAATGTTATCTATCCCAATTATGCAATCGTATTGCAGTTTACCTATAATGTAGCATTGTATGACATATTCCTTATCTTTCACCATTATTTCCGTACATATTCTTTTTTTAATTTTCCCCATTCTTTTACCATTAGCGGCTATCAAATCTGTTCCCTTAGTCCTTATAATTTTCTTTTCATAATTATCGATTAAGATTGCCTTTTTCTCTTCTAATAACGTTATTTCGGCTCCAGTATCTATTAAACAGCTTAGTTCTATGTTTGTAAATTTAATCTTAATAATTGGTAGAGAGTGCGTATCTATATTATGGGTTCCAGTTTCTTCTACGTGTATGAACTCTTCAAAGGGTTGATAAAAAGTTATATTGTTTAATTTTGAGGGGTAGTTACAGTCGATTTTATTTAAAGATTTTGGGTTGAGGTGCTTGGTGTCGGGTTGGTGTACATATCGATTTCCGAAATCGGCATTTTTTTTTTTACATCCTCCGATTCTTGTCTAGAGGGCAGTGGTGACAATGGTCTCCGGCAGTAGTTATTAACACGTCCTCTATTACGGTATCTATAATTATTCATACCTCTTCTTCCCGGCGGGTTGTTGTACTGATTGTTATTATTCTGACGATTAGCATCATACGTTCGTGTATTATTATTATAATTATTATTATTAGGGGGTGGATAATTCGAAAGATTGGGTCTATTGTTATAATTATGAAAAGGATTTGTAGAATGGTTACGATAATTTTGATGAGTGTTATAATTTGGTGCAGGACTTGCGTGATTATTATTATAATTAGTGTTACTATTATTAGTTGTTAGATTCGCCTGAGTATAATTGTTGTTAGTTCTGTTATTATTATATGAGGTTGTTTCTTGTACATGATTCGGTCGATTATTTTGTGAGTAATTTTGTCTAAAAGATGGATTATGTATGGTGTTATAATTTGTATTGCTCAGTCGATTATTAGAGGAATTATATAGACTGTTATTCGTATTACGTTGTACTGTTGGAAAAGAACTACGATTACCTTCGGCAAAGTCATCTAATCTTCGGAGAATTTCTATTAAGGAATCCATGTCATTGACTCGTTGACAAATAATTGCTTGTGTGTCCGAATAAATGAAATGGTTCAGTAACTGTCGTGCTATGGTTGATTCCTCCATATCAGCTATGTGTTTACACAGGTTGTACATTCTTGAAGCATATATCTCCCTAGTTGTTGAGCCCATTCTATATTTACCGGTTAGAAGTCTGATTTTGGCACGATTTTGTTGTGCTTCATCCCAGTAATTCCTCTTAAATAATGACACGAATTGCTCTACGTCCTCGCAATGGTCTTCAATGCGCAAGAACCACTCCTGAGCACTATCTTTAAGTGTAACTCTTATTATGTCCATCTTTTGTTTATTGTCCGGAACATCAATTAAATAACGCAGGAGTCCATTTAAATAGAGCATGGGGTGTACGTGCGTTATATCCCCATCGAAATGAGTTAAATTTTCTATTTTTATGGTGAGACCTCCTGTGTTTATGCAATTATCAGACGCAGTATATCTTTTGATCTTCGTTTCAATTATCCTCAGTTCGGATTCATAATACCTTTTATTATTATCCTGGTTCGTTCGGAAGGTGTCAAGATTATCTTTTACTTGATTGATCTCTTGTTCGTAGAATGTCCTATGTTCCCCCATCTGAGTGTTGAGACTATCGGTAAAATGTTGTTTTAGATTTAACGATGTTATTTCGTTACTTAGGTTAAAATCTGTTAATTTGTTATTTAATTTTGTATGAGCTTCGTTACAGGACTTTGTTATTTCGGTTTTTGTTTCCGTATTTGCGGTTATTATTTTATTGTTGGTAATTACGTAGATTTCCTGTGAAGTATTCTCTAATTGTTTGGCCCAATGTTGGTTATGGACATTTAGAGTTTCGTCCATTTTCAGCAAGCATTTTAACTCGCTTTCTTCTAGTGTTTGATGTATTATCTTCTCGATCTTTGTTTGACTATCTTTCAAACCCTTTATATCCATCTTTATTTCTTCCTTGTCCTGTTTGAGTTGTTCTAATTTGCTGTTGAGATTGGTTTCTATGAGACTGATATTAGTCTCTAATCTATTATTATTTTCTGTGATTAGTTGTTTGAAATTTTCATTATTAATTTCTAATTTTTGTGCTAAATTCATTTCTATCTGGCTGATATTTGTTTCTAATTTTCGCGTTAAATTAGTTTCTAATTGACTTATATTTTTATTGTTAGCATCTAGTTTTTCATTATTTTCCGCTACAAATTGTTTAAAATTAGCTTCTTGTTTTTGTTGCATATTCATTATCAAAGCGGTTAACGAATTAAAGTTCATCGTCGCCTCTTCCTTTGAAACTTCTGCTTGTGCTGTGGCTGTAACAGAATCACCCTGATCAGCCTGGTCCTCTCTATCTGCTAGGTTTTCCCTTGACTTACTCCTTGTACGCTTGTCCATATTATTATTATTATTGAAAAAATATATATGATAGTGTTATGATTATAGGTTCTATTAGTTTATGTATATTGATTATTCCTATTCTGATGTTTTAGTATTAGTGTGATATTTGCTAATAAATTGTATAAATAAATTCTTATCTCTTCAAATAATTATTATTTTAATCTTTTTGACCTATTCGTTTAGTGTTTATTATACAAACAATAACCCCTTTTTAAAAAAACAAACTTACAAATCCTGTTCCTGGGTACCAGTCAGCATCCTATCACACAAAAATGACCACAAGAAGCAAAATACAACTTACAATTATAAAAAATTTTGTATCTTAAATAAATCTAGAAAGAATACAGTTTTTTAAATTTATTCTCTCTCGTTTTATTTTGTATTACGTGTTTGATTGAGCACGTTTTCTAAGCGACACGTTGCGGCGACAATTGATAACGAGCAGCCTCTCGTTGTACTGAAAATTGATAACGAGCAAGATGCGTAATAAAATAATGTAAACGTTTATGAATATAAAAATGCTCAGCTGTGAATAAATGGCTTGTTAGTTTTTATATTTATTCGGTGAATTTTACATATACGAACTAATTACATTGCTCTAAGTAACATATAGATGGGGTTGTTCGAGTTTAATCTATATGCGCAAGATGCAAAGTTGCCTACTTGCGAATTATTCCATAAATGTAACCTAAAACAGCTGTTCGGATATAAACTTATTAATAAGTATTAATTAATGTGCGTTTATTATCTTCAGGGTCCGGCTAAACTCGAGAACAAAATAGACTCTAGTGTTAGGGCATTGTGATATGTCCAAATTTAAAGTGCGAGTTCGGTGACTTCAATCAAACACTACTGATATTTTTAGATTCCTAAATGATAGGTTAATTGTTGTTAAAGCTATACTACAAAATAAAATGTCGAGATCAGATTCACGAATAATAACTTTAATGTTCTTAAGATCTCTATTAACAGGTAAGTTATAAGCATTAATTGTTAAGTATAATTTGTATATAAATTTTGTAACGTGATAAATTTAATATGTTATTTAACTATGATAAATTACGATAAATATTACATGAAATAAATGAAATAGATAAATATAGAAATAGTGAAGATAATCTTTAATTAATTAGGAGAAATAAGTCAATAACTTTAATATAACTAGAATGTATGACGTAAAACAAAGAAAAATTAAATTAAAACGTAACTGTATTCTTCCTCTTTAAAAGTAATAAATAACCTAAATCTTATATATCGTATTTAATAATGTATATCTTAACTAATATAAATAATATACTATATTCTTTTTTAATATGATTGTTTAAATTGTCTTTTCAATATAGATGTGAGATTTTAAAGAATACTTAAGTAATTGGTGCAGGATTCTGGATAAAAACGGGATCTCAAACGGTTTAGGAAAGGCAGGTTTTTCGTCGGCGTTCGAACGGCGTCACCCCGGTCAAAAACACTTTCTAACGAACTGCTTCTCGGCAAATTGCTCTTGGCAATATTTTTGTCACTGGTACACGTACGAACTTGAAATATGTGTCCAACAGGAGCTGGGAATATTGGTAAGATGTTTAACTAATTGGACGTATGAATTTACTTGTATTTATTGTAATTTTCTTCTTGTTTTTAGTGATACACTCAAAAATACGTCTGGATGCTTTAATGGCGATTTTTCAAGTTACGCTAACCTTCTTTTATTTTTGTTACTTGATTTTGATTCGTTCATCGGTATGTATTCATTTAATCTCGACAATTACTACTAATGAAAATGACAATTCAATAATTTTAAATACATTTACATGTTGTAATAAATATTTACTTAATTTTAAAACTAATATGCATATAATGTGTATGTCAAAAATAATACATTATGCTGTTTTTATTATGGGATATTTTCCCGCGATTGACAATTCAAATTATGTACAGTTATACCTAAATAAATGGCGTCATTAATGATTTATCAATTAAGTTGATTTTTTTTTGTAAATACAAATTATCGAACTGAAAATACTATTACAAATGAAATGTTAGATTATAAATGTGTGAATGTCTTAAAAAAAAAATAATTAAACTTGCGTATTCAACTTTATTGATTTGACGTGGGAAGAATTCAGTTTTGACATATAATTAACTATTCAATAACTTATTTATATACATTAAGAGATTGTCCTTTTGCTTATTGGGCATACTTGAGTGTGGGCTTGACCTACCTCAATATATATATATATAAAGCGTTCAAATAAGCTTTGCCTCTAGTAGGCCATTCCTTTAAAAACGTATGATTATTAATAATTTAAATTTGCATTAGTTGTCAATTAGACAGATGCATAGTTGACAAAAATTGCTTTGTAATTTAAAATTGATTTAACATGGTTTTTACTATACAACACAAATCATTCATGCTAGAATCTTATTTTCGAAACGGACGTAAGATTGACGGACAATGGCAGTATTCTCTTCAAGATTGTTTAGAAGAATTTAGAAATGAGAAATTTTGATAATGACCTTCTTGACAAAACCTTTTTTTCTGATGAGTCATGGTTTTATCTGAATGGATATGTGAACTCACAAAATATGAGGATGTGGACTAATGAGAAACCACATAATTTTTTTGTTGAAACCGCACTTCATCCGCAGAAAATTGGTGTATGGTGTGCGATTAGTCGAAGGAGAATTATTGGCCCTATTTTTTTTAACGGAACCTTAACAGGAGAAAGGTATCGACAAGAAATTATTATGCCATTTATCGAACAGCTTGACGACGAAGAAATAACACAGGGTTACTTTCAACAAGACGGAGCTAGAGCACACACAGCAGGTGAAACAATTAATATTTTGCAGCAATTTTTTCAAAGTCGGTTGATAAGTTTAAACACTGAACATGAATTTCCACCAAGATCGTGTGACATTACCCCATGTGATTTCTTTTTATGGCCATTCTTAAAGAACTCAATTTATCAAGTACAGATACCTGATCTTGCAGGCCTTCAAATCAGAATTGCTGAAAGAATTAATGGAATTGACAATGCGATACTACAAAACACTTTTTCCTCCATTAGAAGAAGATGTGAGAAATGTTTCGAACAAGGTGGTGGACACTTTGAACAATTTTTATAAAATTTTGCTTGTTTGTTGGAAATAAACATATTTCATTCACTTAAAAATGTTCGTTTTATTATTTTGACATTTGTCATTTCAATCAAATATCTCATCTCATAACCAACAAAATTCCTATTAAAATTAGTAACAAGCTAAGACATAATCATAATTTCCAAGGGCTACTTTGAGGTAAAATTTATTTGAATTCTTTGTATATATATATTAAAATAATAGACTTTTTCTTGGTTTACAACCATTTGTCAATCAGTTGCATGATGATGAACTTCAAAATGCATATTTCCAACAAGACGGAGCACCTTGTCACTGTACTGCAGAATCTTTGGATTACGAGTATTTAAGAGAATTTTTTGATGAGCGTATAATTAGTCGAAATACTGAAATTGCCTGGCCTGCACGTTCATGCGATTTAACACCTTGCGACTTCTTTTTGTGGCCTTATCTAAAAAATAACATATTTCGAACACCTATATTGAATTTGAATGATGTGCTACAGAGAATCGAACAGAAATGCATGGAAATTAATAACAATCCAGTAATGTTGCAGAATATCATCAGAAATTTTGAACGGAGGATTTTAAAGTGCATTGATCTTGAAGGACAACATTTTCAACATTTGTTATAGTTTTCAATAAATACCTATTATTTGTTATTTATTTGTATGTATGAAACTGTCAAAATATACGACTTCGTTGGTTAAGTAGTAAATTTTAATTTACGACATACTTCAAAATGTTCTCAGTAAATCACATGGTACTAGATTGACTTTTCAAATGAACACTTGTTATATTAAAATACTATTTTCATAAGACATGATTTTTGCGCACGAGTTCAAGGTTTAGAAAACGAGCCGTAGGCGAGTTTCCTAATGAACGAGTGCGCAAAAATGTGTTATGAAACGTGTATTTTACACTATTTTTTCTATTCCGCCTTATAATTTTATACTTATAATTGAACACTTCAAATATTTGAAATATTGTTATGTGATTTGAAATTTAAATCTTAGACTAATTTATGTAACTATTTAACATCAAAATGGACGAAATATGTAATTGCACGCCGCCAGAGCTTCGGAAAATTGCAAAAAACAATTTGGAAAATCTTCTGCCAAAAAAATCTCGACAGATTTATAAAAAGGAATATAACCAATTTATAAATTGGTGTAAAGAAAATAACATCGTCACTATTACAGAAAACATTATGATTGCCTATTTTGACAAAGAAAGTAAAATAAAAAAGGCATCTTCCTTGTGGTCCAAATATTCGATGTTAAAATGTAGTTTGAATATTTATAAAAATGTAGATATCTCAAAATTTTCTAAACTAATAGCATATTTAAGAAGATTGACTGAAGGCTATGAGCCTAAGAAATCGAAGATTTAGAAATAGAGCACACCGATTTATAATAGATGCCGATGATAAAACATGTTTAGAAATGAAAGTAAGTAATAAAAACATAATTATAGTAGTATTTCCTAATTCTGTATATTATTTTGTTATAATAGTCATATTAAAATGATGTTAGGTCATTCTTATAATGGGCTTTAATGGAGCTTGCCGTCGTGAAGAAGTAACAAACATGATTATAGATTATATAATGAAACGGATATGCAAAATATATATCCGTAACTGTAGACAAGGACAAACACCTCTTATTTTTAGCATTTACTTCTGCTCAATACATATTGTCATGGATTTTTCCATGGAGAAGAAAGGAAAATAATAGAACTATATTAAATTCTTTTTTGTGTAGTACATTTATTAAACTTATGTATTTCATTTTTGATGTTTATTTTATTTCAGACGGGGATCATTATAAATATATTTAATTTTAGTGATGAATTTTATTATGTTTGAAATTTTGATCAATCCTCGTATATTTAGGTTGGTCAGATGTTCAAAGCTGCCGCCATCCCGGATATTATATTGAAATAAGACCTATATTTTTCTGTATATTTTTGATTTTATAGTGGGTGGGGATATCCGTGCGGATGTTGGAACTTCATTTAGAGATTATTTGAAAGTCCTTGTGGATAGGTGTGTATAAGTATATTGGACACGACTTAATTTTGTCTAATATTATTGAAATTTTGAATAAATTCGTTTATAGTTTTTGGTGCGTCGTTTGTGATTTAAACGTAAATTTTCGTGAATTTACAAATCTTTTATATTTGTAATTTTATTTAAATGATACACCTATCTGAAGAAAGGAATCTCTCATGTTTAATTGTGACTTACTTTAATTAATGTAGGTATCTTTATAATTATTAATATATATATTGATGAAAGCGCTATAATTAACTTGTAAAAATTTTGTTAAATTTTTTATATGTATTCAGAATAATATCTGGAAAATTTATTTGAAAAGCTTTTTGTGTAGGTTTGTTGTTTTTAGTCACTTTGAATATTTCAATACGTAGGAAGGTGGGGACGAGTTTGCAAGGTCATGTGATTGCATTCATGACAGTTCAGATTTTGATTTCGCGCGCAGAGTAAACAATTCTTTACTTTGACGTTTTAGCTTGGGATATATTTTATTGTTGTTTAATAAATTTTCTTGTATATTAAAAATTTATAATTTTGATCGTGGATAGTCAGATAGAGGTTTTTAATGATTTGTATCTTCATATGATATCCAAATCTTTTTGTCCTCAGTACTGTGCCTTTAGCAGTTCAACGTTACACTTGGTAAAGTTGATTTTTTTTTGATTTTTTTTTTATTATACAAATGTAAAGGGAAAATGTGTGTATAATTTATCTGACACCTTGTGTTTTATTTTATGATATAACCTGAATCCGAGAGGATCGACCTGAGTGACATAAGCTCAAGGAAATCTACCAGACTGAACAGCCGGAAGCATAAGTTGTAGTGTGAAGAAAAAAATTAATAAGCAATCAAAAGCACATTCCACTGCAATTTGTTTCAGCCATCTAGGCCTCATCGGTTGAACTAGTGAAGCAATATATATACAAATTAATACAGATCGGTTAAACAACGGATCTGTATCTGTATCTACATTTACGCTAAAATCGTCTCCAAGCCATAACCAGTTTCGTTCTATCAGGCGACACCAATTTAATCAGTGACATCTGACGGAAGAAAGCGACTAGGCCAGAAAAGGCGATCTTCCGCTCGAATAGCAAGGCTATTACAAATAAGCGGAAAAATACGTATATTGGTGCTGTCCATTAACACGCGCCAGATGGCGGTAAATATACAAAAAAGGGATATTTATCAATACGTTTTGCACGTATTACGCCGTTGTTATATAATGAAACGGATATGCAAAATACATATCCGTAACTGTAGACAAGGACAAACCTATTTATATTTACCGCCATCTGGCGCGTGTTAATGGACAGCACCAATATACGTATTTTTCCGCTTATTTGTAATAGCCTTGTTATTCGAGCGGAAGATCGCCTTTTCTGGCCTAGTCGCTTTCTTCCGTCAGATGTCACTGATTAAATTGGTGTCGCCTGATAGAACGAAACTGGTTATGGCTTGGAGACGATTTTAGCGTAAATGTAGATACAGATACAGATCCGTTGTTTAACAGATCTGTATTAATTTGTCTAGATATTGCTTCACTAGTTCAACCGATGAGGCCTAGATGGCTGAAACATATGTATTGAGCAGAAGTAAATGCTAAAAATACGAGGTGTTTGTCCTTGTCTACAGTTACGGATATGTATTTTGCATATCCGTTTCATTATATAACAACGGCGTAATACGTGCAAAACGTATTGATAAATATCCCTTTTTTGTATGATTATAGATGATATACAGTTTAAAAATAATGTCATAATGGTTGACGTGCTAAAAACTAAAACTTATGTTCCTAGACAATTTATTATAACTCAAAGATTATGGATTGATTTGGTAAAAATATATTATCATCATCGTCCTAGTCATGTTACACATAGGCGTTTATTCCTGCAATATAGAAATGGCTTGTGTGTAAATATTCCAATAGGTATTAATACAATAGGAAAAGTACCAAAAAGTATTGCTACTTACTTGAAATTACCAAATCCTGAACTCTTCGCTGGACATTGCTTTAGACGATCCAGTGTAACACACTTGGCTAATAGTGAAGCAGATTTAATTACAATTAAGCGCCATGGAGGATGGAAATCTTCCGCTATGGCTGAGGGTTACATTCATAATTCCATCAAGAAAAAATTAGACGTTGCTGAAATACTATCTAACACTGCACCTCAGTGGCGGCTGGCGCATAAGCGCTGCAGTGCTGCAGAGCTCCCAAAAAATTGGGCGGGCGAACCTGTATTAGTTATAACTAGTTTTCTTTTACATAATTTTTCCAACATTTCTGATGTTTATAAAAGCGTAACATATTGTTGTGAAAATTCTCCCCCTGTATATCAAAAAATTTGCATATTTTTCTACATCACCTGTAGAGGACATCAAACCCTACAATTTGACACCTCAATCATCAAAATCCGATTAGTAGAAGCCGAGATATTTGCTTCCGATATTCCACTAACACTAACGCCGGTTATATCGTATATACTATATTATCAAATATACAATAGGCGACCAGTGGAATAACCAACCTAATTCGCGCGATCGCTCACTTGTTCCTTATCTGGTCCACACGAACGTGCTCTGAGCGCTCCTTCCAACACCCGCGCGCACCCCGCTACCCCCGTGACTGTCTAAAACCAATGCATGATTTTACCAGGCAATATTCGCTGCATTCATTCCAGCGCAGAGGTCATATGAATCAGTATAGGTATTTAATATTTTCGCGTGTTGTTTACTGTGCGGCGAGTGTAACGTAAAAACAATAATATTGTGCGCGTGCTTGTTTGTTTTTGTGTATTATGGAGGTGGTCTTTAATTTAATTAATGTGAAGAGATTCTTTAAATATTCATTCGAAGAAAAGATAAAATTAAAAGCAAGTGATAGGCCATTAGTAGATATCACTATTGAAAAAACGTGTAAGTAGAGGGAAAAATTATACACGTAAATTTAGTAGCGATATTTATTCAAAAAACGAATGGATTTGTGGATGCAACAAAAAAAATGCTTTATATTGTTTTCCCTGTTTACTTTTTGGTGGCGATAAAGCTTGGACGGAAATAGGGGTCACGGATCTAGAGCACTTGAGTTTGAAAATAAAAAGACATGAGAATTCTAAAAGCCATCTTCATAATTGTATGGAATTTGCGTTACTAGGGTCAACTAATATTATGGCTCAACTAGATTCTGCTTATTGGGTAAATATACAGAGACATAATGAAAATGTGTCAAAGAATCGTTATATTTTATCAAAAATTATTAATTGCATAAAATTTTGTGGAGCTTTTGAATTGGCCTTTCGGGGACATTATGAGAGCGATACTTCCGAGAATCCGGGGATATTTCGTGGACTTATTAATTTTTCGGCTGAATTAGATGCAACTCTAAGTGAGCACCTAAAAAATTGTTCGGTATTTAAAGGCACTTCCAAAGAAATACAGAATGATCTGTTACAGTGCATACTTGAAGTCTGCCAAGAACAAATAATTGAGGAAATTAATAATTCTCTAGACAATTTTAATGACAAAGTGATAACAAAATTTGCAAATCGAAAAGAACGTAGAATAGATTTAATTTATAAGAAATAATTTGTTAGTAAAGTAGTGCTTAGTGACTCTTATTTTTTTGTGTGACAATTGACAATCGTTTCAGAAATCCATTACTTCAGTGCGGAAGGCGAAGAAAGCACGATAAGATCGATGGGAGACAACCTCTTACTGCCCGTGCAAGGTAAATTTTCTTGTAAAACTTGCAGAACACCTTAAAATTTTTAGCACGAGCCGCCACTGCTGCACCTAATACGTCTACTAAAATCACAGAGAATCCATCAACTTCTAATCAATGGACAGTGATTTATTAGTTAATGTGAATCAGCAGGGATTCAAACAAAATATAGTGTGTTCCCAGAATCTGCCTGGAATATCTATTAATGCCCACGAATCTTCTAGTGTTACAGTAAAAGTACATAACAATTGAACTTTCGCAATGATAAGTAATCTCAATAGAAGTATTTATAGCGTCTAGCTTTGTTAACGAATTTATAGATACACTCCTTTAGCAAGAGTCTGTCGAACGCCTTTTATAATGTAAAATTAGTACTAATAAAGTTTTAGCAAATGTCTGTACTATTCTCTCTATAATTTTTATTTACATTTTTATCACTGTCAAACATTCATATCTAACCATATCTAACTTTTAAAACGATTTAGTTCTATGATTTAGTTACTTATTACACTTGTGACCAATTTCGAAAAAAAAAATTAGAGTGCGGTAAAGTAATACATTACGATACTGTATAACTAAACAACGGGGTATCGTAATTAGCACTTTATGGCACCGGAATAGAAAAAATAATTAATACAACTACAGTCAATTTTTTTAATTTGGGGGATTTTTAATCATGCGACGCCTAAAAAGTGTTTCGTGTTTGGCTACTCGTAGATCAATAGAACTTAATATTTTTTTTAAATTTATTAATTTAATTTAAGCGATTGATTTCACACACAGTTATTTCGATGCTGACGAACTCACAGTACAAACTTCCTTTTTGTTACGAATATCGCACGTTACGTTATATTTCTACATAAAATTAGAAAAAAAAAACACTTTGCAATTTTATAAACACGAAGCAGGCAAATGTTACTTCATCGGAACATGAAATTGAATGGGGAGTACTTGTTTCAGAAAAGATTGACTGACAATGTTAAAGTTGTGAGATAACTTTCAAAGCGAAAAAGTTTCTCCGTTTCCAGTTAACGTTACACATTATTTTTTGTCCAAGATTCTTTGTTACAGTAACAAGTTTCTCCATAACATTTCTATATTTGTGAATATGCAATTCAGAATTACGGAATATTCCGTTACCTAAGTGGCGAAAAAAGAAAACTCCTCCAGCTCATGATTTTACCCGCGTGTATGTATTCCGTTAATGCGGAAATCTCAAAACAGACAAAGAGAAAAGAAACGTTTCGGTCTGTGCAAAGCGAGAGACCGACAAAAAAAGAATATTTGATTCAATTTCTTTCTACCGTTCTCCTTTCCTTCTCCTTCGACGGATGCTTTAAGAGAAATGTCATTTTCGTTCTTTTCCGCTTTGATGATATCAGAGGGTTTGTGTCTTTACAACGAAAGAGAATTATTTTCTCGTCTGTTAATCTGTTTTGTTGGCGAAAATATACCAATATCATTGGAACATTTCTAAGAGAGCGTTTGTGTAATATTAAATAACGTTACGAGGAATGAATACGAATTTATTACATAAAAGTAAGTAGAAGATTACAGACTAAATAGAATATATACGGCATGGAATCAGTATTCGAAAGAATACTGTAGCAAATTACTAATGGGACACAATAAAGATTACAAGTAATATTTCATTAATTTGTGTTTTATTTTGCAGAACAATCAGTGACATGGCAAAAAATAGATTGCATGTCGATGCGATAGTTCACATTAAGCTTTGATACAAAATAATACAAATCTGTATAAAAACAAATTTGTATCTGTATATGCATGGACACACAGTACGTATTTACCGGCATTTGCTTCAACTACCAGACGCATGCGTTTCTGTGTAACCACTTTGTCAATGATAGATTTACGAAGCAAAAGACTGTAGTACACTTGCGGTCATGTAGTAAGTTTTGTCCTATCCGAAGACAACAGACAACAGCAAAAGCTGGTAAATACGTACTGTGTGTCCATGCATATACAGATACAAATTTGTTTTTATACAGATTTGTATTATTTTGTATCAAAGCTTGATGTGAACTATCGCATCGACATGCAATCTATTTTTTGCTATACTACGCCACCTGGCGACGAGTTAATGGACTCACAGTAATATGCGTATTTTTCTTCTTTATCAGTAATAGCTTTGCTATTCGAGAAGAACACTTTGCACCGGCGTGGTCGGTTTTGTCCGTCAGATGGCAAGAGGTTATCTGTTGTCTTCGGATAGGACAAAACTTACTACATGACCGCAAGTGTACTACAGTCTTTTGCTTCGTAAATCTATCATTGACAAAGTGGTTACACAGAAACGCATGCGTCTGGTAGTTGAAGCAAAAGCTGGTAAATACGTACTGTGTGTCTATGCATATACAGATACAAATTTGTTTTTATACAGATTTGTATTATTTTGAATCAGTGACATGTTTTGAATATAATATTTATATCATGTTTTGTTGACAAAAATGAATTCTTGCTGCCCAATTTCTGATTACTTGGTCATACATATCAAGTGATAAATTTTCAATTGTGCTTGCGATGTTTTCCTTATGGCCACAGTGAATCATTCGTGGCTTATTTTCGTAGACCTGAGACTTGAGATATAGCCCCATAGGAAAAAGTCCAAGAGCGACAGACTGCATCATCTTGGCGGCCAATTTACATTTCCATTTTTGGAAATTCAGAAAGTTCAGAGCTTAATTTTTATATAAAGTACGCAGTTGGTCTCATTGATACTTGACATTTTCAAATTTAAACCTTGCTATCCGCGAAATATTATTTATTAATTTTCGTTAACATTACTTGATATTTTATTTAAAAATATAAACGTGAGTGACATAGAAACTAATACAAAGTGTCCCAAAAAATGTATACATACTTTATGTGAAACAGTATACAAGTGTCCCGTATCGTTATGTTCAAATTTTAGGAGTGTAAAATAGACTTCATTTCAAGTAACAAAAACGAAAAACTTGAATATTCATTTTTATTTGTTTCAAAGTTACAGATCTATGAACGTGATTGTCAGATCATGAAAAAAAATGTAATCCTAAAGTCAATACAAACTGATTTTATTTAAAAAAATTTGTACGATTCAATAACAGGCCTGTGATTGTTAATGTCGCATAATAAAATAAATAAACACGTGTCACAGTGCATACAGTAATTTCTTGGAGATTTACAAAAGAGAGTACTGGAAATTGATTTATGATAAAGAAGGTTCTTACTTATTTCATGAGTGCTGAACCATGAATTTCATACAATAGACAAATGCTCAGATGACTGGTAACGTTACATTTTTTAATAAAGGATTACATTACGTTTCAGTTCAAACAACAGCTTATTAGTGAGTGGACAGGTTTTCTTTATTCAAAATGCCTTACCGATTTTATTCTCAAGAGTATGCGGACATGCGTTTTGTGTATGGCTACTGTAACAGCAGTGCATGTCAAGCAGTTATTGAATACCGACATCGGTATCCCGATAGGCGCATTCCTCATTACAGAACATTTCTGGAAGTACACAGACAATTTCGGGAATGCGGACTGCGTGATTATCTTTTCGACCGAGGAGTAAATTTGCCAGCAGACTTAGAGGAAGAAGAAGAAGCTATTGTTACAAGGGATCCAACTCTCAGTGTACGTCAAATCACTAAACTAGGTGCACCACGAACGACAGTTTGGCGAATTTTAAAATGTGACGGCTTATATCAATATCACTATCGCAGGGGACACGGTTTGCTTGAGGCAGACCACTATGCTCGTCTAGTTTATGCTACTTGGATATTAAGACAGTCACGGCTTCATTTTAATTTCTGCAGAACAGTCCTCTGGACAGATGAATCTACATTCACGAGAAGTGGTGTTACAAATCTGAGAAACCTTCACAGGTGGTCATCAGAAAATCCCAAAGCTATACGCCCATCTAAATTTCAACATGAATTTTCTATTTACGTTTGGGCGGCCCTAATCGATGACTTGTTGATTGGTCCTGTCGTTCTTCCTGGCAGGTTAAATGCGGACAATTACCTCCAATTTCTTACTGACGAACTGCCAGGTCTTTTAGAGGATGTCCCAATGAATGTTCGACGAGACATGTGGTAACACATGGATGTGGCACCACCACATTTCGGAATTGCTGTTCGAAATTGGGTTAACGTCAATTATCCAAGATGGATTGGTCGAGGTGGTCCTGCTGCATGGCCACCCAGGTCACCCGATCTTAATCCCCTTGACTTTTATTTGTGGGGGTTCATGAAAAATTTAGTCTACGCGCAAGTTTCGAACACAAGAGAAGAGTTGTTGGATCGTATTCACCTGACTGCCGAGCAAATCCGACAAAATAAGTATGAAATTCGGATAAATGCTTCTTTTGTTAGCTTGCCTGCATTCAACAAGGAGGTGGACATTTCGGAAATATTTAATTAATTGAACTTTTTTAAATAAAATCAGTTTTTATTGACTTTGGGATTCCATTTCTTTCATGATCTGACAATCACATAACTTTGAAACAAATAAAAATGGATATACAAGTTTTGCGATTTTGTTACTTGAAATGAAGTCTACTTTACACTCCTAAAGTTTGAACATAAGATATGGGATAACTTATGTAATTCCATTAAAACGAACTCAACTTTACTTATTCTTAAATATTAAAGTTTGTTCGCTTTACTCACAATGTCTAACTGAAAGTTTTAAATAACTACGCTCATATTGTTACCACTTTTGAATTCTAGCGAATACGCAATTAATAAAGTTTGACGTTCAGGTCAACCTGTAAAATTTAAATTGCTAAATAAGCACGTCGGGTACACGAAAGCTTTTCACAAATGTACATAATAATTGAGTAGTGTGTTACAGTTCGCTAAAGGTTTCTCCTTTTATAAAATTTTACCGTCGAAAACAGTATTTTCTTATTACCATTACAAAAACTACTTATTAAATATAGTGTTATATATTAAAAATAGATGAACAGCTATTATTGGTGGAAGCGAAATTAAAATTCGATACCATTATACAGAGGGAGAGGGTCCTGGAATTTATATATAATTATATAGTTATAAATATACAAACATAATAGATTCAATTAGTCGGCGATTTAAGGTCTGTTTTACTTTAATATGTTAATAATCTTACATGTTTCGGCAAATAATGCCTTTTTCAAAGAATTTTAAATTGTAAATGATAGTATATTAATATCATATTTATATATCTGTAGTTGTCATGGATAAAATTAAATTATTCAAAGATATATTCAGGTTTAATAATAATAATGCATGTCTTAGCATTCCCCAATAGCTAGACCACAATTACAATTAATTATATATAAATATATATACATGGTGTCCCGTATCTTTATGTTCAAATTTTAGGAGTGTAAAGTAGACTTCATTTCAAGTAACAAAAACGCAAAACTTGTATATCCATTTTTATTCGTTTCAAAGTTACAGACCTATGAATGTGATTGTCAGATCATGAAAAAAATGTAATCCTAAAGTCAATACAAACTGATTTTATTTAAAAGAAGTTATACGATTCAATAACAGGCCTGTGATTGTTAACGTCGCATTATAAAATGTTATCCTAAAATAAATAAACACGTGTCGTAGTGCATACAGTAATTTCTTCGATATCTACAAAAAAGAGAACTGGAAATTGATTTATGATAGAAGTAGGTTCTTACTTATTTCGTAAGTGCTGAACCATGAATATCATACAATAAACAAATGTTCAGATGACTGTTAACGTTACATTTTTTAATAAAGGATTTCATTACGTTTCAGTTCATACAACAGCTTATTAGTGAGTGGACACGTTTTCTTTATTCAAAATGCCTTACCGATTTTCTTCTCAAGAGTATGCGGACGTACATTTTGTGTATGGCTACTGTAGCGGCAACGCACGTCAAGCAGTTATTGCATACCGACATCGGTTTCCCGATAGACGCATTCCTCATTACAGAACGTTTCTGGAAGTACACAGACAATTTCGGGAATGCGGACTGCGTGATTATCTTTTCGACCGAGGTGTAAATTTGCCAGCAGATTTAGAGGAAGAAGTAGTAGCTATTGTTACAACGGATCCAACTCTCAGTGTACGTCGTATCGTTAGACAACTAGGAGTGCCACAAACGACAGTGTGGCGAATTTTAAAACAGATGAATCTACGTTCACGAGAAGTGGTGTTACAAATCTGAGAAACCTGCATAGGTGGTCATCAGAAAATCCCAAAGCTATACGCCCATCTAAGTTTCAACATTAATTTTCTATTAACGTTTTGGGCGGCCCAGAGAGGTTAAATGCGGACAATTACCTTCAATTTTTTATTGCCGAACTGCCAGGTCTTTTAGAGGATGTCCCACTGAATGTTCGACGAGACATGTGGTTTCACATGGATGGGGCACCACCACATTTCGGAATTGCTGTCCGAAATTGGGTTAACGTCAATTATCCAAGATGGATTGGTCGAGGTGGTCCTATTGCATGGCCACCCAGATCACCCGATCTTTATCTCCTTGACTTTTATTTATGGGGGTACATGAAAAATTTATTCGACGCGCAAGTTTCGAACACAAGAGAAGAGTTGTTGGATTGTATTCACCTGGCTGCTGAGCAAATCCGACAAAACAAGTATGAAATTCGGATAAGTACATCTTCTGTTGGCTTACGGGCACAAGCCTACATTCAACAAGGAGGTGGACATTTTGAAAATATTATTAATTGAACTTTTTTAAATAAAATCAGTTTTTATTGACTTCAGTATTACATGTTTTTTCATGATCTCACAATCACATTCATAGATCTGTAAACTTTGAAACAAATAAAAATGGATGTACAAGTTTTGCGTTTTTGTTACTTGAAATGAAGTCTACTTTACACTCCTAAAATTTGAACATAACGAGATGGGACACCTTGTATAACTATTAGTTGTAATCTTTTACCATATTATTATACAATGTTCTTATCATATATTATGTAATAATAATTATAATAATTATTTTACATATTTTTGGAAAGAATATGACATATTCATGGGCATATTTAAAGCATTTCCTTTGTATAAAAACCGAACTTTAGTAATGATATTTGTAATTGTAAAAGACTGAAGAAGTATGGTGTTTTGAAATTTATATTCTGATTTAACATAAAAAAATACAACACAAATCTTCTATTTCTTCCAAATTCTGAAAATTATCCATGTCCTTAAATATGGAAGATTATGTGTAATACTTTGATCATTTCTTCATCAGTTTCATTGTTTTCGTATTATTCTATAGTTTCATATTTGTTATGAGGATATGATTACTGAAGGAACTTATTTACCTGTATTCATTTACTTTTGGAAGATGCTGTACCACACGCTCACACACATACCCGCCTTTTACTTCCAACTAATTAACCCATCATAATTCGCAACGTCAATGTGAAACGGTAACCCCGGGAGGAATAACACGCCACCCTACCGATCCCTTTCGATTGAGGACGTTATTGCAATCGTGACAGAAACAGTAGCGGCCCCAAACTCCGACACGGCGTGAGATAGACGTGAAGGGACATCCGACTATCGAATTGATAATTCCTTTTGATGGGGAGAATATGCATGCACGTTGATGTAGAAAACTTGCATTTATCGGTCATTGGGTCTTTCACACACAGAGACGTAAGCATGTACGTGTATTAAACGTGAGAGGAAGGTTTTATTGATGGTCCATAATAATCCTGAGTGACCATTTCCGCTTGTTAAATTGGTTGTTCGCGTAACCTGAATAACCCGCTTTCGTGCTATTAATATGATCGATATTTAGAATATAAAATGCAAATGCGATCAACGTTATTTGCTTTAAATACAACCCTAAAAAAATATCAACTGTTTTGCTTTGGATTCATGTCCTTAAACGGATTTAATGCTAATGGAGATGCTAATATTCTCCGCTCTTTTATCTTATTTTTATTCGTGGAATTATTAGAACGTGGTTGTAATAATAACTTGCCAATGCCCCTTTTAACTCGCTTTAAACTGCTGGGGGAATTATTATTATTAGCAGTATATTGTTTAGAAAAGAAGTAAACTTTATACATCACAAACATACGAGGGTTGTTTAATATATTTGATAAATTTCTATAAGACGGCACTAGAATTCGTTTAGGAATGTCACTAACGCTAAATTTCATTCTTATAACACAGGGCGATTCGAAATATTTGCGAGAAATTTCATGGGCTGATTCCTAGGGTTATTATGATAACAATAGCATTCGAGACTACTCGAAATACTCCAGGTATTCTTGAACGCACCCACCAATTTCAATTTAACGAAGGGTACAAGCTTGCGTTGCAGTTGAAGGTGGTCATTTTCAACAATTTTCTGATGTTAATTTTATTGTATTAGTACGCTCTATTGCATGAAGTTTTAATTTACTATTAAACATCCCGCAACTTTAGAATTAAGCCGTTTAAGACATACATGCAAATGAACTTTTATGATCATAATAACCCTAGGAATCAGCCCATAAAGTTTGTCGCACATATTTAGAATCAGCCTGTATACAGAATCTTCCTAAATTAGTTATATAAGAGTATACCTCTAAAACTGTGGAACCGGTTGTAGTAGCAAAGTCTAATGAGTTTTAGTAGTGCCACCATATCCTCAAGTTCACTATACACCAGCTAGAGCACGCATACATCACACCACTACGCCATCATTTGGTCAGTCACTGAAGGTATTCTATTAAATACGAAATTTCGGGCAAGATGTGCGCGCTATCTCGGTTTCATGTGGCGTACTAAATATAGTATTGTTGCCAAGCCTTTGTAGTCTCTGTATCTAAAAGGATTATAATTCAACATCAAAGAAGGTTTTGGTATGAAGAATGAGATACCTTTTGGCGTTATTTTCACCAAAAAGTCTTCGTTGCTCATATTCATTATAACTTTATTAATAAATATGGTTAACTATAAGAGTGTGGGACATGGCAACAGTGCACGGTACCGAGGATACAATAAAAATGCAAATCATAATGGCGTAGTATTTACAAAATTAGTTTTGAAGAGGAACAAGTTTTTGGGTAAGTTTGGTTATTATTAATTGTTATTTTGTTATTATTAATTGTTGTAGTAACAATTAATTTTAATATTTTGGATAAAAATACTTTTTTCTACAAATACAGTTAAAAGTTGACATTTTGACATAGCTAACTTCACTTAAAAATGCGATTTTATAGCGTAGCGTGTTAAAAAGGCCACTTTTAACACTTGTGTTAAAAGTAAATGACAGTTTGTCAAGAGAAAATTCCGTACATATCAAATGATTTTTATTACAATGAAAATTACATATTCTTTGGATAATTAATATTAAATGTACAGTTTGTGCAATTGGAGATATTTATTCCATGTGTTGCTGTACTTGCAGAATTATTATTTGCAGACAAATAGTTCATAGAAACTAAAATATCGTGATTTAAATTATCATTTGCAATAGAATTATTAGATAGATCTGGGAAGATGGAGTGAGCAATTTTGTTTTTATTTTCTAGAGAATCCTCTAGGTAACCTTCAGCAACGGTGGAACTTTTCCAGCCTCCATGTCGCTTAATTGAGCATAAGCTTGCACCAGAATCTGCTAGCAAAGTAGCAGATGAACGTCGGAAGCAATGTCCCGTATAAGATTCTGGATTCGGCAATTTCAAAAACATTGCGATAATTGCAGGCATCTTGCCAAACGAATTTATTCCAACCGCTTGACTTGTGCATTTATTATTAGCGTAATTAATAAATAAACGTCGATGTTTTATATTAGATGGACGTAATTCTTTGTATTTGCGATACAAGTTTATATATGAGCCAATAACGGTAAATATTCTTTGAGTATTGATTTTAGTATCTGGTATAGTAACTACAAACACATTTCCTCTATCTTCAATGTCATCCACAGTCATACGGCATAACTCTTCCCGGCGACAAGCGCCAAATATACCCATAACAACAGCTACTTTGAACAGCATATATTTTTCATCTGATGCTTCAGAAATAAATCTATCAATTTCTTGTCTTGTCAATATTTTTGATTTTCTTGGTCGGTAACCTTCTCCTTTCCGTTTCAAAAATGCAATAAGTTTATAATATTTACTAATATTTAGCAAAAGTTTTATCATTGAAAAATGTGACCAAAGAGTAGAGGATTTCCAAATTTTAGACCTTTCTGTAAAATATGCTAGTAGAACATTTTCGCAAAATTTACCTATCACATTATTGCATCTGCACCATTCCATAAACCTTTTGTACGCAATTTCATATTGTTGCCTAGATTTTTAGGGCAACAAATCTAATGTCGCTTTATCAGCGGCTTCAATTATTGCACTCGGTATTATTTAATTTTCTTTATTAATACACGAACTCATCTTTTGTACAAATTGTGTCAAATTAATTTGACGTAATTTAACGGCTGCGTCCAGTTGTGTCAAAACGTATTCATGAGCTGTCAAATTTGGTCAGTGGAGTTTCATTATATTTTATAATAAAAATTGTGTTTGTAGAAAAAATATTGTACGATACACATGTTAAAAATGCTATTTTATTTCACTCGTAAATTGCGACACTCGCTAACGCTCGTGTCCCAAACTTTTACTCGTGAAATAAAATCGCACTTTTAACACTTGTATCGTAAATAACTATTATAATGACTTTTCCAAGTACTCACAGAGCTTAATGTAAAATTCTTGTTTGCGAAAAATCGATATTATTCCAAAATTTTTCCAGATTCGAGTAGAAACAGGTATGATTGAACTCTATTAAAAGTTTTGCAGGTATTTATCTTTCTCCGAATTCAAAACAAATATATGTTTGCCAGGATCATTTTGAACAACATCTAAATAATTTGGTATCTTCTGATTCCAGCGGGTTCAATTGTGAGGAGGATAGTGGGGATATCTAAACTAATCTACAATAAATTATGTCTTTTATTGAGGCTAAAGTTGCTAAGATTAGTACATTGAATACGAATGAATTAAAAGATTCTTATCTAAATATTCGAATTAATGACGAGAATGAATTTAATTATCAAGCTATCACTTATGTATGTGGATTCCTCCTAAAAAAGCTTAATTTACCCGATTGTAAGGTTTGTAAATCTTCTTTATTTTTTGCTAATGTAGAACCTCATAACTAAAGGCCGGATTATATGCAAAAAGAAAACTGAAAATATGCGCATAAATATGCAGATGTTTTAGCCTAAATATGCACTTCCTTATGAAAAATATGCAGGTAGAAAAATACGAGCAATGTTAGAAAATGAATATTGTAGAAAAAAATATTCTATTATGTTTACCTACAAGTTTATTTAGAACATTTTACAACATAATTAACTATGAAAACAATTTACAATCACATATTTCACAAAGTTTTCAACAGAAAAAATGTGACGGTTGTTTGAAAACATATATTTATACCGCCTAATTCTGAGCAAACGCAACGGCCTGAATGTACGAATATTTCTCCCGCTCCGAATAAAAATTCCCTGAACGCTTTTAGCCAATCACAAAACAGTCTGTTGCTAAACCTCCTCCTCGCGCCAACTTAATTGCCGCTTGCTATATGTATGACATCGATGTTAAGCCAATCACAAAACAGTCTGTTGCTAAACCCCCTCCTCGCGCCAACTTAATTGGCGCTTGCTATATGTATGACATCGATGTTGACGCGCCTACAGCATTCAGGGGAATTGTATTCAGAGCGGGAGAAATATTCATACATTCGCATCGTTGCGTTTGCTCAGAATTAGGCGGTATATTGAAAAGGTTCGTTCTACGTCGACGCTTGTTATAGGAGCATATTTCAAATTAGAAATATCATTTGTCAACTCAATAGTTTCCACTGAATCACCACACAAGATTTTACTTTTTAAAACCCTCATTTTTTCCTATTACACTTAATTATCATTCACGGACAGTCCCACTCATCTTTTAACATCAAAACATGACTTTTAAAATTTGTTTATTATTTCAACGCTCTCGATTAGCGTCATAAATTGTTTTTCCAATTGCAATATAGAAGTGTAAGTAAAACTGTAATTGGCTTTAATAAACGTCACCTGTTGAGGTATTTCTTTACTCGAATACACCATTTGGGCGTCTACCACCGATTGTGCATCCCTATCAAGATCCATAACAATTGTCTTTATTCCTTCATAATTATTTGCATGAAAAATAGCAGCCACGTTCTCCATCGTGTGATTACTGGTTGAAGAGGAAGCGGAAAACCGGATGGATGTTGTTTGTAAAACTGAACTCGTAATGGGATCTTTAAAAATACTTTATTAACACTACTAATTAAAGTATTTACTAAGGGAAAATGGTTTCTGACTTCTTCTGCAACACGAATTAGTCCGTGCGCCAAGCAAGTTGTGTGAATTCAATTTGGTTAAAAGATTTTCAAGTTGAAAGCTGCCTTCACCATATACGGTGCAGCATCCATCAAAAACAATAGAATTTTCTCTGTTGGAATCGATTCCGGTAAGAAGAAAGTTGCCAGTTCTTTCTGTATACACCTTGTTATTGTCAAATTATTTGTCTTTTCCAACTGTTTGGATGAAATTCAACAAGATTTTGCTGGAACCGATCCGTTAAGGATACCAATCATTCAATGGACTATGTATCGGCCCACACTATCAGTAGTTTCATCTACGCATATATAAAGATAATTGTTTGCAACAACCTTCTTAATGCTATTCAATGTTTCTGCATAGATACAGCGAATATAATTTTTTCTTAACGTGCTCTCGTCGGGAATGTTATATTTGCTGATGTATTTTTGCAAAAATAACTTGACATTTAAATTGTTTAATTTATGTAGTGGAATATCTGCCGACACAAACATTTGACACAAATCTTCATTAAATTGTTGTTGTTCCGATTTTTTGGAAGTTGATGGCAAACATTGCGGCAATGTTTGCTGATTCTTCTTCGCCAATTTCACCTTTGCTAGTTTTGCAGCTTGAGATGGAGTTTTCATATGTTGATCGACTTAGAACACTTAAATATAACCATATAACTCATATAACCATAAATTAGCAGCTTACAATAGTATGATACACAGACTTTTAACAATTCCTTTAACGACTAATAATTACAACAAATAATTAAATATTATTAAACAAATAGCTGTCAATAATAACTATAACCCAAATTTAATTGATAATATTGTAGTTAAGAAAATGTACAAACAAACGTTAGAACAAGTATTTCTTTCTGATAAGAGTAGAAATAAACATAATCAATATAAAAGTTTAACGTACATAGGAAAACCTTCAATTAAAATTAAAAAGGGTTTTTAGAAACTTCAGACTTAAATACATGCTTTAAAACAGACAACAGTTTAGCCAGGTTCATTAAAAACAATAAATCCAAATCTTCAAAAGTTAATAAATCAGGGGTATATAAATTAAAATGTGGTAATAATTGTGACAAAATTTATATTGGTAGAACTTTCAGAAATTTCAAAACTAGAATTTTAGAACATAAACGTAGTTATGATAACAAAAAACTAGATTCTAATTACTCAAATCACTTGTTATTTGAAAACTATTCATTCCATCCGGAGTTTGAAATCTTACATGTACAAAATAAATCGCATAAATTAGACCTCTTAGAAGCCCTGGAAATAAATAAAAATAAAAAGTCTGGGAATTTACTGAATGACCAACTAGATATAAATAGTTCTCCTTTACTAAACTTATTTAATTAGGGTTTTTCCATGTGATTATTGTGTTTGAATGCCTAATCTCTTCCTTTCTTTGTTAACAGCTTATCGTTTCTTTCTTTATATACCTGTAGTTACCAAATTTATGTGCATACAATCATTTCATTTGTAGAATAATCATTATACCATCGTCGTTTGATAAAATTACAGTGTTAGCGAAACGCGTCACATTTTTGTAAACGTTTAGTAAATATACGTTTTATATAGTGAAGATTAAACAAATTAATTGTTTTGTTTTATTTTACATCGTATGAAATTAAACGTAAACAAATATTAACTTACAATTTTTCTACAATACTTACAAAGCACTTTGCCATTATCTACACAAAATTCAGGATAATCTTTTATCCAGATCGATACATGTGAAAATAATTTCGATATATTAAAAATAACAAGGTAAAAGTACGTGTACAGATACTTTCGAGAACTAACTAAACACATCTGGCGATGTGACTAACCTATAGGTCAACCTCATTGCTCGTAGATTCACAGGAACTTCGCCGACTTGGTCAACACAAATCTTGGAATTACCGCTGTACGGAAATCCTTATGCAGATTGTTAGTGTAATTTTGATATATTATGCACAAATGGAAAACAATGCGGTGCACTTTAGAAATAAATGATAAAATATGAACAAATATGCAAAACAAAAGTAGTTGCAAATACTTTCTTTTTACGTGGTCTGTAGATCTGCAAGAATTTTGGTAAACATATCATAAATAAGAAATATGCATTTTCATATAATCCCGGCTTTAATAATAAATAAAAAATATAATAATTTTGAAGATGATTTATGTGAGATTTTGTAATTGTACCTATGATGAATAACTCGACAGTGACGTGCATTGAAATTTAGAAAAACGATTAGAAGGGTTGAAATATGTAGCTTCTATTAGAAGTATGTAAACTATTTAAAACTGCCACTATGTTTAGAAAATTAAAGAACAAAACTTTTGTTTTTGAATATTGTTTGTTTAGCACTTGAAACTCCATTTCACATTTATTGTCGACCCGTTTTTCCAAGCAGCATATTTATTCATATTACGAGAATTTAAATCATTTTTTGCCACACATTTAAACAGAATTATTTATACAATTCGGGAACGTGCTGCGAATTACTATTAGAAACGAATTACCTCCTTTTTTTCTAACGAATCTCTCCAGGTTTACAGTTGATGTTACTGGCTATTGGTAGAGATTTTATATTTTCCAGGTCAACGGCGTCTGACTTATTCATGAGTTTCCGAATATTTATGTATGATCCATTAATTATTTCTGGAGTGTAATAGCACGGTCTGTTCAGTTCGTTTCTGTATATTTCTTCATTTATTGCCGCTGTATAAAATTTAAAATTTCCGCTTCATTTGAACATCAAACAATCTGCTAAAACAAAGGATGAAATTAAAATATACAAAAAAAAATTGGGTTAGGGTTAAATGTACGATGGTCTCGTAAAAAATCTCTTTGGCAAGGCATCAACTCGTAATGCGAATGTAATTAATTAAATAAAAAAATTGGTGTTGCCTGTTTAATTGTTTTGAATAAATCTACATATTTTTTTGCAGCCTTTAAAATTTTTATTTATTAATTCAGTAAATCAAATAAACATGCGGTATTGACAGATATTTTTTCGGTGTGTTTGTTTGTTCATTAACTCTGGATTGTTGGTAATTATACATTACATTATACAAACACACCAAAAAATATCTATCAATACCGTATGTTCCTCAACTATCTCAAAAATTAAACAAAATTTTTTATAAAAAAATATGATATCCACATTACTGATAAAAATTACAAAGAGGTTAAAGTACTACAAACGGAAAAAATACAAAGTAAGGTTTGTATTAGAACTAATTCATATTAAAAAAACAAGTAAATGATCGTACCGAGATTGCAAATTTATCAAAATTATATTTTCCTATAATATAATATATTATTAATAAAGTAAAGTTTAACTTAGATGTCAACACTTAATTATTTAAAATCACCTGTACGAAAATAAAGTATCAAATTACTCGCAGAGATAAGCACAAAATTATTTAATAAAGTAGATGCGGTATGTCGTGTAAATTTCAGTTTATTTATATATGTAGAATAGTCAACATGTCACAGTATATTTAAGTAAAGTAGTGTAAAATATAGAAAACGTAAAAATGATGAAGACAATGTGTAGTAACATTTAACGTATATTATTAATGTATTATTAGTTTAAATTTACATTGACAGAGAACACCTTGTATTATAATCAGCAATTTATTCTGATGAAGACAATAAAAAATCGAAATGTTAATATAAGTATTTTTAATTGATGAATAGTAATCAAGCCGAATCCCAAGAAATAATTAACCATTTATAATTCAGAGAACAGTTTAGAAAAAATATTTTTCAAAGAATTTTAAATTATAATTAAAAATATTTAAAAAAGGTAGAAATTGCCGAAATATGT
Organism: Melolontha melolontha; assembly: GCA_935421215.2. NCBI lineage: Eukaryota > Metazoa > Arthropoda > Insecta > Coleoptera > Scarabaeidae > Melolontha > Melolontha melolontha. The sequence continues at coordinate 252,351,243 of OW285235.1, read as the reverse complement.
AGAGATTATTTTAAATATATACATATTAATTCGCTGAATATCTAAATCTACTATAATATACAAAGGTCAAGAAATAATTATCTATCTATATATACAGGTGTCCCGTATCGTTATGTTCAAATTTTAGGAGTTACATTACACTCCTAAAATTTGAACATAACGATACGGGACACCTATATATATAGATAGATAATTATTTCTTGACCTTTGTATATTATAGATATACAAGATGTCCCGTATCGTTATGTTCAAATTTTAGGAGTGTAAAGTAGACTTCATTTCAAGTAACAAAAACGCAAAACTTGTATATACATTTTTATTTGTTTCAAAGTTACAGATCTATGAATGTGATTGTCAGATCATGAAAAAAATGTAATCCTAAAGTCAATACAAATTGATTTTATTTAAAAAAAAGTTATACGATTCAATAACAGGCCTGTGATTGTTAACGTTGCATTATAATAATAAATAATAATTATAAAATGTTATCCTAAAATAAATAAACACGTGTCGTAGTGCATACAGTAATTTCTTGGAGATTTTCAAAAAAGAGTACTGGAAATTGATTTATGATAAAGAAGGTTCTTACTTATTTTGTAAGTGCTGAACCATGAATATCATACAATAAACAAATGTTCAGATGACCAACGCTGCATTTTTTAATAAAAGATTACATTACGTTTCAGTTCATACAACAGTTTATTAGTTAGTGAGTGGACACGTTTTCTTTATTCAAAATGGCTTACTGATTTTCTTCTCAAGATAGGCGCTTTTCTCATTACAGATGGTTTCTGGTAGTGCACAGACAATTTCGGGAATGCGGACAGCGTGATTATCTTTTCGACCGAGGAGTAAATTTGCCAGCAGACTTAGAGGAACAAGCAGTAGCTATTGTTACAAACATTAAAAACATATATATATATATATATATATAATAACTTCGTGACCTTGGTATGATTTATGGTAAACCTAATCAGTAGGCGATTAAAGGTCTGTATATTACTTCAAAATATATGTATTTAAAAAACTCTACATGTTTCGGCTGTATACGCCTTTTTCAAGAGAATACAAAATATGAATGACAGGATATAAATGTCAAGTAATTAAGTTAACTTAATTACTTGACATTTATATCCTGTCATTCATATTTTGTATTCTCTTGAAAAAGGCGTATACAGCCGAAACATGTAGAGTTTTTTAAATACATATATTTTGAAGTAATATACAGACCTTTAATCGCCTACTGATTAGGTTTACCATATATATATATATATATATATATATATATATATATATATATATATATATAAATTCACCACTACTTGGGTTATCGGTCTGTTTACATTAAAACTCAAATGTTCATTCTCTCTTTCGTCAGTTATTAACAACTTCGTCAGGAGATATTATAAAATTGCAATACATAATTTACGCTTATACTAAGAATTCAAAAAGAAACTTGCAGCTAGATTCTTTTCTTTCTTTCTTTATGAATTATTTATATGTGTAAATTATGTATTGCAATTTTATAGTATCTTCTGACGAAATTATTAATAAATGACGAAATATCGAGAGAATGAACAATTGACTTTTAATGGAAACTATCGGTCTGTTTTCATTAAAACTCAAATGTTCAGCTCAAATAATAGTGAATTTATATTTGTACGGTCAAGAAATTGTCTTATATATATATCTGATCTGGGTGCCCATGCAAGAGGACCACCTCGACCAACCCATCTTGGATAACTGACGTTAACCCAATTTCGGACAGCAATTCCGAAATGTGGTGGTGCCCCATCCATGTGAAACCACATGTCTCGTCAAACAATCAGTGGAACATCCTCTAAAAGACCTGGCAGTTCGTCAATAAGAAATTGAAGATAATTGTCCGCAATTAACTTCCCAGGAAGAACGATAGGACCAATCAACAAGTCATTGATTAGGGCTGCTCAAACGCTAATAGAAAATTCATGTTGAAATTTAGATGGGCGTATAGCTTAGGGATTTTCTGATGACCACCTGTGCAGGTTTCTCAGATTTGTAGCACCACTTCTCGTGAACGTAGATTCATCTATCAAGAGGACTGTTCTGCAGAAATTAAAATGAAGCCGTGACTGTCTTAATATCCAGATAGAATAAACTAGACGAGAACAGTGGTCTGCCTCAAGTAAACCGTGACCCCTGCGATAGTGATATGGATATAAGCCCTCACGTTTTAAAATTCGCTAAACCGTCGTTGGTGGCACTCCTAGTTTTCTAGCGATTCGACTTCCACTGAGAGTTGGATCCCTTGTAACAATAGCTACTGCTTCTTCCTCTAAGTCTGCTAGAAAATTTACTTCTCGGTCGAAAAGATAATCACGCAGTTCACATTGCCGAAATTGTCTGTGTACTTCCGGAAATGTTCTGTAATGAGGAATGCGCCTATCGGGAAACCAATGTCGGTATTCAATAACTGCTTGACGTGCACTGCCGTTACAGTAGCCATACACGAAATGCATGTCCGCGTACTCTTGAGAAGAAAATCGGTAAGGCATTTTGAATAAAGAAAACGTGTCCACTCACTAATAAGTTGTTGTATGAACTGAAACGTAATGTAATCCTTTATTAAAAAATGCAACGTTAACAGTCATCTGAAGATTTGTTTATTGTATAATATTCATGGTTCACTACTTACGAAATAAGTAAGAACCTTCTTTATCATAAATCAATTTCTAAGTACTCTTTTTTGTAGATCTCCAAGAAATTACCGTATGCAGTACGACACGTGTTTATTTATTTTAGGATAACATTTTATTATGCGACGTTAACAATCACAGGCCTGTTATTGAATCGTATAACTTTTTTTTAAATAAAATTAGTTTGTATTGACTTTAGGATTCCCTTTTTTTCATGATCTGACAATCACATTCATAGATCTGTAATTTTGAAACAAATAAAAATGGATATACAAGTTTTGCGTTTTTGTTACTTGAAATGAAGTCTACTTTACCCTCCTCAAATTTGAACATAACAATACGGGACACTTGTATATCAATAAGTACTCATACTGTTCAAAGATGAAACTGTCCAAACTGAAGGGGTTTGTATTACAAATTTTCTTTTGCACAGATCCTATATATCTTTACATATATCCAAATACTAATCAGAAATATATCTTACAAATTGATCAACGAAAAACTAATATTTCGTATATGTGTTTCAATATCTGCAAAAATAATACTGTCATGTAAGTTAAGTATAATTATAGATATTTCGGGAGATGTATTTTAGCATTTAGTACTAAATTAGGTTAACGGCTCTATTCTTACAATAAATTAGAATATTTCTATGGATTTTGACATGCCATTTTGGTTTAGGTCGAAAGATCCAATTCTTTTTAGATTAATTTTTCTCGTATTTGTCACCTCCTTTATAAATAACGTTCGATAAAACGAAAGAAAATGTGAGATCCATTACTGTCCACAATACAAGTGACATCCACGTACTGTCAGTATATCAAAATAAATGCTCCACGTGCTTCTGCAACTTTACGACCGGTCCGGACGGACCAACTGCGACCGTTATCATCGCCGCGTGATATTATCGAGTTCTTTTTAGGTCATCAGCACGGAAGCTCGACCGAAAAGATAAGAGTTGAACTTTAACATCGCTAGACTGCGCTTTACTTAAATAAGCATTTATATTCACGACCAGACAGGCTAGACGAGTCATAAAAGATAGTACAAATTGCGACAATCGCTCTGCGATATTACCGACAGACGGTCGCGTTTGTATAACAAGTTGAACGTTCATTGCCGCTACAATTTCACGAGAATCTTGAATGTTCTCGGTGGAATTCGTTGAAACACTGGCAAGTGTAATTTTTAATGTCATCCACGTGAAACTGGGAGTGAATTGTTCTCTTTTACTCGTGTATGATTTGTATATAAAATAATAATAAAGGAAAACGTATGATTAATTTACTTATATCGCAAATATATTCCAATTTTCAGGAGCGAATCGTGTACAGATTGTGTCTTACAGGCGAAGAAAAGCATTGGATTACAATTTTTCTCACATGACAGCAACAATAGATAGTATTGTTATGAAATCTTAATTAAGGGAATTCAAAGTTTTAAATTAACTATTCTTTATGCAAATTTTAATTAATGTGACTATGACAAATGTTACTGTCAGAAAGAGAAAAAAATATGACATAAGATTATCATTATATTAGGAAAAGGTACTATTATAATAGTGAGATTTGTATTAAAAAATAAACAATTAGCTGGGGACTTTAAAGAAAAAATTAACCCTAGGAGTACCTAGTGGGTCTAATGGAGCCGAAACGATTTCTAACCATTGTTTTATCGTACCTATGGTTGGGCTAATTCACTAGTATTAATAGACTTTTTAAGTACGAGTTATAGCTTTAAAATTTTGACAAAAACATTATTTTAGAAAGAATGGTTTTGGCAGTATAAAATACTTTCGCGATTTACCAACCGGGTCCGTTGGACCCACATGTCATTTACTGTATAAATGTAGGTAAAGCGAGTGTGTTTTACAATGATAGTGGTTCGCTTATAAATTCCGCACTGCCCCGCTGCTGATAAACCTTTCTTGGCATTCCCCGATGTATATAGAAAGAGGAAATCCCTTTATTATGCGGATTTTGGGAACTTTACGTGTCTCAGCATATTTATAGCCGCACGTCGTGAACAATTAGTGCTTGCCGAATCTGTGTAGTGTTACTTTGTTACTGTGAATAAGACAAAATTTATATTTTCTTTAATTGTGATGTGCGATTTGATATTTTATTATATATAATTTTTTATCAATTGTCAGGTAGTTATATCTGAATTTTATTTTGCGATTATTTTCTACTTTGTGTTTTACTCATTACGGAAAATGGATCGTCGAAATAAGGAATAGCTTACACAACAACATCTAGAGGCGATAGTAGCCAAAATATGTGACGTTGAATACAATAGCGGATATAAAGCTTCAGACCACGATGGAGAGGTAGATGCAGTCGAAGGCCTCATCGATGGAGGTGATACAAGCACAGCAGAAGAATCAGATAACGAAGAATCTGCTGACAGCAGCGATGATGACCACAACAGAAATCCGGCTGGAGCTAATTCTTTTATATCAAAGAACAAACAAGTTGTTTGGTACCAAGATCCTATTTTACGTCATCACGCAAGACAACTACGACACAATATTTTACGAGAACGTTCAAGCCCAACTTGTTTTGGAAATCGCGAGATCGATACACCTGCTTCTTCTTTTTTGGTTTATTTTCGCAAACCTCCTAAAATTATCCTAAAGTGGACGAATGAAGAAGGAGAGATTGTTTTCGGCAAAAATTGGATAAAAACGGATGTCCAAGAATTGAAGAAATTTATTGGAGTTTTGATACTAATAGGTGTATACAAATCTTATAATGAGGACGTAACACAACTTTGGAGCAAAAACAATGGTCGAAAAATCTTTGGTACTATTATCGCTCGAAATAGATTTCAAAATATACTTCGTGTACTCAGATTCGACGATGCAGCGGAAAGACGGAAGAAAGAGGAGTGGCGACAAAATAGCATCAATACGAGAATGCTTTGAGTTATGGAATACTTATTTGCGAGATGTGTATGTACCAAATTGGTTCATAACGGTTGATGAGCAGCTTGTAACTTTCAGAGGCAGACGTCCCTTTAGACAATATATTGCATCAAAACGACGATATGGAATAAAATTTTGGGCTGTTTGTGATAGTGTAACAACCTATGCATGCAAACTGGAAATTTATTCTGGAAAGCAGGGAGAGGAAAGAGATAAGAATCAAGGCGAAAAGGTTGTAAAACGTTTATTAGAAAAAATTGAAAACTCTGGATGGAATGTCACCTGTGATAATTTCTTTACTTCGTACAATCTTGCAAAGTATTTGTTATAAAAAACCTAAGATTAGCAGGTACGATTCGTAAAAATAAGCCTGAATTGCCATCTTCATTTGTTGATCCAGAAAATTGTCAAGTGTTTTCCACACAGTTTGGTTTTACAGACGATGCGATGATTATTTCGCATTGCCCAAAGAAACGCAAGCTTGTAACGTTGCTGAGTACTATGCACAGTGAGAAAGATGTTGATAATGGCCAAAAAAAGAAACCTCGGGTAATCCTGGACTACAATAAAACAAAAGGTGGCGTAGACAACATGGACAAAATGACACGATCATACACCGTGAAAAGGATGACGAAAAGATGGCCTCTTGTAGTTTTTTATAACATGATAGACATCAGCGCCATGAACGCATACATACTATGGAAGCTCTTGAAACCTAATTCAGCTTTTGATTTGAAAAAGATAAAAAACTTTCTGTTTGAGCTAGGAAAGAAGCTAACAGAATACAAAGACCACGAAATACTAGATGCAGAAGACGAAATCGGAGCATCTACTAGTTCTGAGATTCCAAGAAAGAAGATGAGATGTTATGTTTGTCCATCTTCAAAAGACAGAAAAACAAGAACAAATTGTGCACGTTGTAAAACTAATGTATGCAGTGAACACTCAGTAGTTATATGTAAGAAATGTGTTTAACCCACTTTTACTTTTATGTAAGTCATTTGTATATTTTATATTACAATATTTATGTCTTATTATTATTACTGCTTCGGTTTATTCTAATGGTCTTTTCTTATGTTGAATAAAATAAAAGTCAAATTTAATAATGCTTACGCTATATTGAATTCAAAATAATCGCCGAATATTAGCTCAAACCCAGCATATAGTAATACGGGTCCAATGGACCCGCGCGGTAAGTAGCGATTTGGTCGTTTTCCTGGTAGTCTTAGGGTTAAGGATGATTATGGATAGTAGCGTAGAAGTTTTAAGAAGAAAAAATAGAATTGACTTAAATAGTTATTTAAGTAATAAGGGAGGTAAGTAACATTTACTAGTCGAGGACTAGTTTGCGTCCGAGGGCTTGCCCGAGGACTTGCAATAGAGTTCGAGACTGGTAAATGTTACCTCCCGAATTGCTTATAACATTTTCCCCACTCCCCAGACAATAAAATCCTCAAAAATTAAATGTAATCATGATAAACAGTAACGGTGAACAACCTCGGAATTTAATAAATTAGACACATCTGAAACGTTACTAGGCAGTGTAATAACCGAACCAGGTCAGGTATTTAGAATAGATTTATTACGCGATACAGCCTCGGTCTTGTTTAGATAGAACTCTAAACGCGGCCTCGCCAATATCTAAAATACGACCTCGGCAAGTGACGCGCTTTACCCACCTGTTTATCTTATAAGTAGATCACCAAGCCAAAGGAAGGACACGCTCAAGTATAAATGCAGATGGTAATGCATCTAAGAGTCAGACTCAGTTACAGAGTCGACAGAGGCACAGCTAAAAGCGAGTATGACCAAGTAATCCTCCTTTAGTCTGTACCTCGTTATAAACATCGTTATTATTGTTGTTGTATATATCGTTATGTTATTAAAGTATATTTGTTAACCAAAATGTCTCCATCTGTTATTCACCAAACCGGTGTACCTGCGTGTTAACGCAGCGATGTGCCCCTTGGGACCAGGCACATCACATGGCGATCCTACCCACGTCTGACATCACATAGTTAGATGGCCAGACATTACAGCAGTTCCTACATACAATTGTTTATAAACACAAATAAAACGAAATTTGACAATTCAGTTGTATTAATTGTGGTTTAAAAATGAGTGTTCCCAATGTAGAAGACGAAGCGAAAGAGGCTTGTTTGGATTTGCTATACAGGTCATTCGTTCAGAAGAACGTCAACAACATTATTAGCAAATACTGGAGTAGAAGTTCTCACACTAAAGAGGCACGGGGGTTGGAAGTCTAGTAGTATTGCTGAAACCTACGTAGCCGATTCTATTGCTAACAAAAAAGCGATTGCTAATAAGGTTTTATATGATAATCAGGGTACAAATTATACTGAAGCATCTTCGGCGATGATAGTGTCAAATGAAACAAATATCCCAATTTTGTTAATAATGTTACTAATTGTACAAACTGTAATATTACTATAAATATAAATTAATAGAACACGTGTTTTGATGCATTTTTTTCTCTAAAGGACGTAAGTAAATTACTTACGCCCCGTTGTCATAACAATCATAGTCATTTCAGTAAAACCAACTTACGTCGATAGAAACAATGTATCAATGGTATGCTTACTATAAGGGGAGTGGGAAAAAGTTTATTAATTCATTACTCTAATAAAGTTAAAATATAAACTAAGGAATCTAGAAAAATTTTATCACAAATTCTACTTTATATTGATGTTAATTAATTTAGACAATATATTTTATTATGGGAAAAACTAATAAATTGATAATAAAAATGCTTGCTTAAAGAATATAAATTTGAGTGTATGATATAAAGGAAATTTAGTATCAAGCCAAGAAAAATTAGAGGAACAAATTAAACATAAAGATTACTTGTAATAGTGTTTACTTGAACATGTTTGCTAAAAAATTTGTTTGCATGTTTAAAATTTAACCATTACGATAATCTCCTTTAGGCATAGTGTCTTTTGTCCTTCAGATGTCACTATATTATCTGATGCCACCTGATAGGACGAAATTATATCTATGTAAAAACTTTATAGACTTATATTGTCTCTAAGAAATGAGACTACTTGAAAATTTATTTCTTCTAAGAGCTACTAAATATATTATACTCTTGAGTTCCTGGAATTATAGAAGAATCAATTATATTAGAGATCGTACAAACTTCCACAAATGTATAACAACAATTCGAAAATGAATAAATATTTTATCATGCAACGTAATCGGTTTACTTGGCAGACTATAGTTTAATTTATTGCTCACTATATAAACAGTTCGTGTATAAGGATAATTAGCTATTATAATAATGCAATGTAAACATTTTAGTTACATGTATTTGTTACATGGAAAGTTTGCATTTCGTTTGACGATGATGGAATAGATACAAAGCTCTAGATGCATGTTCGTATTAAATAATAAAATACCTTGTTTGCATATATTTTATCTGCTTGGTCATAGCAATATTCTTAACTTATGTTAATTCTAAGTAATGTGGAAATGTTGGGTTTGATTTTACGTAACCGTATTCACATTAATGTCAATTGAAATATCTCAAATGAAAAAAAAAATTCACAGCAACATGTACTTAAATTATGAATTCAGCTTTACGCCCTAGTTGATGCTTGATACATGTGAGTCTATATTTCTCTCTTAAATACTAGAATACATAACTTAATAACAGTGATAATCTGGGTACCGTTTCCCTAAATTTGATTTATGTAAGATGTGAAGGTATATTTCATAGATAACATATGTGTGCATGTATGTAGGTATATCCGTTTCGTCTAACATCTAAATTTCCACAAATACTAACTCAGTACATGTGAAAGGTCTTATTAAATAAACGTACTTAATTAATGGGGTTTCTAAGTTGTATCAGATAAAAACCCTAATTTATTATGCAGTCGATGCCGGCGCCTCCACCAAAATGAAATATAGAATCGCATAGAGTTCAAATTTTCTTGTTTTGGTGCAAACAAATACACACACGAGGTGCACATTTCTAACTCATAATAAACACGCACACCCCTTCTGCGTCGAGGCGCGTATACCCCCAAGGCTCGACAGAAATAAATGACTGTAATTATTTGCTAGGCACGGACTCAGAGGCCGACAACCGCTAATGTTGCGTTATTTTGCCGGCTCACGTTCCGCTGTTACCATAAAGGACAACTCTTGTGTATCGATTCTCATGATGTGACCGCCTTAAACGCTGAAATTTGTCATACTTAAAAAATAATCACTCATTTCGTGGTGAAAATCCCACGGTTTTATTACTGGGGCTTAATGAAAAGCTTTCGTTAAATTTCAGATTACTGTACACGGTAAAACTCGGCACTCGATTTAGGGATTTTAATATTTTATTTATTCCGCCGAACAGTTCACTGTTATGTGGAATGTTTCTGCATTCAATGATTGTGTATTGGTTGGTTTTATTGAGTTTTATTAATTTTAATTTTTAATAATGCTTGGCGGTGTTTGCATTTATTTAAAAATCAATAAAATTGAAACGAAAGCAGCCATATTGTATCTCTTGCTACCTACATTGCGTGCAAGGAAGAAAACTCGCAAAAACTGGACTTTTTAAATTTCCGAAATCCAATAGCTCTCCTTGGGTGGGTTGTTGTTAAATATACAAGTCAGCCAGCCAGTACCACGGATCTAGCTCGAGTGAAGACGACGTGGATTTCTTGATGAAATGTTGTTAACCTGACCGTATCTAAATGTAAAAAGAGCGCCACTGCGATTTAAAGGCTGCTTGCAAAAGTGGATATGCATTGCTCGGAGGACGTACATGCGATAACGTACTCACGTAAGTCCCAGGTCCTACGGAAGCTAAAGGAATTAAATGAAAAAGAACGACAGCCAAAATAACATGTAATAATATTTATTTTAAATGTTTGTAATTCAGATCTTATAAATGGAAAATAAAGTCTTGAATGTCACTGTATAAAATGTTAAATAGTAACATGTCAACTTGACGAACTACCACAGTGGGCGAAGCTCTGTATATATAACGAGCCATCGAAAAAATTCATAATTGGAGTAGACTGTGAAATTGGGTTGGTACTTTAGCCACTTCCACATAATGACACATTACTTGATGCTTAACAGTTTCATTTGGTTTCATTGCAAAAAAGGTTATCTCAATGAAATGATACTACAACAAATAAGAAAACAAATAATTTATTTAATATCGAAATCATAATCAAAATTTACATATAGCTACAGAAGTTGTTGAAAATCCATTTACATCTAAACACATCTATGTTGAATACCATTTTTTAAATAAATTTAATTTTCTTAATAAGAGTTTTGAAAAATTTGACACAAACTTTTAGTTTCAATGTCAAATAATAAATGTCATTATGTGGAAGTGGCTAAAGTACCAACCCAATTTAACAGTCTACTCCAATTATGAATTTTTTCGATGGCTCGTTATATATATATATATATATATATATATATATATTAAAATAATAGACTTTTTCTTTGTTTAGCGACCTTTAATGAATTTCAGTTTTTTACTACGACGTTTCGACTTTTTTATTATTAAGTCTTTTTCAAGTGATTAGAACTAAAAAATTAATACAAAGAAAGGTAAGAAATATATTTACATTTGTATGAATGAATTAAAATTAAAAATAATAATTAAAGTAAGGAAAATTAAAGGATACAAAACTCACCAATTTATTTCGTGTCAAAACACATATTTTGTGTAAAATGTATGGCCAGACATATCGAATCTTTTTATAGGGTCGCTAAACCAAGAAAAGTCTATTATTTTAATATTATGACACGGCGAATAAAATAAATAAGAAATAAATTTCTTATTAACACTATATATATATATATATATATATATATATATATATATATATATATAGTGAAAAGAAAGTAATATTAATCAAAAAATGGTAAATTAAAACGTTAATAATTTTGTAAAAACTATGTAAACATTATGCAAGATCTAAATTAGCTTTTAATTATGATACCGAACTTAATTGAATATTTTTATTTGCTTATTTATTTTATTTAGTCATTAATTAATTTATCATAACTAAATATCGCGTTAAATCAAGTATTTTAAAGCTAATTATGATTAAAATTTTAATGTACACATAATTTTGAACGATATTGATAGTTAACTTTTGATTAACCCCTGTTAAAGTATTCAGAACCTTGATCACGTGATGGTAATATATTCAGATTAATATTAGTTTATATAGGAATAACTATTGGTGGAAATCGAACGAAAAGAACGTAGTAATATACAGAAAAATTATTTATTATATTATTTATTTATCTATATTATTTCGATTTTTAGTAAAATTTTACAAATAAAAAAATATTGATTACTAGATTCCTTTGGTCGTTATGATGAAAAAAACAAAAGTTGATTGTAGAGAGAATTTTGCACTACTAGTTAATGCAACGACGCTTTTCGATGGCTCAATTTACAAATTAATAAAAACTCAATAAATAATCATAATATAATTATAAAAGTTGTTTCAAATAAATATTAAAGATCATAACCATACTTTAAGATAATTCCCGGAAGAAAAGAATAATTTATTTCAAGTCATAATAAATATCCAGAATTATCCCAATCCTAAGCAAGTTAATTCCAGAGATATTCGCTAGGACGAATAAAATAAACATAATTTAAAAATCCAAGAAAGTTTTAAAAGTGCTAAGTTCATCAAAATTGGTATATTTGCACCAGAAATTATCAAGAAAGAGGGCCTTCGCATAGTAAACTATCCAGTTTTGAAAAGAGTATTATTAGAGAAAAACCCAAGTATTTCCAGTCACTTTCATTATCTGAACACCGCTGAATATTAAATATTTGTCCAGAAGACGTACGCTCTCCGAAAAGAACAACAGATACTCTCAGATGAGATTATATAAGCATAGCCTCAAATATTCACTTTGTTTAACTATTGCGAGTAGTAAATCATATTAAAGTCACGTTATCTTGGGGTAAACTATAATTTTTAATAACAATATATTCAAAAAATATTGTATTTATAATTATTTGTAGCACGTAGCACGTAGCATATACATAAATCATATGCGAAACAAAGAAAAAGAACTGATCCATAAGATCCAATAGAAGACAGCGATTTGAAATTTCAACGCTGGTAAAATTAGGTCAAGGTCTTTTTCTCGCAGAAATCTTTTAGGCAAAAGAAATATAACCTCACGAATTAATTTTCAAAATCATTAATTACAACAAAAGGAAGAAAAAAGTAGAAAACAGAAATTAAAAAGAAACAAGGAGAAATGAATTTCCATACGCTAGGATATTTTATACGAGTATTGAAATGTAAGTAATGTACAAAAATGAAGAAAAACCGGAATTAAGTAGGAAAGTGGAGAGAAAAACTGTCGTTCTTCAAGAAATGTAAAAAGCACCGAATAGTGTCTTTGAGCATTTATTCATTCGTCGTATATCATTCATTTTAATTCTTATTTTAGCAGCGGGTTGAATCGATATAAAATCTATTAAGAAAGTTTAAGCATTAATGTGATGTCTACGTCTATAATTTCAAGAAATTTTAATTTTGTTTATTATTATAGTATTTCATAACTATTTTCGTTTGTACAATTATTTTTAATCTATAATTGTATTGAAATTTATTTGAGTAATATAGCACGAAGAATAGGAGCAAGATTAGCGTAAGTAGAACAATGCACTATTTAATTCAAAGTCTATAAAACTTACACCAAATATTCTGTAGCATATATGAATTATTTATTTGAATTAATGAATAGCAAACACACTACTGTGGGTGTATATTTGCCTAAGATATCTAAGTCAATGCGCAGGATAAAAGATTTCCACAAATGACATAATGTAATTAAACATTCAATTGATTAGGGATCAATTAAAATATACAGTGTGGGGATAGACGTTTTGTTTTGTAGGAGTTCGACTTCCACTAGACAAACGTTGAATAACGTACTTTCTAGAAACAGATATATCAGTAGAATCAATATGTACATAAAAGATAATATTTTAAAGTATAGTTGATTGAGGTCTAGACACTTGGTAAAACATATTAAATGATAAAGGTAAAAAGAAAGTTCACACTTGGTTATTTATTTCACTGAAATAATATTTCTGAATATTTCAGTGAAACAAATAACCAAGTGTGAACTTTCTTTTTACCTTTATCAATATTTTAAAGAGCCAAACCAGACACTTTGAGTCTTAGCTTAACGTTTGGAGGGTAAATACCTCATAGTGAAAAGTGAAATACTCGAGCGTGGTATTGTTGTAAGATTAAATAGAATCTAAGGAAAGACTTCATAAATATTCGTGCGTTTTTAAACAATTTACACAAAACTTTATGGGGGTAATTAGACTTTTGGTTTAGATAATGAGTTGGTTTAAGATTTAAAATAAATGATTTGTGAAAATATACAATAAAATAATTTTAGTAGCTTACATCTCGTATTATTTTTTTAAATTTCAATTGGATGCTAAGCTTAGTTAAGTAGAACCAGAAAAATATATCCCCGAGATACGCAAAATATATTAAGAGTTTAAAGAGATCTAAGCTTGAGTGATTGCCCACACGACAATGACATACTTCGCATATACCAAGTAAAACTCACAGCTATGAGAAAATTAATACTGGTAGCCGTAACCTTGTAGTAATTCATTTTGAAAATAATATAATAAAATAAAACAATAACTTTGTTATACCACTTTATTCACATGTAATAGAGACCGCGGTTTCGACATACAATGTCATTATCAAACTGCAAAAGTAGGCCTACATAGATCTTATAAATGACACAAAAATATATGGGGGTGGTTTATGATGTTATTTAAAATTACTACTATATACTTAACTATTATATACAACATTGGAAAAGAGGTGTATATATATGATCCAACTGGTCGTTTAAAACAATATCTATTGTGTTGTTTCCGCTTTTAAAAATTTCTAGTGACTCTAAAAGATTTAATTTACGACCTTTCTCGGCCAAATGCAATATTTTATGATGACCAAGTTAATGTATGCCTTTCTGTAATAAGACGGTTTGCGAACAACAAATTCTACAAACAAACAGAAGGTCTGGTAATGGGCTCACCTCTAAGTCCTTTATTAGCTGAAATTTTCATGAAGCATATTACAGAAAAATTCTTTCATCACAACTAGGTAAAAAACATATTAAATTTTGGTATCGGTATGTAGACGACATCCTAGCTTGCTTTAAGGGTACTCATAGACAACTACAAACATTTCTGAACTGAACTACATAAATTCAATCCATTCTAATATCAATTTTACAGTAGAAATAGAAGAGAATAACAGTATTAACTTCCTGGATTTAAAATTAAACAAATTAGATCAGAGCTTAAAATTTGATATATATCGTAAACCTACTTTCACTGATTGCATTATTCCCAAAGATTAACTACACCCTAAGACACACAAACATTCATTTTTTAATTCTATGATACATAGAGCATTAAATATTCCTTTGTCTAATGAATCTTTTGTTCGTGAAATCAATACTATAAAACAAATAGCGGTAAACAATAGTTATACAAGTAGCGTAATTGACAGTATACTAAAGAAAAAACAGTTACAAGTGGCCCTTAGTTTAGTATATCCTAAAGATAGTGCTAATATGAAACAATTTGTCTCGTTAACTTACTTCGGTAAAATAAGCGAGCAAATTGGAAATATAATTTCAAAAAATAATAGTAATGTTAGTATAGCTTACAAACCATATGTAAAAACAAGTAATTTCATTTTTAACGCAAAACCTAAAACATATATCAATAATAAATCAGGAGTGTACAAATTATATTGTAATGATTGTAAAAGTGTATATATAGGTCAGACTTGTCGATGTTTTATTATACTGGTAAAAGAACACATGAGGTCATATAAACTAAAGAAGAGAGATTCAACATTCGCAAACCATCTTATTACAGAAAGGCATACATTTGGTCATCATAAAAAATTGCATTTGGCCGAGAAAGGTCGTAAAGTAAATCTTTTAGAGTCACTAGAAATTTTTAAAAGCGGAAACAACAAAATAGATATTGTTCTAAACGACCAGTTGGATCTTATATATACACCTCTTTTCCAATGTTGTATATAATAGTTAAGTATATAGTAGCAATTTTAAATAACATCATAAACAACCCCCATATATTTTTGTGTCATTTATAATATCTATGTAGGCCTGTAACTTTTGCAGTTTGATAATGACATTGTATGTCGAAACCGCTGTAACGTTTGGCCATTTTTTAATCCTTTGCAAATAATAATAATGAATGGGGATACCAATTTGCAAGTTACTTTAAGAGTTAAAGAAGTAATATGAGAGATAGATATGCAGTTTATCATTTATTTAAAATGATTACTTTGCTGATTATGTTGGACGCCACAGGAAAATAACTGTTCCTGGCGGTATAAAGTTTATTAAGTATATGCCCGGTGATTCACTAACTCTAGCAATGGGGCGCTTGAATTAGGCATACTAATAAAATTGATATATTTATTTTATACTAATGATCTCAGGTCGTTTGATATACGAAAGGTGTGTGTATGTATCCCCTGTATTATAGCAATAAATAGAGCACTATGTCTATATTTATTATAATAATATTTACATAGGGTGAATATCGACTTTGTAAATGTATCTATAAATATATGGGTAAATAATTAATAAAATATCAGATTACATATAAAGCATATATATTGAAATTAACACATAAGGACTTTTACATCAATTGAATAGGGTACAGATAACTAAATATGAAAATGGTATTGCTATACCTTGCAAATGTTTATTGTAAAGTTCGTTTGATTTTTTACTAAGATGTCTAGGCCTTTATTTCTGATATCAGTATGTTTATCTCTTGCTATCGATAGACTTAAGGACATAAAACTTCCTACCTTGTGATAATACCTGAGCTCAGAGGAGTTTCACAAAACAAACGCACATTAACTTTGCACTACAAGGATTTTTGTTGTAATCCAAATGATTTAAAGCGCGCGCAGGTGACTTTATTACAGTGTTGATTCACCCTTTGCGAGTGCTATAAAAACTAGCGTATTTTGCAGGCTTTTCTTGCGTGGGACTTTTTTAGTCTTGTTAGGTCCGACGTTTTTTATTTACGTCGTACTAGACCTAAGTAAATCAGCCGTCCGCTATTTCTCGCATAGCTTGATTGACTGATGCTTTTTTCTGTTCTATTTCTTCCTCCTTCCCCTTTCACGCGAAAGAATGTTTCCAGAATATCTTCTATATATTCTCATTCATTGGGCCCCATACATAGTACAGTTAAGATTACAAAATGTTGTATTGCTGACAAAGCATATCCTTATGTTAAATACATGTTGACTCTCATTTATATACACATATATATGGGGAAGTATGCTTTACATATTAATACAAAGGACAAAGAGAAATGATCTCATACTGCGGTACTGTTTTCGTTATTGAATGTGCGTCCGGGGAAGAACCCGTTTTAATGCAGAATGCCTTGTTAGATAAAATTTTAAACAAGCGAGAATTTAAATATAAAGAAATTAAATTGCTTTTAATATATACACTAGACAACTGGCATATACATTAACGTTTATTTTTTCTAAATAATATGACCCATTACACCGCGGTCACTATTACATGTGAATAAAGTGGTATAACAAAGTTATTGTTTTATTTTATTATTCTCACAGCTATATGTTAAAAAAATCGCAAAAGTTTATTAAACTGTTCAATGGTAAAGTCCAATGTTGTGTTTTTATTATTTTATTAAATTTTGAGTATGTTTCGCCAAGAGCCCACACCGGAAACAGTTAACATTTTGCAATTATGTCCACAATTAGATAGTTTGATTGAATCGAAAGGGGTATGGAAACTTGTTCATTTATAACTTTTTCAGAGTGGTAAATTTAAAAAAAAAGTATTTATACCTTTTTTAAAATCTTAGTAACTAAATAAACACACAAGGTAAATAGCTTCATGATTTATTTATATTAACGGCCAACACACAATTATATTATTCATTATAATTTATTCTCATAACATTTTAATAAAAAAAATTTGGCGAATTGATTTTAAACGCAGATATACTTTTTATTTTTCTTATTTTCTGCACTGGACAGTTCAACCTGAACACAAATACACATTTTTTCTTCAAAAAGACGCTTTTCAAATGCGGAAGTCGTTACCCGTTGTATTTCTTTTCAATGTTGAAAGCGGAAACCTACTGTATCAGATGTACATTATGTTTACTTCATTAGAGGCATAATTATAATGTCAAGTGTGTGTACTTTTGTGAACGCTGGAAAAATGAGTTTCAAATAGAAAAATACGATTTATATTCGTGTTAAATTTGGTGAATATTTTATTGAAACGTTTCAAACATTTCAGCAAACATACGGTGATTAATGACGAATGTAAAGATTTGTGCTTGAGTTTACATTTTCTTTTGTGTTGGATAATAAAGATGCACTATTAACTAGAATAATTCTATATTGAATCCAATGTTTGATATACTTAATTTTGATTTTGTGTTAATGTTTGAACTCTTTAAAATATATGATTGTTTCAGCCTTTACTTGATCAAATTCTATTATAACTATTAACAGGATAAAATAAAACAAATTTTAATGAATTTCACTTTGTGTAGATTCTAAAATTAGCTGATTCATCATTTTGATCATGAGTTTTGAGTTTGTAAATTTGTAAATTTTCACTTGTAACGACTTAAAAGCTCCCCTAAGACAATCGTTACTGAACACAACATATTTTGTTTTGAATATGAATCCGAGATAAATGGTTAGAGTGTTGAATGGAGACTATGAGAAAAGGAAAATTCGAAAAAAGGCGGTTGGAAGAGTCAAAAGTACAGATAGAATTGAAATTTTGCTACGATTTTAAAGATATTATTCATAAACTCTGCGATACAGTTTGGGGCGCGAACGCGTTCACCCTTAACACGTCAACTCTTGGCTTTGTTTACTCGGTAGCTTAATATTGAGTGTTAGTCTGGCTAAACAGCTGCCACTTAAAGATTATCGACATCAAATTCAATGAGACCATGAGAATAGTTAACACACCATTACATTTTCTCCTCGTCCTAAGCCACATTGCACCTTCCACCATTCGCAGACAGGAAAGCTTAGTTAGAGAATATAATAAAATAATATCAAATACCCACCTTCTAGTACCGGCAGACCTGCCTGATGCTGTCTTGTCGAGACTGAAATCTAGATCTCGACTACTGCTAGTAAAAACAGCTTATAGTAGAAGATTTCAATTCAAATGATGGATGGAGATAGTACTGGGAAGCCTTTAAATCCGCTCAAGCGGCCTATATCACCTATCCTACCTTACTCTTGGCAAGAATGGAGTTGCCTCGCTGCGAATGCAAGATACTGAATAAGATAGGAATGTCCCACGTCATCTTTCGTAATTCATGTTATAAATGGGGACAGACTGAGACAGACACTTGCAAATACGGAGAACCTCACCAGACTATTCACCAAACTATAGCTGAGTGTCCCCTTACAGCACATGGAGGTGAGATGAGTGACTTCTTTGAAGCCACTGACACCACGTTGGACTGGATTAATGGCCTCGATTTTAAAATTTAACTCTCTTCTTTGTGGATGTATATGTAACTTTAAACTTAAATCTATGTAAGCTACACGCAAAATAATAATAAAGAATTCATTTTGTCTGGATAAAAAATCATTGGGGGATTTTCGTATTGTGAAGCGATTTTTTATATTGCGATGCAGATAACACAGGCCTGCATTTTTCAACACTTTGAAAGTTGATTTAAAAATTTTAACTGTTTTCTAGTAATTGGGTAGCGCTGATTTCAAATTGCTTTTATTTTTTTTTGTATCACGTAAGGTTATTTTTCAAAGCAGTAAAATCAAAGAAAAAAAGAAAAAACACGATTTATTTCATTTATAAACTAGTTTTATATTATATTAAAAAAATACAAAAATATACACATAGAAACTATTAGAAATAGTTATTTATTCTTTATGCTTCTTAAAAAAAAACGTTTTCGCTTTTCAGAAAAGCTTCGTTTGGTTGTTTTTCTGTCATATTCAGCTAAATGAAGATCTCTTCTCAATGTCCAAAGTAATCGGCCATCATTTTTGTGTCCCAGCGCCCTTGGTATATTTTTCCATCTCTTTAATATCCCGGTGAAATCTTTCTGCTTGCTCTTCACTCACGTCCCCAAGGTTTTCTGGGAAATAGTCGAATTGGGAATGTAAAAAGTGAATTTTTATGCTCATATTGCAACCAAGAATCCTGAATTCTTCCAACATATTTTCAACGATCTCAACATAGTTTGTGTCTTTATAATTCCCTAGAAATTTATGTACAACTTCGTTAAAAGCATGCCATGCATGTTTTTCCTTATCTTCCATCACATTTTCATATTCTTGATCTTTCACCAAGCTCCTAATCTGCGGGCCTACAAAGATTCCCTCCTTTAATTTTGCCTCTGACAGAGTCGGAAATGTTTTACACAAATATTTAAAACAATTTCCTCTTTGTTTAATGCCTTAACAAATTGTTTCATAAGTTCAAGTTTTATGTGAAGCGGTGGAAGTAACACTTTTTGAGGGTCAATAAGACTTTCGCGAATTACATTTTTGGTTCCAGGTGTTAAAGTCACCCTTTGTGGCCAGTCTCTTTTTATTCAATGCTGTTCTCGATTTCTGCTATCCCACTCGCACAGGAAACATGGAAATTTAGTATATCCAGACTGCTGACCCAAGAGAAGGCCTAAAATTTTTAAATCTCCACACACTTCCCAGTTGTGATTTTCATATTGTATTCTTAAAAGTAATTCCTGTAAATTTTCATAGTTTTCCTTTAAATGAACAGAATGGCCGACCGGAACAGAAGCAAAAACATTGCCATTATGTAAAAGAACAGCTTTAAGGCTCCTTTTTGAAGAGTCGATGAAAAGTCTCCAGTCAGAAGGTGTGTACTCAGGAGCTCCGAGGAAAGTAAGTAGATCAGCAATTGCTTCGCAGTACACGAGTGGTCCGTTTTGTGCAAAATATTTTACAAATCCAGCCTCACGATTTCTATACCAAGAGAAGGTAGTTTCTGGGGCAAGCAAATTTTTTTGTTTCAACCTAGACCCCAGTACTTCAGAAAGATCTTTTGAAAGTCCGAAATCTCTTACTAAATCATTCAGTTCGGCTTGTGAAAATAGCTGAGGTTGGTTTTGACCTGAGGTTGATGGTTCAACATCACTATCCATCTCTACGGAGCCGGAAGTTGAAGAGGTTTTAATATCTTCTTGTTGTACTTTGGGGGGATAGGTATAGGTACATGATCACTGTGAGGAACTGGTCTGATAGCTGATTTAATATTGTTTGGGTACAAAATATGTTTCAAAGTTTTTCTATTATGCCCCTTAATATCACAAAGACAAAAGTAGCAATCTTCATGATGATTTTGCGGTTCTCTCCAAACCATCGGTATTCCAAAAGGAAGGCTTTTTTTATTCCCTTTGGTCCAATGTCTTAAACCTTCTTCACATACCTTACAAACAACGTGCGTTGCCCAATCTTTATCTTGATCTCCTAATTTGATTTTGAAATAAGCATAATATGCATTTTTCACAAATTCACCAATTGGTCTCTTAAACTTTTTCAAGACGAAATATCCACAAATATAACAGAAATCATCTGGTTTGTTTTTGCAAAACCGGCTAGACATATTTTTAAGCAATGTTTATTTATCAAATACCACGCACAACACTAAAGACAAATTAATTTTACTTGTTTACTGATCGACACTCAGAGCTACAATGAAGTAAATGACATTAAAATAAAAATTTTGTTTGGAGTGATAAACTTGAAATCCTTCTTCGCAGTACTAATAAAGTGAAAGCATAATAAATAGGATTTAGCAGGTAAAAATTTCCGGAAATCTTGTCCAAAATTAATACATGTAATAAAAGATTTACATCAGGTAATGAGAGCCTATTTAACAAATTTCTTTAAAACCACAACAGAAAATCATTTTTGGGTTAATACCTATAATTTGAAGTAGTACATTCATTTTAAAATGTATTACAACGCCTATTATAAGCTTTTTTTAAATTTTTTTCGTTTTCTTTTGTGCAAAAGAAAATCTGTGGGTGGTAGAGGCCAACTATATTTTAATTAGTTATTGCTATATAAAAACTGAACTTAACAAACAAAAATCACGTCATCACAAATTTTATGCAGGCCTGTGTAATTGGTCACACAATTGCACCATAATGCGCCATCGGCTATTTTAGTTATGTATTTAACACAAAATTCTTTCACTTAGTCCGACTCTATTTACAGATAAAAGGAAGTTAATACATCATTGGAAACGTTTAAGGGACAGTGGCTGCTATTATCAACAATATCTCTTAATGTTAAATATAAAAAATTTGTTTCAGGAGATAATTAATTATTACAAACATAGTGTCGTAGCTGAAGGAGAGTATATTCATTGAAATAAATGATTCTAAGCAATTACGATTGCTCTGTGTTTTATTTCATTCCTAAAAGCTCGGTTCTTTTCGCACGAAGGGTGTAGTAAAAACAGTTTCAAATTCAAGATAAGAATCTTGTATAAAATACGGTTAATCTATTTTAAAGATTCACATTATTAACCCAGGCGTTTTTTCCTAAATTATATTTAAACGTAAATATTGAGTATTAACGTGGAAAATATTAAATTGAAACAACTTCTATTAAAGTTTTCTGAAGTTTTCAAAACGAGGGTAAACAAGGGTTAACACATTATATAAAGCTGGGATCAGAGTGCCCATTTGTAGTTCCAAAAAGGGAAAGTTTACGCAGGGCTCTATACGTTAACTTTATACAAACTTTATAGTACGGTTATACCGAACTTTGTCGAATCGAACAATTCGCATGGAAACTTGATTATATTTGCTATGTATGCACAATACACGCGATCAATCTCGTACAGTGGCTGCGTCGATTATTAATTAATCCTCGTTATGAAAGGGTCGGAGATAAAAGTTCAAATATCATATGGGGCTAGTCGATACTGTTAACATTGCATTTAGTCTGGTGAATATTCTTCGGGCAAAATTTTTGTCATAAAATTATCATGCAGTAGAAATCCTCGTGAAATATTCATATCATGAAGACATAAAATTTTAAAACAAAACATGGAAATTAATCTAGTTATTATAAAATAGAAATACTTTGAAATACACAAAGACAATTAACCCTTGTCCGGGCAAGACATTTTACTAACGTAACCGGGCAGTTCGGGCCTGTAGGCCCGGTGCTTTTAGTATATGTTTTTACTTACAGAATTAATGAAACAAAGAGTTTATGGGAATTATATATTTAATACCATTTATAAATAACATTAATTACTTACTGATCTTAAATTTTATTCATTTCTTGCAATTATAACACAAAACTTTTGATGAAAAATGTTCGTTAGAAATGTTTTGTTTGCACTCATCACAACATTGTCTTTGTTTCCTGTCTTTTGTTTGGGACACATGTAGCACCTTCTTCTAGAATTTGCTTTAGTTTCAGTTCTTGCTCTCTTTGCCGGCGTTGCTTCTTCACCTACAAACTCACTAACACAGTGTTGGATGGTACGAGGAAGTCCATTCGCCTTCCTTCTTTGAATGTGCGGAAGAACTAGGTTTTCAGATACATCTACTAGAAACAATCTCCTTTTTTGGTGTTCAGCTTTATTCCAATTTGGGTTCAAATTCATCCAAGTAACATATGCTGCAATGCCGCTTACGTCGAGAAGGTTCATAAAAAATGTAAATGACCAACGATTTGTTCTGCGTTTACATGTGTATTTATGAGCCAATTGGTCCAACGTGTCCACGCCACATTTTGTGCTGTTATAATACAGAATTATTTCTGGCTTTTTTTTATCGTCATCGTTACAGTTATTAGTATGATGCATCGTTGACAGAGCCAAAACCCTTTCGTTTTTCTTTGGAACGTAGGACACTAAAGACGCTTTTTCTGTAAATCCGAAAATGGACGTTTGTTCTTCACGTTTTCTATTGGGCAAAAATTCGGTTGGGATGAAGCGTTTATTTTTCCTTACGGTACCAACGCTCGTCAACCCATTTGTCAATAATGTTTTTGCTAATGATAATGATAAGTCCGTAAAATAATTGTCGAATGTGACATTTCTGTTTGTATTATAATACGGTTGTATGAGCTGCTCCACTACCTGTGTTGCGAGGCCCATGGCGATTTGATTTCCTTCCTTTCCAATATAGGTAATACAATTTATATATAGTAGGTTTCAGAGTCACACGCCCACCAGATCTTCATTCCATATTTGTCTGGTTTGGAAGGCATATATTGTCTAAATGGACATCTTCCTCGAAAGGGTACAAGTTGTTCGTCCACTGTGATGTTTTCTCCGGGGAGGTAGTGCTTTTTCAGATTGTTATTTACTTTTTCCAAAATAACTCGAATAGGTGCAAGTTTATCGTTCTTCCTTCTTTCGGAACGTATACCTTTGTCATCAAATCGTATAAATCGCAACAAGCTTTTGAATCGTTTCAATCCCATCGTTGCTCGAAAAATTGAAGGGGAATATAATCGACTCCATAGCACATCGTAGCTAGTATCATTAGCACTTAGGTGACCGGCAGTTAGAAGCAAACCAAGAAAAGCGCGAATTTCGATATTATCACATGGTTTCCAGAGAATATCAATCAGTACCCTCTCTGCCTCCTTGTTTGTATGTGAAGCAATTTCGGTAAGTACAGCTTCATCAATAAATAAGAGAAATGCATCAATTGGATCTTCAACAATTTTTCCCGGCGGTAAGATAACTTCATGCATTTGCGATTTTATTATATTGCACGAACGAACCCGTCCTGTCGAAGGAGGTTGGCTGCTCCACACTGAATCACCTTTAGCAACAAATTTGGAAATACTGACAACAGGAGTGTCACACAGTCCCTCACTGCCTTCTTGCACGTCTTTCGTTTCACTAGCATTAGAAAGGTGGTCCTCTTCGTCCTCATCTTCGACATCCGACTCAAAATTTACAGGCGTCTGGCCATCGTCCGATAGGTTTTCCAGTATATCTGCGAGTTCGGCGTCCGATAAAAATTTTCTCGACATTGCTGAATGATTATAACACTTTCACTATAATGCATAAACTAAAAGCAATGAACAAAAAATGCTCGTATATATATATATAAATAGACAGGGAACCCCTACCTTATCTAATATTACTTTCCTCGAAAAATTACGACCTACATACGTCATCAAATGTATTTGCTGCACAAATGACACAAAAATGATCGGAAACACTAATTACGTAAAGAGGATTAGAAAACAAAAACGGAAAATAAAGTTACCATAATTGCCTAAAGTATGGGCCTGCTAAGCCCGGCTTGCCCGTTAATGGGATTTTAAGTACAATCCGTCAATTAACTAACGATTATACATAATTTAACAAATATTACTTAACAAGAAAACAGTAATTAACATTTCTGAGGAATTCTAAAGAGCATTAAGTCGTACTAAACTTTCTCATTAAGATATCGAATTTTTTATCGTCGCTCGGGCCTGGCAGGCCCCCTTGCCCGGAAAAGGGTTAAACATGCTACTGAAATTCGTCAATTCTATTCATAAAAGTATTGAATTTACCATGTAAGAAGAAGTAAACAATAGCATTAATTTTTTGGATCTAACTATTGCAAAAATCAACACTAAATTAAAGTTTGACATTTACTATAAAGAATCGGATACAGACGTAACTATACTTAATTCGTCAATACACATCATAGCAGGATTTCATAGTTTCCTATATAGATTGCACACTTGTGCAATCCATTTGAGTTTACGATATTTCGCTGAAGAAATCAATTCTATAACTTCGCCATTTGAATGGAATCTTTTCTCGTATAAGAATTTTAATTTTTAATGAGCCAAACAAATTAAAATCGAAGTAGGCGAGATGGATGCGGAACAAAATTCTACTAAAGTTTGTTCAAGTCATTTCTAAACGCTCTGTTTGACTTTATGAGATTATATGTTGTTCGTTTGCATATTTTATGCTTTTTATCTCTTTTATGCTTATGCTGTCTTTTATACTTCTTTTATTGTATATTTTCGATCGTTTATTACTAATTTACTGTACTTAATGTTTACGCTATATTTTATACGTGTTTCTTTTCATATAATTTAGTAATTTCTTGCTCTATTCCAATATTTATTTAGGGGGCGGCTGTGTAATTCATATTTTGTTTGGTATATTTTATCTTTCAAAATTTCACACTTAACCTGGGTCATATTGATTCGATTTATGCGGGTCTTTGTTTTCATTTATCTTTTCTTCCTATTTTTCGTATTTCTACAAAGTCCTGTTTATTATATGCTCTTTCCCAACCAATTTATTATGTGGCTTATTTGCGTATCCTTTCGTTCTCATCTTCCATAATGCTATGTATAACAAATATATTTCTTAGGTATTAACTTATTGCTCTTCTTAAATCTTTATTTTATAATATTCGGATGGGATCACTCTTTCTCTAATCTTTTCAATTTAGCATTCATAATCTACGATTTCTTAAATTTTTATTCCATTTTTGTTACTGTGCCGCTATAGAAATCAAGTCCAAATCAACCCCTTGGTGACTGTTATCCATCACATGTCTTTTTTAATCTTATTCCGTTTTAATCCTAGATTTTCATATATTTATCATCACAAGCGTTTTTGTTCCTGAAGCTAAATCAATAAATAATTTAATCGTCAAGAACAAAATCTACTACTATTATACTATTCTAAATGTCTTTCAACAGGATTTTGCCATTGTATTGGCCTAAAGTTTAGTTTCCTAAAAACTAGTTATCACGCATGTCTTACTACTATAAGCAGCATTACTATGTAGCAAAAGTTCAGGTATTCGTCTTAAATACCGGGTGCGGCAATAGTGTGTCGGCGGAGCTTAGCATGAAAACTAATAAAGTTGTAGCAATGAAATTTTACTTACACATGTAGTATGCTACAGTGCATTTTCTATTTTTATTTATATATTTATAGGGTGTTCCAAATTTCCGCAGCCACTTTCAATTTTTTTTTTAATAGATTGCTATACTTTCTTGTTATTGTGATGAGAGCCACCTAAATTATCTTTGCAATGATATATAACAATGTGCACTTACAACCGTTAGTTTTGGTTTTATTGCAAATTTTGTTAAAATCTTGACAGTTACAGAGTCTAACATTTTAAGTCTTAGCCTGAAAATGGGTGCACTACCTCACGTAGCTCTTTTGTTACCAATTTATGGACTAACAGGTTATATGTTTTGAGGGTGAACAACGTGACAACATAGAGTGTTAAATATGTCGTGCCAAAGTTATCGAAGTTTAAAGGCTATTTTCTCTTTCTTTTTAAATTGAACCTATAATTTTTTTATTAGTCAGCAAATTTCTAGTAAAATTGCCGTTAAAATGGTACCAATAACATAGTACTTATTTCTAGTATTTTCGAAGTTATAACCCTTTAATGGGATATAACTATGTTTATAATATTCAATATGCGGTGAATCTAATTATTCTTTAATTGTTTCGACCTTTGCTTGATGTAAATCCATATCACTAAAAATAAAACACACATAAGATGTTTTAGATTTACACTTTATTAATAAAATAATGACAGCTGTTTCGCTAACACAATAGCTTCTTCAAATTCAACTTAAGATTAAAGATACATACAAGATACAGCGTTAATCAGGTAGTTGACCCAAGTTAAAATTCTAGGAACTATTACATTTATATTTTTTGCTTTTTGAAAACTATACCATGTCCTACTTGTGTGAGGTTTAAGTATAAAAATATAGTATAAGCAACTAAGAAACAATATTTCAATGGGTGAACAGTTTTAACAGTGGGGATGAATTCAAGTCTAATTTATCGTTTAGTAACATTTCTGAGTTTTTAAGTTTATTAATTTCTAAAGATTCTAAACAATTTAGGTTGATTCAGTTTTCTTATTGATATAAGAATGATATTGGTCTTGGATTCGTTTCTTAAACGTTCTACCTTTCTGTCCAATATTTGTTTTGGTACATGATCCGCATGATAACTTATAGATTCCTGATTTATTGTCTTTGGTAGTTTTTTCTTTATTATTTTTAATATATTTGGCTAGATTATTATTAGTTTTATAAGCAATATTAATGTTTTCTTTTTTAAGGAATTTTGATAATTTAAGTTGCTGTTGACCTATGTAAGTAAATGATTTAAACTGCTTGTCTGGCCCCACTTTAATGATCGGGTACACCTCCCTTAATAATTTATTGACTGATTTTTTAACAATTAATTTATCTATTAGATTTGGGTCATATCCGTTGTTGTGAGCGATTTGTTTTATAATATTAAGTTCTTTATTATAGTCTTCATTGGACATCGGGATGTTAATAAGTCTATGTGTCATGCTGTGAAAAGCCGCTACCTTGTGTTGGATCGGGTGTAGATTTATTATGTATCGTGGTATCTGTATTTACATTTTGTAATTTTTCCATAATAAAACAAAATTAATTTAAAATGTGTTCAAATATATGTTCATTCTGCTCTACACATGCTCTTAATCACCTCTGCATCGACAGACACATTTTGAGGCATGTTGTTTTCACTTAATTGAAGAAAAGCGTTTCTGATTCGTTTCTGCATGTTCTCTGCCCAACATCGCAGAGATTCGAAGGTAAACCCAAAAAAGTGTACCTTGGGGTCTCATGTCAGTACTTTTAAACACAAGGTGAATTTTAACAGTGTAAATTGCTTATTCAGCGAAAATAACTTTTATGAAAGAATTATTTTAGAAAATTTAGCCATTAAAAAATTACTAACAATTTCAATACCAAAGAACGCATATCTACGTTCACAAATGCTTTCAATGGTCTCATAAAGTATATTAAAATTAAATTATTTTGATATTTTATAAATATTTTCTTTTTTATATTTTGTGGCCTATGTATGATATTCATGGTTCAGCACTCACGAAATAAGTAAGAACCTTCTTTCAATTTCCAGTACTCTTTTTTGTATATCTCCAAGAAATTACTGTATGCACTACGACACGTGTTTATTTATTTTAGGATAATATTTTATTATGCGACGTTAACAATCACAGGCCTGTTATTGAATCGTATAACTTTTTTTAAATAAAATTAGTTTGTATTGACTTTAGGATTACATTTTTCTTCATGATCTGACAATCATATTCATAGATCTGTAACTTTGAAACAAATAAAAATGGATATACAAGTTTTGCGTTTTTGTTACTTGAAATGAAATCTACTTTACACTCCTAAAATTTGAACATAACGATACGAGACAACTTGTATATAATTCGAGGAATATATACCTTAACAAAGAAATCACTGAAATGTCTAATAAAATTGCTAAAAGAAAAATTCTGTATATTAAAAGTGATGAAAATGTCCCATAGGACTTATTTTTGAAAGTGCGGACAGATTATGGTTCATTGTAGTAATAGAAACGAAAGTTAAAACAGTCTGATAGCATTTTTTGTATAGCTTGACTATATCAGTTAATTTTCCAAATGTAATATTATCTTCATCAACTTAAACTACAATTTCTCTAGGTACAATTGTATTTCCTCTTTTACCATTTCTCGTTTTCCTCACCCTTACGTTTTTTAATAACACTAAAAGCTAACCAAAGTCGAGTGGAATTTCACAGACATAAATCAAGAAGCCCTAAAGAAACTTGTTGTTTAACTCGCCGTTCATTGTGTTTATTGGACTGACAATAACTAATGATCAAAACAACCGTTCCTTCGGGGAACGCATAAAGTTTCTGTAAATTTAACTCTGCGAGAAAGTCAGTCGAACAACATTAAACATATTTTGCTTCCATCATCGAGTTTTCATAGGCGCAAGAGCGTCATAAAAGAGCAAGAATAACATTCAGCGGTGAGTACTCTTCGAGACTTCGGTGAACCTCCAACGACCCGAGGTAATCAATCATTTACATTTGATATTTTTAGGAAAACCGCTGGCTCGCCAGGTCTTTGCGTGAACATTGTAAAGTAGATGGGAGGAAAGAGGACGGCTACAGACAATCAGACAATAGGATTTTGATTTTGCACGGACAAAAACAACCGCTTCTATATACAGGGTTATGATAAAGTAACGCACAAAATTCATAAAACGTACAATGTTCATTTTTGAAAAAAATGCAAAAACACGTCAAACAGGTTATTATTCCGCGTCTTTTAACATAAGTCAAAAAATAAAACGTCAAATTTGTCAAAGTTATGACGTCATAATTTTTTTTTTTTATTATGAAGCTTGGTTTTTTTAACTTTATTTGATAAAGCTTGTTTTTCTGCATTATAAAGAAATAATTTAAGTAGGGGTCACATAAGAAAAAACTGAGAGAATTAATAAAAAACAAAATAAACTTTATTATAGTAATAACATTTAAATTAACTAAACAGTCCATTAAACCAAAACGATTTCTTACAGGAATTGTTCAAACTGTGTCCCGTTCACTATCTGACATAGGCCAAGACGATGGTAGACCTGATTTACAGAGTCTTCGATAATCTGCGGAGTTATACGAGTCATTTCATGTCTAATTCGTTCCATTAAGTCATCTAAATTGTCTGGTCGGTTAACGTAGACCCGACTTTTTAAATGTCCCCACAGAAAGAAATCAAGGGGGGTGAGATCAGAGACTCCATTGGTCCACGTCTTCCAATCCACCTTCCTTCAAACTGGTTATCCAGAAACCTTCGAACTTTAAGACCATAATGTGGTGGTGCACCATCTTGTTGGAACCAAATACTGGGATCCAAGTTTTCCCTATTATTTGGATCCGGAAATTCCGCAATTAGAGATCTGGAAGCACTGCCATACGAAGATGTTCGAAATATCGCTCAGCTGTTAAATTCCCACGAAAGAAATAAGGACCAATAAATTTTCCCCTGACGATTCCTACCCATACATTAATTTTTTGGGGGCGCTGGGTGTGTTTTGTCTGAATCCAGTTGGGATTTTCCCGAGCCCAGTAGCGACAATTGTGTCGATTTACTGTACCACTTAAATAAAACGTTGCCTCGTCTGAAAATACTACACTATTAAGCAAATTTGGATTTTCGTCACAATGCCTCATGAAGATTTCACAAAATTCCAAACATCTGTCAGGATCATCTTCTGAGAGTTGGTGAACAAGTTGAACTTTGTATGGGTGCAGTTTTTCTTTTTTGAAAAACTTTACTACAAACGACTGACTAACATCTTGTTGTAAGGCAATTTCTGCTGTAGTTGCGTGAGGGTTGTCTTCTAATGACAGCAAAATATCTAACTTTGCATCGTCGCTTATTCCCGGTCTTCCAGATTTTGGAGCATCACTTACGCTTCCTGTTTCATTAAATTTTGCAACAATTCTGTTTACTGTGCTTCTAGCAATTGGAGGTCTTTCAAAATGTGTTTCGTTAAATAAAGCACACGCTTCTTCATGACTTCGAAGTCTATCGCCGTAACCTACCATCATTAGAATTTCTATCCTTTCTCTTTCCGTTAAAGGAGCCATCATAATAAAATTGGTATGACACTAATTGTAAGACTGACACTGACAAACAGTTGTTTTATTACTAGGTAACTTTAAGTTTTAATTCTTTTAATATTTAGTTTCTTTTCATAAATTCAAAAACTAGTTTATTTTGTTTTTTATTAATTCTCTCAGTTTTTTCTTATGTGACCCCTACTTAAATTATTTCTTTATAATGCAGAAAAACAAGCTTTATCAAATAAAGTAAAAAAAAACCAAGCTTCATATTTAAAAAAAAATATTGATGACGTCATAACTTCGACAAATTTGACGTTTTATTTTGTGCGTTACTTTATCATAACCCTTTATATATACAGTTCATAAAGTATAAGTTTTCAGTTCGTACTGCCCAAGTGTGAACCGCAAATTGTACTTTATCTCTTTCTAACACACATGAACACGCGCTGTAATACTACAGACGTTTGTCATTTTGAGTTAAGACGTACGTCTTTGAAATATTATATTAAATAAAAAGGATAGGTTGTCTAGGAGATAGTCTTATGATATTCGACTTGTCAAATTATGTTAATATTGTTGTTTATTGACTTTGTTTCCGGTATTCTGACTTCTAGGTTAAGCATTCTTCCAATTTGAATATTTAGTTTATCAAAAATTACAAAATCTGTTTTTTTGAGAACAATACTGATAATAAATAGTAATATCAATTAGTGGCAATAAGTACGAAATTGTTTGATTATTACTTTGACATTTCTAACCTATTTATTTTACAGAATATTTCTTAGATGCCAAGTAAACCTTTTGGTTCTCAAGCGAAACAGCTTGTATTAAATCTTACAGCCTATTAACAGGTAAAGGAGAATGGTGGACCATTTATGTCCATCGACCGCGTTCATGAGGTAATTCACATAATCAGTTAGATAAGGCGGTATTATGAAATAAGTTTTATTTTAGAGGGTAGCAGAAGCCCTTAATATTTCTAGTAGAACGGTCTACACTATTAAACATCAAAACATCAAAAAAAGGTCTTGTAAGAAGGCAAAAACTAAGGACTTAGCAGAAGCAACTAAAATGGAAGTTCGAAATACTGTTTATGACATGTATAAAGAAAGTATGTTTTTAATATATTGTAAATATTTATTACATGTTAAAATTTTTCAGAAAAACATCTTACCTTAAAAAATTTAAGCAATGTTTTGGCTATGAAAGAATTTGTTCATACGTGTACAACTACTTTAGCAATATTGCTTAAAGATATTGGTTTTAAATATAAGAAAGAGTGTAACAGGAGAGCGCTCACAGAGAAATTAAATATAGTCTGAATGAGAAATGTATTTTTAAGGGAATATATGAATAACTTAAATTCAACTTTATGTCAGGTTATGTTCCTTGATGAAATTTGAATCTTTTCGAAAGAGAATAGAATGAAATCCTGGCAAAATGATAATATAAAAAGTGTTAGGAAACCCAAAGACTATGATGGTAAACGGTTTATTATTATACATATTGGCACAGAAAATGGCTTCATTAAAGGAGTTAGTCTAATTTTGCCATCAAAAACAATCACTGGTGATTACCATGGAGAAATGAATGGTGACTCCTTTAAGCAATGGGTAAATAATCAGCTTATACCAAATCTTGAGGTACCATCACTTATAATAATAGATAATGCTCCTTATCATAGCGCTAGTCAAAATAAACAACGAAATACCTCCTCAAAAAAACAGAAATTATGGAATACTGCCATAAAAACCATGAATGTGTATCATTTGCATGCACATAATATAAAGCAGCGAAGAAATTACTGCCACTGGTTCAACGAAACATTACATGATAAGGATCTCGTGGTAAAGTTTTATATGAATGAAGTTTGTTTTTTTCTTATTGGTAGTGTATTAACCTGCAAAATTATCAAATGTAGTTATCAGAAAATCCTCATGTGTTTGTTAAATATTATCTTCATCTAATAAAGGATAATATGGATTTGGATTGTATTATTATACCATTATTTTCTTAAGAAACAATAAAATATTAAATGTAGACTATATAAATGTTTCTTTTATGTATAATTTTATAAATGTAATTTGACAACATATATTTACAACTTTCAAAAGGTTTTAATTCTTTTTCAAAGAGTTACGAACATAACTTTTACATTCTTTTCCAATATATTTAAATTTATTTAAAATATAAACAATACATAAGTTAAGTAGAAATCTAAATTATTCATCAAATTAATACATTCCCAATTTTCTTAACCCAGATATAGCACAAGAAAATGATTTTGGTAGGTATGTCGTTCTTAATAATGCAAACATTTTTAACACTAAAGATCTTTTCCATACCTCATTTCACTATTGATATCTGACTTGAAATATTTCTTTTTAAATAAATTTTTGATCGAATATTTTCGTGAGTTTGTAATTATAAATAATATTTAAAATAATTTGTTCAAATATTAAAGTAATAATTTCGGCATAGTTTTCTTGGATAGAATATATTTATACAGAACTAGAAAAGAAACAATACTTTTGAACTATTAATGTTCCCACTTTACTCATTATTATTATTTTGACATGTAGGTTATGTATATGCTTTCTTTGGTTATATTGCAAGTAACATACTAAAATTTTGACAATATTGAAACATGACGTTTATATTTTATGATGACAAACGGTTGTTTCCGCGATTGATTACTGACTTCATTTGACTCTGCAGTACTGATTTGAATCATATGCTTCGAATTTGACCTTGAACTGAAAACTTATACTTTATGAACTATATATATGTATATGTATATTGACGAAAATTGGTCATTACCAACATGAAAATATAATACCTTGTAAGGATACTCTGTCCTCCTAATGGAACTACCTCGTTTTTAAATCAATTAGTACTAAAAATATTGTGTTCCTGAAACAAATATGATCCTGTTTAGTTGAAATGGATAATAATGGTAATTTAAACGTTTCAAATACTCTTGTTTAAGGGGGTGTATTTAAAATGAAAGTATCTTGATTTTAAAACTTTGTTTCCTTAAAAACAATCACTAAGTTTTGATTGTTAAAATGTTTCGAAGAAACTCTAATATAAAGGTTAAAATTACCTGCCTTTGTACTTACAATATATAAAAAAGTTTTAATGAAGCCAGTGCGCTCTGTGTTCGCAAATCAGAAGTTGGCTGTCGACAAAAGACATATACTGATGACGATTCATGTTATATCATTTAATTACAAAAGATGCGAAACAGAAATAAGAAAAACACCCTAACCACAATATATATCAATAAATACTATATACGTATTTCGGCAACTAAGTTGCCATCTTCAGTAGAATAACCTTAAAAACTGAAAAATGTTAAACGTAGCGTTTTTGGCTAAGGTAAACCTTAGAAGATATGCTCTTCACCAAATCGCCAGTGGGATAATAGTCTAGTGTTATCCCACTGGCGATTTGGTGAATAGCATATCTTCTAAGGTTTACCTTAGCCAAAAACGCTACGTTTAACATATTTCAGTTTTTAAGGTTATTCTACTGAAGATGGAAACTTAGTTGCCGAAATACGTATATAGTATTTATTGATATATATTGTATAATACAAAAGTATTTTTAATAATATAAAAAATATTATTAAAAATGGGGTGTGAAGAACACAATACAAGTTCATTTATGTATTTTTGAATGTATCTTCTCCAAAGACGTAGATACGTATTTTACATTTCTACATGTTCGTCGGTACGCCCCTGTTGGAGAAGAGACACATTCAAAACAAACAGGGGCGTACCGACGAACATGTAGAAATGTGAAATACGTATCTACGTCTTTGGAGAAGATACATTCAAAAATACATAAATGAACTTGTATTGTGTTCTTCACACCCCATTTTTAATAATATTTTTTATATTATTAAAAATACTTTTGTATTATACAAATTTAGTGAGGTTTTACCCACTCAAGTATGTTTCAAATTATGTTGTGATATATATTGTGGTTAGGTTGTTTTTCTTATTTCTGTTTCAGATTACAAGCCACAGTCTCCACCAATTTCGGAACAAAAGATGCGAAATAAATTATTACGGTAATCTTATAAGGAAGACATTGTTTGAACCATTTGGATAATAAACTTCAATAACACAAGTATACACGGTTTTGGATCTAAGCAACCAAAATCTGTTTCTATGGTTATTTGGGGCGCTGAATCCGAATCTGCACTCTGTTTTTTGATTTTGGTTCTAGTTTTCGAGATATTAAATAAACACAATTTTTACAATTTTTGACAATCTCCATTTTTTTCATTAAAAAGTGTTAAATTAGAAATGAAGAGCAGTCGAACTGAGTCGCTTGTACTGTTTGGGATCTGTTTCACGCATTAGAGTCCAACAGTAGTCGCTCATCATGCCCTCGTCCCAAAATCCTTGGTATCGTTTTTCGATTTTCGCCAAATCTTGGTGTAGTCGCTCTCCTTGCTCGTCGCTTGTATCACCCAAGTTTTCAGGAAAAAAAATCGAGATGGGAATGCAGAAAATGTATTTTGAGAGACATTCGAGCTCCAATCCTGCAATAATTTTGCAACAAACTGTCGATTATCTGCTTGAAATCCGGGGATTTGCGGTTACCGAGAAACTTGTGAACAACATCTTGAAATGATACCCATGCTGCTGCTCCATTGGGCGTTAAACATTTTGTAAAGTTTCTGTCGGCCATTAATTTTCGAATATCAGGTCCGACAAATATTCCCTCTTTGATTTTGGCGTACGACAACTTGGGAAATAACTTGGTCAAGTACTCAAAAGCCGGTCCTTCACGGTCGAGCGCTTTGACAAAGTTTTTGATAAGGCCAAGCTTTATGTGGAGAGGTGGCAAGAAAATGTTCTGTGGGTTCACAAGTGGTATAGAAGAGACGTTTTGTTTTCCTGGTTCATAATTAGTACGGCTTGGCCAATCTTTTTTCACATAATGTTGGTCAGTTGCACGGCTATCCCACAGACACAAAAAACAGCAAAATTTGGTAAAACCAGATTGCATCCCCATCAAGAGACCAATAACCTGTAGGAATAGTATATACATCATTTATTCTTTAAAATTGAATTGAAATTTATTTTCAAACCTTCAAATCGCCACAAATTTTCCATTGATGCTCTTTATATTTTATCTTGGTAAAAATTTTACATATTGTATCGTAGCATTCCTTCGTTTGTACTGCATGAGCAATCGGAATTGATGGTTTTATATTTCCATTGTGTATCAGAGCACCTTTCAGGCTGTATTTTGAACCATCTATGAACAAACGCCATTCATTTACATCGTATGGTGTATTCATCGCATCAAACAAACCGTTGATGTCATAGCAGAAGCATATATTCTCCTCTTTTTTGAAAAACGGTAGAAGCGCCTCATTTCTGGTTCTATATACAGTGACTTTTGTTTGAGTGTCAAGATATTTCCACTCCTGCATCCGTGATGCGAGCAATTCTGATTTTTGTTTTCATAAATTCAAATCACGAACCAAATCATTGAGTTCACTTTGCGAAACTAAATGTTTTTCCTCCATGTTAAAATCGCTTCCACTGTTCGTCGGTGATGAACTACAAGTTTCCATGTAATTTGCACTCGTACCTGGACAAATTGGCAAAGCATCAGTGATCGCACGGGGAACTGGCTTAGACACTGATGATACTTCAGGATATTTATATTTTGATAGTTTTTTTGCATTTACACCGATGACATTCATCAAGCAAAAGTAACAATCATCTACATGATTTTTCGGCTCTCTCCATAACATTGGCAATGAAAATGAAAAACATACTTTTTTACCGCGTGACCACTTCTATAATATTGTGCTACACGCGTTACAAAACAATTTCGGTACCCACGGCTTGTGAGTGTTTGATACAGAGAAACCAAAATAATAAAAATATGCATTTCTGATCACATTAGTAATAACTTTGCCACTTTTTCTGATCATATAACATCCGCAAACATAACAAAAACACTTTGAATCAACTTTACAATTCTGTCTTTGCATTTTCCCACGTTTTGGATTCCAAAAAAAACTTTAAAAATACAAATTAAATATTGTTTCTAGCGACGCCAACAGCTGACTGTCATTATGATAGCGCAGTGCTGCCAACATGCGCGAACTCACAAAGTAGAACCAATTTTGAAAAACGAAACCCGGATTTGAATTCAGCACCTCAAATAACGTCAAGATTTGTTCTCATCTGCTCTGATCCAAAAGTTGACCGGAATTTGTAAACTTGTGATAATTGCAACGAAAGAGAAGATACTCCAGAAATAAGTATAACTTGAAATAAATACCAGAAAATAAATTTAATTGTTTCACCAATTAGTCTGCAGAAGCCACTGTGTCAGTGAAACAATAGTTACAACTACGAGTATAATAAATATTTGTGAAAATCATACAATTGTGTTTCGTATTTAGTTTATATTGCCTGGTGGAGGTTGAAAGGGATACATTACGTTTAGTTCCGGAGGATACAACCTGCTACAACCTGCTTTGTGTATGACCGTTCACTTAACGAATACGGCTACCACAGACACTTTTCTCGCAATGATAACCAACAATATAACCTTCGATCTGCTAACTTTGCGACACTGTATTCTGAGTTGACATTGTGCGACTGGTCTTTTCTCTTGGAGTTCAACGATGATAACTTTGCTGTGAATGCCTTCTATATAAATCTTCATTCTATTCTGTTCCGCTCTGTCTCAAAAATGAGAACGCCAAATAGACAATATCCTACTAGGTTTACGAATCATATAAAGGAATTAATTTGAGTAAAAGAGTTCTATTTTAAGAAGTGGAAACTGACAAGAATACATAATTACCATGAAGAGTTTAAGAGATTACGACAGCTGCTTAAGAAAGAAACTAAACATAAGTGCAGGTTGAAACAGACATCACACAGAACTCAAAGGTTTTTGGAAGTGTATCAATAGCAAACGATCAGCATCTACAACGCCTGGACACATGTTTTATGAAGACGATGAACGAACACAACCGGACATAATTGTGAACAAGTTTTCTGAAGAATTTTCCAAGTTTTTTCGCCAAAGTGAAACCGTTTCGTCAGTTATGTTCGGTAACTAACCTTCGTTTGGTGTTGCACATATTAGTGAGGAAGTTGTAATTTTTGGAGCGGCCAAGCTTAAATCTAACGCAACCGTTGGTGATGATGATATACCCAGTTTTTTTAGTGCGCGATTGTGCATCTGCGTTGAATAGTCCATTAGCAATTCTTTATAATTTAATCATAAAAAAATCTGTTATTCCAAGCATATGGAAGGTGTGTAGAATTATATCTGTGTTTAAGAAAAGCGACAGGTCTAGGATTGTCAATTATAGGCCAATAAGTATGTTACCCAACTTTACTAAAGTTCTTGAGCAAATTTTGTTTTATAAAATTTACAGGCAAATTAAAATATTCTTATCCTGTCAACAACATGGGCGATCAACGATTACAAATCTTGTGAGCATTACTCAATTTCTTTCTTCGGCCATTTATAACCGGCAGCAAGTTGACGTCATATATATAGACTTCTCTAAAGTCTTTGATTCCATAGATCACAGTATCTTCCTTAGGAAGATCTGCCTTTGGTTCTTGCCCTGCGCTGGTTAGGTTAATGTCGTCATACCTCATGAATCCTTATGGCTATTTGTGGATTTTCGTCTAAAATTTTTCCATTAACTTCAGGGGTACCTTAGGCTTCAAATTTTGGGCCCTAGCATTTCAACATCTTCATTAATGATCTCTTAGATAAATTAAACCGTTAATTTCTGGGGATGCTGATGATTTAAAATCTACAACATTTTATTTAATCAAAACCGATATTTAAACATTCCTGAAACTTAATTTCGAGAATATTTAGACCATCTGCCTTTAGCTATCCGGAGACAAATATGGTTGGGTTGGGTTGGGTCATTAGATATTCTTTTATTTTTCGAGTGATAGCACTCTATTTCACAGAAACGGAAAGAGGTCAAAAATTGTAGTGATACTCTCAACGAAAATATTGAGTGTACAATGAAAAACCAACCACTCTGTATGCACACCAAGTATAGAAATGAAAGTCATATCTGTGTCCGAATATCGTGCAGTGAAGATCTGTAGCAACAGTGAAATACCGGTATCTGCACGTTTCGGGACAGATGTGGCATTTCATGCATTTTTCATGATCCTCACAACCTAGATAGTTGATGTCGCGACGTGTTGCGTCTACATTGTTCGGCAGGGGTAATCTTGTCAGATTGTAGAACCAACGCAACAAATTATTCAATAATTATCAATTCTCACATGCAATAAGTTCAATGTCTAATTAATATTATTTCATATTTTTTTCGAAAACCTGACGTCCAGAATAAATTTGTTGTTGTTACTATTGTTAGAACTATAAAGAAATGAAAATTGTACATAGTTTCTAAAGAAAATTTAAAAAAATTAAAATTTGTTGACCAGGCAAATTTATTCGGGAAAATAAATTCCTATTTAATTTAGACAATCACGTGAAGCTAATGAAGCTAATTCATTAATCCCTTCAATAAAGAAGCATAGAACACACATAATTAGAAACGGTTTGTAGCAATAAGCGTAAAGTGGATTACCTGAAAACACAATTTATAATTTCCTAATTTCTCCAAGCGGCTACTACTTCAAAAGTGGAAACAACGAATTCGCTAATCTTTTCCCTCTTGTGTTACAGCAGCATACTTCAACCGTTGAATGTCGGAAAAGCGACGGACAGGAGAGCTCGGAAAACGCGCCCAACCCTTCATTACTTGATATAATATCTGTTTACTTAATCCGCAAGATCTAATTAAGTAATTTATATCGAGATGTTTGCGCACCCTCCTCAGAAGGTTATATCGTTATCAACAGCGGCGGCTTCAAAAGAAGCCTCCCTACAAAAAGGGATGTAAACTTAGTTCGATTTCTGGGATGAAATTAAAAAAAAAGCGTGGCTTTGAATATTTTCTGGGGTTAGGTTGTATTTACCACTCTCTATTCTGTATTCAGCTTAAGTAAACTATGGAAAATGATATCGCTCTTTGATGAGTTGATGGAAAATTAATATACGGGAGATAAATTAATTTGTATTAAAGTTAGTATTAACTGTTGATTATTCGAATCTAAACATGTTGTTTAGGTTAAAATGGTTTGTTCAAATAGGATGAGTTAAGTAAGAAATTGGCAAGTATATGTTACGCTTTATTCAGAATGCGTTGTTTTGTACAAAAAGGAATATTATTAACCTGCTTTGAATCAAGATTACCTAGTCTTTTGGGGTTCTCAACGAGTTTTTAAACTGCAAAAACGAGCTATACGTAACATAATAGGGTTGAAGTTATTTGAATCCTGTAGACCGTGGTTTCGGACTCTAAGAATATTACTTTTACCATATTTGTATATAGTTGCAGTGTTATTAATTGTATATCAGAATTTGCATACTTTACCAAAAAATAGTCAATTTTATAGATACTTCACTCGTCGCAAAGATGATCTACAGATACCTGTGCACTACTTAGTTCTGTCTGAACATAATCGTTTATTAATAGGAATTAAGTTTTACAACAAATTACCAAAAAATATTAAGCAGGTTGCACACATAGGTCCTTTAAAAATTACCTTGCTGACATATTGTTTTTATATAAGGTGTCCCAACAGGAACTTGGCGATTTAAATTCCAAATAACATGCGTAGTATTTAGAAATTCAACGATTTATTAACGTAAACATAAAATAGAAACCCTAAAATTATATGTGGAACAAGATATCGGATAAATGTCCACCGTGACTTCTATTGCACACAGCGATTCTTTTTTTAAAATTTTCAATGACTTTATCACACATATGCAAGTTAATCTCGCCAATAGCCGCACGAATGTTATTTTTTAATTCATCAATTCTCTGTGGATTATTTGTGTAGACTTGATCCTGAAGGAAACCCCAAAGGAAAAAGTCCAGCGGTGTTATGTCGCAGGAACTTGCAGGCCAATCCACGTCATCATTACGAGAAATCACACGGCGAGGGAATTTCTCCTGCAGTAAATTTAGAGTTTCCCTGGCAGTGTGACAAGTGGCCTCATCTTGTTGAAAGTAAAGATTGTTGAGGTCCATATCTTCCAAACGAGGCCATAGAAAGTTATTCAACATCTGTCGATACCGCTCCCCATTTACAGTTTCTGCTTCTCCATTCTCATTTTCAAAAAAGTAAGGTCCAAGAACACCATTGGCCGAGAAACCGCACCATACAGTGACACGTAGTGGGTGCATGGGTTTTTCAATAATCTCTCGAGGATTTTCACGCCCCCAAATGCGGCAGTTTTGTTTGTTTACGTAACCCCCTATGTGAAAATGGACTTCGTCACTGAATATGATTCGCTTACAGAATTCGTCATCAAAATCAGTTTGCTCCAAAATCCAATTGGCAAAGATACGGCGGTGGTGATGGTCCCTGGGCTTCAATTCTTGTGTTAACTGGATTTTGTATGCGTGTAGCCGAAGGTCTTTTGTTAAAATTCGTTGCAGAGATGATCTTGCGATGGCCAATTGCTGTGACCGATGACGAATTGAAGTTTTTGGACTTTCGGTAACACTTTCATTCACCATAGCGATATTTTCAACTGACCGAACGTTACGAGGACGTAGTGGTGTCTTTACATCGAGAACAGAACCAGTTCGCTCAAATTTTGCCATTAAATTTCTAATTGCCGTATTGCTGGGAATATGATTCTCATGAAAAACAACGCGTAGTCGACGAATTGAGTTCCTAATGGAACGACCATTTTCATAATAAATTTGAACAATTTGGATACGTTCTTCAGTCGTGAAACGTTGCGTGATGACTTTTACAAGTTTATAGATGACATATACCAAATATTAGGTTGCTAAGTTACCTTATTTGAAAATAATGTGAAATTTAAATCCCAAAGTTCCTGTTGGGACACCTTTTACTACAAAGGAGTATCTTGATAGTTAAATTAACAAATGTTGACTTTTTCGTCTTTGTTTTGATACTGTGATTTTCTTTAGATTTTGTAAATTGTCATATTATCATACATGTATTTTTTCTTTACTTATCCTATATCCTTTTTCTTTTGTACAGGGTGGCCCAAAATGACCGAAGGGGTTTTAATTCCTTATAACTTTTTTATTATAATTTTTTTTTTGTTTTCAGTATTTTGTAAAGAAGACTTGGGGAATTTAAAATGGAACACACAATTGAACAACGTGCCAAAATCGTTGACCTTTATTTCTCAAATCAATGATCCATTGCGAGATATAATTTTTTTAAAAATATTCTCCATTAATATACTGTATTTAAAATTAAAAAAAAAAAAATAATTATGTCTTAAATAAGAAGTTATAATGACCTCAAACCCCTTCGGTCATTGCGAGATATAATTTTTCATAATTATTGATCTAATAATGATCTACACGAT
Source organism: Melolontha melolontha (assembly GCA_935421215.2). Taxonomy (NCBI): domain Eukaryota; kingdom Metazoa; phylum Arthropoda; class Insecta; order Coleoptera; family Scarabaeidae; genus Melolontha; species Melolontha melolontha. The sequence goes on along the minus strand of OW285235.1, from coordinate 252,308,610 downwards.
AACGCAGTTGCAAATTACCGAATAAATATTCGTGGAAAAAAATGGTGGTGGCCGTTATTTATAAATATGTTAGATTCTACAGTGGTGAATGCTTGGAAACTGCACAGACTTGTATACACAGAGAAACCCATTTCGCAGCTGGATTTCAGGTCTGAACTTGTACGAAACCTCATTAGTGCTAACAAATATAAAACACAATCTGTTCGAGGACGTGGTTCCAGTGCGTCTCTATCATCCAGTGCACGTTTAGATAATGTGGGTCACCTAATTGAAAGAAATCGTGAAAATTGGAGGAGATGTTGTAGAGTATGCGAAAGTACAACCGTATTTACGTGTAATAAATGTGGAGTTCAATTATACTCACACTGCTTCAAAGACTACCATAATTACTAATTGTAATATTTTTTGTGCATATTGCGTGCATTGTTGCGTTAACGCAACGCAAAAAATATAAGAATCAATGGTTTGTCTTTTTTTTTTACTTTAAAGGATGCTTATAAATATCTAAATAAAAATTTATTCCTTAAAGAAATTGCGTTTTCCTTGATTTGTCTAATAGTGGTCCTAAATGGGTTAATGAACAGGATTAGCTTTAACTTAATTAGTTAATTAAGTACTTAAATATTATCGGGTACAAGTGTACATTATACTAATGAGATAAATGTATTTGGAATGTCTCTGAATTCTTTGGACAATTAAGAATTTGCTGCATTTACTTAAAGATTTTCAATAATTTTGAAATCAGCACACAAGAAGTGCCGCAGAAAGAAAACTTGACGAGATAGGGACAAATAAGTTTCATATTTGGTATTAGCGTACTAATATTAATTAAAAACAAGTGTCAGATCATATTCAACAATTTAATTGTTGGCTAGTTTAATTAATAAACTTTGAACCTACGCGCTTGTACAATTGTCCGTTTCATTATCCTTAAATTTATTGTTATTACTACTTCCATCTTGACGTTTAGTGTTCTTACGTTGTTTTGCGTTCGCTTCCCATTTCTCATGAATTCTCAGAGCAAGTCCTCTAGTCGTTGAAGTCGTTCCGTTACCCCGATAATGTTGATGTTATTCTTGTAGTTTATTCTAGCGGTTTATCGTTGGAGGCGCTTGATAATATCTCCTCGACGGTAATGTGTGAAAAACGTCGAAGCCAGAAGAGGAAGAAACGCATCTTCGCGCGTTCCCGTCCAAGAAAACCGGAGCTTTCCACCGCGACCGACGCGTTCCCAACTCTTCGGTGAAGAGAGATGCCGTACACCGAGTGCCCAATCAATGATGCTGGCCGCAGTGCGCACGTGCGGCACACCTGATACAGGGGCATATCGGTCTTATTCATCTCGACGCTGTTCTCATAAATCCATACGCAAGAACGCGGGTTTCGCTGCTGTCTCGACCAGCACGGTCCACAATAACTTAACTTTCAAAACTCACCACTCTCTCAACATAACAAACCACCTAATAAGAAAATATTTTCCATTTTTTTTTCTTGGTCGTCTAAATATTACTTGATTTATAATCGTTATTTAAACAAACGCTCGAATTTCTTTTTTAAATAAAATAACAGAAGAGAATTGGAAGAGAAATTTAACACCGCCGCCGGAGAGCTCAGATTTTCGCGCTCTTCAACCGACAAAGAAATGTAAAAGAATTGAGAGGTAAGTGGCCCATCTCAAGCACTTTACACACATGTTGCTTATGTTTTAGTATTTTATTATTTATGCTAGCGGATCCCAAAGGGAATATTCGTAAACGTCTTTGTATCAAAGTTCATTTAGTTGCGACGACCTTTCTTTTTAAGACACGGAATATTTTTTAAGTGAAAGCTACAATTTTCTGTTAATAAAAATTCGGTTTTTTACTTTATTTGATTGAAATTTTAGTCGCGTACTGTACATAGACAACAAGTGGCATGCTTAATAATGTTTTGGTATTACATCCGCGGACATGCTGCTTTGTTTTTGTTTTGTTCTACTTCTTTTATTTCCGGGTTCGAATAAATTCTCGTTACACGTACTGGTATTCAATATCTGAACATAGTTTTTTCTTTAATTTTTTACAGATTTAATAATAATTTTTGGCTTGTATTATTTCCTTTTGGATTGTTTTGGATGTCCAGAATCTTTTCAACTCTTTAAACTATTTTAAATTCCGTTTTGTAGTTTTATTAAATACATTTTCACATTTTAAAAATTTTGGGTTTAAAATTACCTGTTTTCTTCTTGTTGTGTACAATATGGTACGTTAAATTTATTACATGAATGCACTCAAAAAAGAAAACAGAAATTTTTAAACGCAAATTCTGCGTTTAAAAATAGAAAATGCAAGTTCCTTCAATTAATTTTTTCTACAAAAGAATTATAAACATAATTTCCGATAATTTTTTTATTAATTGTGCATTAGAATATAATATTTCAAATTAATAAAATTAAAATATTTTTATTAGGATGTTTACATAAAACGTTAAATATTTTTATACTGAGTGGTTAGTTTTCCATTATACACACAATATTTTCGTTGAGACTATCATATTTAAAACAAATCAAAACGTATTCGATACTATTTTTTTGACCTCTTTCCGATTCTGTGAAACACAGTGCTACCACTCGAAAAACACAAGATCTATAAAAATTATTATTATTTTTCCACTGAACACCCTGTATCTTATTGAATATTTAGCTATAGCTCGTTTCAACCTTAGAACAAAAGTACGGGCCATATGGGTAACAGCTGCATTGTTGCCTATTCACTAACTAATTTCATCTTTCTTGTCCCCTTAATAAATTGATGTCAATAAATAGATAACCTAATAACCTTGTTATAATACTTGACAAACTTGCCTTTCATAAAATATTTACAATAAAAGGCTAATAATGTTGTAAATAAGATTAATATTATATATATAATAGTGAATCCCATTATTAACTAATAACCACTGAATTTTAATATTAAGTCGTTTTTATTAAGTGAGCTAGAGATGTGGGCAATTTCTAGGTTTGTTTTAATTAAAGCGGTTTGTGTTAAAATTCTCTGGTAAGAAAATGTCCCGTATCGTTATGTTCAAATTTTGGGAGTGTAAAGTAGACTTCATTTCAAGTAACAAAAATGCAAAACTTGTATATCAATTTTTATTTGTTTCAAAGTTACAGATCTATGAATGTGATTGTCAGATCATGAAAAAAAATGTAATCCTAAAGTCAATACAAACTGATTTTATTTTAAAAAGTTCAATTAATAATATTTTCGAAATGTCCACCCTTGTTGAACGCAGGCTTGTGCCCGTAAGCTAACAGAAGAAGTACTTATCCGAATTTCATACTTGTTTTGTCTGATTTGCTCGGCAGCCAGGTGAATGCGATCCAATAACTCTTCTCTTGTGTTCGAAACTTGCGCGTAGACTAAATTTTTCATGTACCTCCATAAATAAAAGTCAAGGGGATTAAGAACGGGTGATCTGGGTGGCCATGCAACAGGACCACCTCTACCAATTCATCTTGGATAATTGACGTTAATTCAATTTCGGACAGAAATTCCGAAATGTGGTGGTGTCCCATCCATGTGAAACCACATGTCTCGGCGGACAATCACTGGGACATCCTCTAAAAGACCTGGCAGTTCGTCAATAAGAGATTTAAGGTAACTGTCCGCATTTAACCTACCAGGAAGAACGACAGGACCAATCAACAAGTCATCGATTAGGGCCGCCCAAACGTTAATAGAAAATTCATGTTGAAATTTAGATGGGCGTATAGCTTTGGGATTTTCTGATGACCACCGGTGCAGGTTTCTCAGATTTGTAACACCACTTCTCCTGAACCTAGATTAATCTGTCCAGAGGACTGTTCTGCAGAAATTTAAATGAAGCCGTGACTGTCTTAATATCCAGGTAGAATAAATTAGACGAGCATAGTGGTCTGCCTCAAGCAAACTGTGTCCCCTGCGATAGTGATATGGATATAAGGCCTCACGTTTTAAAATCGCCAAACTGTCATTCGTGGCACCCCTAGTTGTCTAGCGATTCGACTTACACTGAGAGTTGGATCCCTTGTAACAATAGCTACTGCTTCTTCCTCTAAGTCTGCTGGCAAATTTAGTCCTCGGTGGAAAAGATAATCAAGCAGTCCGCATTCCCGAAATTGTCTGTGTACTTCCAGAAACGTTCTGTAATGAGGAATGCGCCTATCGGGAAACCGATGTCGGTATTCAATAACTGGGTGACGTGCTCTGCCGTTATAGTAGCCATACACAAAATGCATGTCCGCATACTCTTGAGAAGAAAATCGGTAAGGCATTTTGAATAAAGAAAACGTGTCCACTCACTAATAAATCCAACTTTACTTTTTAAGTAACCCCATAGAAAAAAATCAGCGGGCGATAAATCTGGATTCCTCGGTGGCCAGTTGATGCCTCGTCGGTGACTTATTACTCTTTCAGGGAATAAATCGTTAAGAGCAGTTAACGTGTCATTTGTGACGTGGGAAGTAGGATTACTGGATAAATGTGTTGCGGTTGTAGCCACTCTGATTTTGTAGTTCTGGACAAAAAATTCCGGATCATATGGCAATATCGATCGGAATTAACAGTCTGAGTGCGACCATGGTTATCCTCAAAAAAGTATAGCCCGATAATTCCTCGACTTGATATGGCAGCTCAAACGGATAGCCTTAGGCGACTGTAATGGTTTCTGATGGAATTCCAGCTAGTTATCGGAAGCTCAGTATCTACAATTTTGTTAATTCACGTGTCCGTTGATGCGAAAATGGATTCATCAGAGAACTATATGTTATTGAAGCTCTTAAAGCGATTTCTCATTGCCCTGCAGAATTAGACTCATTGGGCTTCATCTCTTGCACAACAACAATTCTCTGTCTTTCATTGCCCAGTTGATTTATTCGGTAATGTGTTTTCAGTCTCGTCAAACTTCAAACTTGCGCACTCAATGCTTGACTAAGTTTGCACTTTGTACATTTCTCATGGTCGTTAAATTAAAATGTGCCCGGTAACGACGTCGAACAACAATGTAAAAATCGTTATTGTTATGAAACGCTCGGACGCAAAATGCGCGCTGCGATCTCGTAAAAGGATCCATCGTTACTAAACTAAACAAGCTCGCCAAGCGTTTGTCACCACACTCACATTCCCCGCTTTCTGTGTTTGGCGCGTAACGGTCAAAACAAAAACTAAAAATATTTTGAGACAGCCTTTAGAACGCATATAGTACAATAAAATTTATAAAAACATAAAATATATATTTTTCTCAAAAAAGTTATAAAACGCCTTACCACAATTAATAATTGAATCCTTTACACGTATTTCGACAACTAAGGTGTCATCATCAGTATATAACTTATGAAATCTATTAAACTCCTTTGACCGGGAAGTAATTATGGAAAGTCTTTCTTTGGAGACTGTGGTCATCATTAAGTTATTAAAGTTGCCTACTGAAGATGACAACTTAGTTGTCGAAATTATATTTAGGATACGATTATTAATTACGATAACGGATTTGAGTTTTTACTTAACCACAGTCGCCAAAGAAAGACCTTTTATATATATTTTGATTGTATTTTGAGAAATAATTTATTTTAAAATCTATATAATGGTATAATACCCAACAAAAATTGTAATTAGTTTTGTAAATGTATGTATATTTATAAGCAATGTTGCCACCACAATATACAATAACTTAAATTATTCTAAAACTAGAACGAGGCATTTAACCGGAATTTACTCGCACCAGTTCAGAATTTGTTAACTATTTTCGTAGAAATGTAACCGTAATATTCTGCAAGCGCTTTAAAAGTTAAGCACCATGCAGCCGCTAGTATAGGCTGAATTTGAAATGTTAAAAAGTCTCCTACAATCATTAAACTAATAATGCCTCGGTTTGTTCGAACTACACCAGGTTAGAAACTCTTTTATAACTGTTTTAATGACCTTATTAAAATACATATTGGTGCTCGTATTTCAGCATTCATTTCCGCATTGTTATTGGTTTTAATAAGTTCCGAGCTCACCTGTTTTTATTTTAAGTGCGGCGTGCCTTAAGTTTTACGATGCGCTGAATAAAAAGGTATTCGCTGCGGACGTAAATGGATCCCTGTTAATTTTGAACTTTAAGTACTATTCATTAAGATTGATTTTACGCTTGGGTAATCTTTTGTTAGATTTTTTTTTCTGGTTTCTTTCTTTGTTTCATAATTTTTAGCACAATGTGATATATTATTTATAAAGTAAGTCTTTACTTGAATTATTTAGAACTAGTTTAGAATCGCAGAGAGAAAAATAACAAAATTTTGAGAAGAATTTCATTTTGAAATTCAATTAGATGTTTCCTAAGATATATATTGTGTAAAATCTGTATTGCATAGTTAAAAACTAAAAAGAAACTAAATTCTCTAACTAGAAAAATACTCTAACAATAACATCCAACACTAAAAAGCGCAGAAATAATAGTGCTTAAATTGTATTTAGAATAAATGTTCAAAATTACGACTTTGTACCATTTAAGAATACCCAAGACGATTATAAAATTAATTTCTCACATTTTAAATAGTTTGAGGTGATATTAACCTAATCTCATTCGGAATTCTTTGCCTGAGACTTCCAAATTATTTGGTCGATTTTTTTGTACATTTTACTTTTTTAGCAGCCCCATAGAAAGAAGTCTAATGGCGTTAGATTAGGTTACCTAGACGGCCATTCAATCGGATTTCTTCTTGCTATCCATTTTCCTGGAAAAACTTGGTCCGAGTATTGTAGCACATTAATTGCGTAATGATCCGGAGCACCAATATGTTGTAACCAAATGCTATTATTTAACGGGTCAGGGTTATTTGCATTGGGAAATAATGCAGCTAATGTAGGCATTAATTGCAACTGTAAAAATTGACGGTAGTTTTCTTTATTTAAATTGTTTGCAAAATGGATCTAAAATTTGTTGCCAATAAATACTGTCCATACATTAACTTTTTGAAGATACTGTGTACGAATTTCATTCATCCAATGGGAATTTTCTCTTGCCCAATATCAACAATTATGCTTATTGACCGTTCCAGTTAAACAAAATGTTGTTTCATCGAAAAACAAAATACGCCGAGAGAAACAATTCCCTCTTGAAGGAGCTTGGGAAACACTTCGTCTGGTCCTGCGGATTTATATGGTTCAAACGATCCTATCGCCCATCTAATTAAATGGGACTTCAAGATCTCGTTTGATGTCTCCCAATCATTCCTAGTCGCGCTCCAAGAGGTGACAACTTGATTGGTATCACAATCATCCATACGCTCCGAACCTGGAAAGTGTACCCCCAGAAGATACTCTAAAGTCTCTTCCACTTTGTATAGATCTAATTGCGTTGGAAGGATCTTTTTTGAGAATTCTGTTTATTCTGGCCATGTCAGGAACACCTTCGATGTCCTCACATAATTTTCTCCAGCCCTTCCTTTTGCTCTCTTTGATTTTATCATTGTATTTATTGAGGAGAGCCTTGTAGGCTTCCCAATTACCTGTTTTCTTCGCCCTATTAAATGACCGGCGAGTTTCTTTCCTTAAATTGGTTAACTCTGCATTCCACCAGGCAGCCCGCTTAGCTATACGGCGCTCCCTAAGGGGACAGTTATTTTCATAGCAGGAAAGAATGGTCCGTTGCAACCAGTCAACAGCCAACTCCAGCTCTTCCACATTCCCTATTCTAACAGGGATATTTCGGGTCGCAGCTAACAGGTCTTCCTTGTAAGAGCCCCAGTCTGTTCTCTTGGGATCCCTGTATAGTCTGGGTTCCGTTAAATCTGTACATAGTTCATAGCGGACATAAGCATGATCAGAGAGCGACGGCTCGTCGGATACATGCCACCCCCCTACAATATCCCGCATTCCCAACGTACATAAGGTTATATCTATAACTGATTCGCCCCTTGATGTCTTAAATGTCGGCTTATCACCTTGATTCAGACAGTCAAGTTCAGTACCACAGAGATAGTTAAAGGAGACTTACCCCTATAATTGTTATCCTTGCTGCCCCAAGCCTTATGATGAGCATTGGTATCTGCGCCGATAATCAATTCCAGATTGTACTTACTGGTATATGCCACCAAGGCCTCAAGATCAGGCCCTGATAGTTCTGGAGAGTCAATGGGTAGGTATAGAGACGCAATTGTCGTCTGCAATATCCCCCATTCGACACTCAGTCTGATTCTGGCTGCCGTCATGTCGCCACTGCATGGCTCCATGATAGGCATAACGTCCAGGTCGTCTCTGAAACAGATACAAGTTCTAATTTTAGTGTCTGGGACACCAACTAACAGCTCCCTTCCCCTAATATTTAGTCCTCCCACCTTACCTCTACTTATCCATGGCTCTTGGATGAGGAGGATATCGATATCTTCAGCCAGCGTTCTTTGACAAAGTGCCGCTGTGGCTGTTTTCTTATGTTGAAGATTTATTTGAAGAATCTTCAACATTTTGACCCTTAGAGGTTGGTGCCTGAGGTTCTTCCAGAGTACCCTCATCCTGCATCACCGGTTTCTGGTCTTTTTTGTTTCGAGGGTTACAAAGCTAGCCCTCTGAAAGCGATAGTAAGGTCTCCAATCAGTCCTCACCAACGTTTCCTCAGACTCCTTGTCAATCCGAAGGCCCACATGTAGGCCCTTTTCGGAAGACCTGGAACTGAGGGTAATCCATCGGCCCACTTTAAGCCCTGGATTTTGCCTCTCGAGTCTTTTCAAGCCCACTGTCAGATCCTCTTTTTTAGTCTCTGGCAGAAACGCTAAAACTCGTTGCTGTTTTGGTAGCTCCTCGCTCTTCACGAGTTTCCAAACAGTTTCCCTTTCCAAGTAATCTCTCGTAGTGTTGTACGAGTCTTCATCTGCACAGATGACTCCATAGTAGCCATCCATAAGACGGAAGGATTCAAACCTCGGCGCCTTCCGCGCCCTATCTATGACCATCATCAGGACCTCTTGTATAGCTCCGACATTTCCCTCAGTCACTAAACTGACCGGGTAATCTTTAGGAACTATTGCAGCCTTAATACCCTTAAGAGCTGCTTTGTAACTCACGCCCGAAGTAGAAACCTTCGTGCGCTTTTACTTTATCCTCAGGAGTGCCCCTAGCCGACACGGTTCGCTTAACGGCCCCTGTTGGCTTAGGTTCTCTCTGAGGTTCTTTTTGGGAAAGGGGGAGCCTTATTTTACTCGTATCCACCCCCTGTTTCCTCATCTTCTTTAATTTCTTTCTTTGTGCCCCGGAAAGATGTTTTCTTTCCTAGGGTGCACCCTCTATTTTCGAAACGTTCTCAGTTTCAGTCTGTTGCGTTTCAGTTTTGTTTTTTGGAGTCTCATCAGTCTCCATTGCCAAGGGAGTCTCTATAGACTCCTTAGGTTTTGGATTCTCTTCAGACTCCATCTTTTTAAATATTTGGTTTTTCTATTGGTTCATTTGATTCCCACGAGTATGGAAGAAGTATCAGGTCAATGCCCGCAGAGCTTCCATTACGGGCACAAGGCGTAAATACAAGGGGGTGCCGCGTAGTGCCCCCAGGGGAACGTTTGAGACCACATATACCTCAGTGGCCATTCAGCTCTAAGCACGTTGCCTTACACCGTAGCTTGGGTGAGCTGGTCCGCGGTGACAGCTTTCGCTAAGGATTGAAAGGTTTTTAGACCTACCCATCCCGCTTATGACTGCCACTAATCAGGTCCCCCAAGAGAGACCTGACTGTTCCCTTATCCGCCACCTAGGGACGCGCCTGGTGGGTAGCTCAACCCCCGCGGAAGAGGTCCGCGAACAGGTCCGCGAAAATTCAAGTTATCGAACACACACAAAATATAAACTTTTAAAAATAAGTTAAAAATCGGAGACTGTGGCCTTTAAGTGAATAAAAAATTAAAAACCCTTACCACAATAGAATTTAACAATTCTATATACGTATTTCGACAACCACGTTGTCATCCTCATAGAAAAAGCAGTGTAACACTTGAAAACAAAAAACACACAACACTCACTGAGCGCTATATTGTACGGCTTCTCGTTTAACACTGTGTTAAACGAGTGTTATACGAGAAGCCGTACAATATAGCGCTCAGTGAGTGTTGTGTGTTTTTTGTGTTTTCAAGTGTTACACTGCTTTTTCTACTGAGGATGACAACGTGGTTGTCGAAATACGTATATAGAATTGTTAAATTCTATTGTGGTAAGGGTTTTTAATTTTTTATTAATTTAAAAATAAGGTTATGTTTATATGAAGCACAATGGCGCAAACAGCTGTTCGCATTTAACCAATGAATAACATTTAATAACACGATTTTCTAGGGTGGAAATTAATTGATAGATTTGTTTGCTTCGTTTCCTTATTCGCTATTTATAATACCGAATCTATAGAGTAAATTCAACTTACTTGCTTACTAAATAAAATCATTTATAATCCCGTCCCTAAATGGACCAGAGATTCAGCTATCAAAATTAATCTTAATGCCGACCATAAATATACCAATCATTCAAATCGAGCAAGCGCTGTTTCAACATTAGCCAAGGCTGGAGTAAGTGCAAATCACTAAAATAACAGGCCATTCAAACACAAAATCCTTAAAATCTTACTTCCAGTTTGATCCAAATCATCACTCAGAGATTGTTACAAATTTATGAAACAAAAATAACCTAAATAGTTGTTCAGACGGTCACGAATAAAATAATTTATAATAACTCTAACATTTTCTAACTGTAGATTTAATAACAATTAAATTGTCTTATCAAATACCATTCGATTTTACCATGATATTTATTCTCGTCAGTTACCAAGAACAAACCTTTCGTTCAAAATGAAAGTTTGTCCGGATAAGCACAAGCTCTTATAGTATTACCCCAGAAAATTTTATTAAGAACATTTAATTTAATTGTTACCATAAGATTTGTTCCAACTACCGTTTTAGTAACAGCTCGCGTATTGTGTGTTGATTATTTTGTGCGCATATGTTAGTTTTGCACTGCTTGTGGACCAGTGATATTATAGTATGATCGTATTTCTGCTCGTTTGGTTATTAATCTATTTTGTAGCATTACCAATAGTGATAATTGTAATAATCAACTTTGTTCTATTCTATGATATTGTGTGATATTGGTATTGCCAATTGTAGTTCTCACAGGATAAAGCAGGGATGCACAGACTTATAGGGAACAGGGGCCACTCGGGAAAATTATAAGCCAAGGACGGGCCACTACAAAGAATATTTATTAACACAAATACTTTTATTTATAAATAGTATGAATTACTACAAACGATAAAAATAAAAGGCCGACAAGTTTTCGCTATTATTCGAGATATTTCAAAGCTAACTTCAGTAGCTGTTTCAGCATCTTGAATTGGTTTTGTAAACATAGCTTGCTGGCCTATTAGTTTCCTTTGTAAAGTGGAAATTTTTTGCATTCGATTTTCGCCGGTTAATTTGGTAAAAGTATGATCCTGGGTTTTATAATGCCTTTTCACATTATATTCCTTCGGAATAGAAACACCACTCTTGCATATTAAACAGACACTTTTGTTATGCGATGAAATAAAAAAGTATTTTTCGGTCCAAATATCTTGAAACTGTCGATTTTTATCTTCAACCTTACGACTACGTTTTTTACTGGGGCCTGGTTTGTCCATATCAAAGTTGATATTATATTGTTACGTAGGTAGATGCCAAATTCGAACGACGAAATATTTATTCTTCACAGATTACAATTCAAACAATATAACGTTCGCTTGTCCGTAGTTAAAACTTAACTGCCCCGATAGCGGGCGATGCGTTGTATTTATACGAGTTACCTAACATCGAGAACCTACCACATTGTTCGGGGATAATACCGACGTGTTTCGCGAATCTTCGAGTAATCTAGTTGCTTGGAACGACGAGGGGGTAGGATACTTAAAGTTACATATCTTACTAAGAATTACAAAAGTTCGAATAAAATAAAAAGTTAAGAAATATTGTTTTGAATGGATTTTTACCTACTTTTGTAGTTTTTCGAACAATTTTTAAAATTCGTTGGCGGGCCGCATAAATATCGACAGTGGGCCGCGGGCCGCGGTATGTGCATCGCTGGGAAACAGTATGTAATACACATGTCAGTACAAGCGCTACCTGCTTCGATCTATGAACTGTTTTGACTGTCCAGTGATTGAGTTGTGCATGATCAAAATTAGGTTGGAACACATTTGGTATCGTTCTATGTACAGTCCAAGATGAAGTTGGAACGCATTTTTTTGCAGCGCTCATGTCCAGTACCGTTACTGCAAGGTTTTTCTGGCGATTTGGAACAAACTGTACTCGTAATCTGCAAGTTGTTCGTTATTAGTGGGGGAAAAATACTGACTGTCGCTTAACGCACTCAACACCCACAAAAACGTAATGTATGAACAGGGATTTTAAACGAATTCATAATTGAACCATTTATCAATAACATAAATTTAAATAGAAAAACATTTTAAGTTTATTAGAGAAAATCTAACACTTGACATAAAATTTTATTATGTGTGTCGTTCTAAAATGTTAATTATTCTGCGCATCCGTGAAATAATCGGTATTTCAATAAGACTGCAAGATTTGAATTGCCCGCCATGTTTGATAGTCATAATGGCACGTGATTATGATGTGACAGATCGAAAACTGACAGATGGGAGTTAGCAAACATGCAGCATTACACGATAGAACTACGCGTACTGATTGTTAAACATGATTATCAAAATGGTTAAAGTTTGATTGCCACCATTCGTAAAGTGTGTCCAATATTCTGTCTATAGAATGTTCCTAATTCTGCTACAGTGAAAAGAATAATCGAAAAATGCGAAAGTACTGGTGCGGTTAGTGATCTGAAACACGCGACACGAGCTCGTAGAGGTCATTCAGAACAAAACATCACGGCATTTCGCGAGAGTGTGGCTGAAAGTCCAGAAACGTCGATTCGTCATCGTGCACAAGAATTGGACATTACAACAGCCACTCTTCAACGTACTCTGACTCAAGATTTGCATCTCCACCCCTGCAAATTCCAACTGACTCAACAACGTCTGCCAACAGATCATGCACAGCGAAGAGAGTTCACCAATTGCATACTTGCGCAAACAGATGCGAATGCCGATTTTTCGGACAAAATCATTTTCAGTGATGAGGCCCATTTCCACCTCAATGGCTTTGTAAATCGGCAACACTGCCGCAATTGGAGCTCAGAGAATCCACGAATGATTCATCAGAAAGCAATGCATCCGAGGAATGTTACTGTTTGGTGTACATTGTTGTCTGGAGGAGTAATTGGACCGTATTTCTTTGAAGATGTGGAAGTTAATGCTGTAACGGTGAATGGCGAACGTTATCGTGATATGATACCGCAGTTTTTTGTGCCTCGATTGGAAAATATTGCTCTTGACGACATGTGGTTTCAGCAGGACGGGGCCATATGTCATACCACCCGTGAAATGAATCATTCACTGTCTTGCACGAGTTTGCTCCTGGTCGTGTAATTTCCCGGTTTCGTGACCAGAATTGGCCGCCACGTTCTTGCGATTTGACACCTTTGGATTTCTGACTGTGGGGCTATCTGAAGTCACGGGTTTATGCCGATAAGCCCGCAACCACCGAAGCATTGAAGTTCGAAATTAGACGCTCTATTAATGAAATACCGCCACATGTATACAATAATGTTATTGCGAATTTTGTCAAAAGAGTACGCGTATACCAGCAAAGCCATGGCGGTCATTTACATATTTTTACAGATATTTTATTTCATACATAATTCCCAAATGTATAAATTATAAATAAATGAATATTTCAATATTTTACTACAGAAAACCATGTTTTATTGAACCTTAAAATCTTGCGCTCTTATTGAAACACCTTTATAAAACTGGCAAGTTTTTGAATATCCCAAACTACCTTCTACTATCAATATTACCAAACTTTACCGAGATCATTAAATATTAGTTTACCGTAAATTATATCCATTAATTAAAACGTAATCATCATCCTACCAATATTCGCGGCCAACACGAGATTTACAACGTTCAATCTAGTTTCGTTTACACAATATCTATGTGAGATTTTGTGGACTACATCATTAATTTTAGATTTTAGTCGAATAACTAATTGATTGAAGACATACTTGTTGAAACTTCATCACTATAATTAATAATACAACGTTTTAAGTTTTAAATAGATATAATTAAGGAATTAAGGAACTTCGCCACACTGCGACTTCAACAGGTGATTTTAAATGAGACATTTTCATCACCTGATAAAGCCACAGTGTGGCCAAACATATTCCTGTGCATTTCACTTCGAGAGAGTTAAATAAATGTAATAGGGTATGAATAGCAATGAAACGTAATAGAAACAGGCTGTATTTTAAATGTACCTAGTATAATTACCCATAGGATAAAATCAATGCCATTATGCAAACAAATTTTCATTATACTCTTGTAATAGGCATACAATGTAATTAAACATATTGTATTTTATTGTGTTGCCAGATTTTGTTTTTAATATTCAATGTCAGTAGGTTATTGCTTATATTACGATTTAGCAATATAAACTCTTTAAATTTAGATAAATACATGCTTACGTACCAAAATTAATTTAAAAAGGTATATCAAAGACCATTTGCAATAACATAAAATTCATATCTAATGTACAGCTAGTAAGTTTTTCTCTATAAAAGTATCCATTGTTTATTTTTGTTCTGGAAATACGATTAATTTTAAGTGGTTAATTTATGTATGGAGAAGCCCATGTAAGCAACAATTCAATGTTTATTAGCATAAATAAAGCTATTGGAAATATTGTTTAATATATATCTTGATAAAATTTGTATGCACTTACGTTTATTAGTGTCAAACATTGTATGTAACGTTTATAATTGAAAAAAACAGCTTGAATAAGTCTTCGGAAATAGATCGATAATATTGACAAAGTTTCGGAAGAGTATTACAATGTTTAAATAATTCTTTATATATACAAAAAGGTTTTGTTTAAGTATGACAATACGTTAAGCACGTATAAAGCGTTTGTACAATATGAAACAAACATGTAAATAATTTACATATCTGTAACTATGCACATGGACAAAACACCTCGTATTTTCAGCATTTACTTCTGCTTAATACATATGTTTCTGCCATCTAGGCGTCCTCAGTTAAGCTAGTGAAGCAATGTATACAAATTAATACAAACCTGTTATAAACAACTGGTTTGTATCTGTATTTAAATTTACTGAAATAGCCCGCATAGATCAAGCAAGGACGGAACTTGCTTGATCTATGCGGGCTATTTCATCATGTCCAATGAAATTTGTATCATAATTTTAAGGGAAACTAACAGAAAAGGCACACAAGTAACTGGAGATTATAATGAAAAACAAGCTCAAAAGTACAAAGATTCTAAGCGGTAACCACCACCACGAAAGGTTTTCAAGGCATTTACTGAAGAGGAATTCGATGCATTTTTAGGAATCCTAATTGCAGCTGGTGCACATAAATCTAACAAGGAACATATATCTGAAATGTGGAAACTTGAATCCTTACCTCTTATTCGTGCGGCTATGTCTCGTGATCGCTTCAAAATGTTTTCACGATTTATTCGTTTTGATAATCAGAATACACGTGCTGAACGATCTAAAAGTGACAAAGCTGCTCCAATTCGTGATATATGGATAATGCTAAATAGTAATTTAGAAAACAACTATAAGCCGTCTGAATGCATAACGGTCGATGAGCAATTATTTCCTTATAGAGGACATACAAAATTTACCCAATACATTCCTTCAAAACCGGCAAAGTATGGGATAAAAATTTTTTGGGCTTGTGGTGCGGCAAATGCTTATCCTTTACAAGGTAAAATTTATACTGGAAAACCACCAGACGGTGAACGGCAAGTGAATATTGGAGAGCGTACAGTTCTAGATTTAGTTACTAAATATAAAGGTTCTGGAAGAAATATAACGACAGACAACTTTTTCACAAGTTAACAGTTGGCTCATAACCTAAATTCTTGGAACTTAACTTTAGTAGGAACCGTTCGAAAAAATAAAACTTTTCTTCCTTCCAATATGCAATCCAATAAAAGTAGAGTTATAAATTCCACTAATTTTGCATTTACTAAAAGAGCAACTATATGTTCGTATGTTCCCAAAAAGAACAAATCTGTCATCCTATTATCATCAATGCATACAACAGGCAAAGTAGAACATACTGGTACTGCAAAACTCGAAATTATTAAATATTATAATAAAACCAAAGGCGGCGTCGACACGATGGATAAAATGTTATCAGAGTATACAGTAAAGCGTAGAACAAATCGGTGGCCCCTAGCATTTTTTTACAATATTGTCGACCTTGCTGCACTGAGTGCATATATAATTTACACGGAGCACAATCCTAGGTTTACATCAACCGACCGACGACGGAGATTTTTGAAAGATCTTGCAAACGAGTTATGCATGTCTGCTGTACTAACTCGAAGCAGTATTCCAAGAGTTTTGGGCAATCATTTTACACGTACATCACTAGAAATGGTTCTAGGACGCCAAATTACACAACCAGTCGTTACAGCAGTCAGAGATCAATTATCTCGAGATACTTCTGGGCGTAGTTTGGTAGTTGGAAAATGTTACATTTGCTGGGAATTGAATCACAGACAAAGAAAAACGCGAAAAGCATGTAATTCTTGGTCAAAACCAGTTTGTAATGAGCATTCTGTTACTAAGGCCGTATGCGATACCTGTAACCAACAGGCAGTTTAATCCTATTATTATTTATTTCCGTTCTTTTTATACATCTTTTTTATAACATATAAATAAAAAAATGTAAAAATGCTACTTTTGTTCTTTCACATCCATCCATATGTAATTTTAAATGGAGGTACCGGGTACCCATACTGGTCTTAGAGGTTGTAATAATTTCGGATGCCATTTTTTTCGTTGAAAATTAAATCTAAACAACTAAGTATATATAATAAAATGTAATATAAAACAAGTTTAGAGATGTCACAGAATTTCCAAGCTCAGCAAGTTCAAACACAAAAAATATTAATATTTAAATCTGAAAAAGGCACCCGGGTACCCTTCCAGTCACATAAAGGTCAATGAAGGTGGTACAATAAACTCCATGCCAAAATTTTAATTGTTTCAGCTAATATAATACCTAATATCTTCGCTGATGCTTGTAAGTAATTTTATAATGGCTTATATATTGCTAGAAGAAGGACGTCGAGCATTCTGAACATTTAATTATGTAACACGCACAAATTTTAAATTTCTTATTAGAATATTGAGAGAGAACGGAGAACATATTTTCAATTAAGCGACGTAATAAAGAAAAAGCAGGAGGTTATTGTAATTAAACCAATCGACGAGAATCAAAAAAGTAAAAAAACCCAACAAGATATAAAAGATAAAATTGACCCCGGAAGATTAGCAATTGGAGTGGAAACTGTAAGAAACATAAGCGGGGGTGGTGTTGCAATAAGTTGCAGTAATAATAACTCTAAGGAGAAATTAAAAGATACGGTGCGAAGAGAAATGGGTAAAAGTTATGAAGTTATTGAGCCTAAAATCAGAAACCCGCAAATAATAATTGTTGGTACTGAATCGGCGACAATTAACCTGGATAATGAAATTATATTAAGTTGTATTGGAGAACAGAATGATTTAGGATCTACGGAGGAAGAGGTAATGAAGAAAATAAACATTCAACGGAAATTCATTAATAAAAGGAAAATAAATTATGGTAATATAATATTAAATATTGAGCCGGATATGTATCGAAAATTTATTGGGTAAAGTAAATATTGGCTGGCGTAAATGTGATGTGTACGATTATGTTAATGTAATTAAATGTTTCAAGTGCTTGGGGTACAATCACTTTGCTAAGGATTGTACTGGCGGAGTAGCATGTAACAAATGTGCGGGTGCACACCAAACCAACGATTGCCAGAATGATTTCGTGAAATGTGTTAATTGCGTAAAAATGATTGAAAAGTTAAATATTAAAATAAATTTTGATCATGCAGCCAACGATAGAAACTGTGAATGTTAAAAGAGAATTATAAATAAAATAACATCTAAAATTCAGTATGAATAGCAATTAACAAATATGGTTAATGGTAAAGATATACTGAGTAAATTACATATAAATAGTAAATATATTGTTTACTTAAACTGTCAGGGATTTTTGAACAATAAGGATCTTATAATCGAATTGGTTGGCGAATGGAGCCCCAAAATATTATGCCTTGTAGAGACCCATGTGGATGTCACAGTGGAAGATAAGGAATTGGAAATCCAAGGGTATAGCGTCGTTAAGTGTTGCACAAATAACCGTAGAACGGGTTGTGTACTTGTCTATATATTAGATAATATGGTTTTCGAAACTTCACATACAGTGAGTTTAGACTTTGTATCGGCCATTGAATTTAAACTAAAAATACAAGACGAGAAGTACCTCATTAACGTTCTATATCAGCCTCCTGCAAAACATGATAATTTATTTATTGAATTCATTGATGAATACATGCTCTACATACTGTAGAGGAAAACCTAATTTTATAAGGGGATTATAATCTTGATTACTTGAACATAAATGATTACTACTGTAACAAAATTAAAACAATATTATATAAACACGGACTGAATCAAATTGTCAATGTGCCTACTAGAATTACGAATCATAGCAAAACATTAATAGACTATATTATAATTAATGAAAGATAGCTTACTTGGATCTACTGGAGCTATTCGGTGGTAAATGTTGATGTTATAGCGGATGCTTTCATTAGCAGCATAGATGACATAATGGAGAAAATGTGTCCTATAGAGGAACTCATACTGAGGAAAATTTATTTGAAGGAGAAATGGATGAATAGCGGTATAATAGAAATGATGAAGTTAAGAGACTTGAACTATAGGCGGGCTGTGTTTACTGACCAAGACTGCGACTGGGAAAATTACAAAATAGCGCGTAACAAAGTGACACAGCTTATAAAAAAGGAAAAGGATAAATATTACATTAAGATTATAGATGAAAATAGATATAATAGTCGTAAATTGTGGAAAAACTTAAAAGCATGACTACCGAATAAAAGTAAAAATGTTAACAGTGAAATAAGATTCAGTGACGGAGGTACGGCTATCGCGAAGGAGATTGCTCAAAAATTTAATAACTTTTTCGTTAACAGTATTGAAAATATTGAGATATATACCTAGGTCGATGGATTATCCAAAGATACTCGATAATATTAATGCCCCCGTACAAATGGATTGCTTTACTGCTGTATCGATGGCGTCTTTAAAATCTATATTAAAATCTATGAAGTGTACTGGAGAGATAGGTGACGGAATATCAACAAATGTTTTAAGAGATTCCTGTGAAGTAGTTGCTGACAGGTTTCTCGATGATATAAATACGTCACTTCGAACTGGTAAATTTCCTGAAGATTGGAAAACGACATATGTGACGCCAGTACCTAAGGTTAACGGAACGTGTTGGCATGAGGAATTTAGACATATTAACTTAGTAGCTCCATATGAAAAAGTTTTGGAAACGTTTGTAAAAGTCCAATTAATGGAATATTGTGAAAAAAATTCTCTAATTGAGTCGA
Source organism: Melolontha melolontha (assembly GCA_935421215.2). Taxonomy (NCBI): domain Eukaryota; kingdom Metazoa; phylum Arthropoda; class Insecta; order Coleoptera; family Scarabaeidae; genus Melolontha; species Melolontha melolontha. The sequence continues at coordinate 252,288,983 of OW285235.1, read as the reverse complement.
ATTAGTCGGGGTTCAGAAAATATCATTCGTGTGAAACGGTTGTACTGAGTGTTTGCGATGCGTGGGCGAAAGTAATTGATAAAGGCAAGTTTGTTTTGACTGTATTCTTAGATTTCAAGAGGGCTTTTGAGACTGTTGACAGAGCCTTGTTGTTGTGTAAATTAAATAAAATGGGAATATCTGGATTCGCATTAGGATGGTTTGAATCGTACCTAAGTAATAGATATCAAGTAGTCAAATATAAAAATGAGATGTCTGATAAGATTATTACAAAATACGGAGTGCCCCAGGGAACAGTGTTAGGTCCACTATTGTTTATTCTGTACATTAATGATATAGTCAAAGCAGTTGATAATTGCGAAATATGTATGTTTGCTGACGACACCATGATCTATATAGTTGGTGATGATATTAGGGAGATGGTGGGTAGCATGACTGTCCAATTAAATAAATTGTATAAATGGGTATGTGAGAATAATATGGCACTGAATTTCAGTAAAACTAAGTTCATGATAATTGGTACTAAATATAAGATTTCTAAATTGAATTTTAATGATATAGATTTGTCTATGGACTCCAAGAAAATAGACAGAGTTGAAAATATGAAATATTTGGGGGTAATATTGAATACTAATTTAGATTTCAAAACTCACGTTCAATACCTACCTATCTAATAAAATTTCCAAGAAGATATTTTTCTTAAATAGATTTAGTCATAATTTGCCACTGTATGCCCGACTGTTGTTGTTTAAATCCTTAATAGCACCAAATTTTGATTTTTGCTCTTCCATTTTATTTAGTATAAATGGGAATGAGATGCAGCAACTCCAAAAACTACAGAATAAGGCTTTGCGAATAGTATTAAAATGTAACAGATATACTCCAATTAATCTAATGCTAGAAACTTTAAGTTTATTAAGTGTAAAACAATACATAGTATATAAGACAATCGTTTTCATCTATAAAATTAAAATAGGAATAATGCCTCCTTACTTAAGTGGAAAATTGACAACGGTCGATCAAATTCACAACTACGGAACCAGAAATACCAACGATTATTATATTGAAAACTATAATAGGGTGCAAACAACCAAGAATATGTTTGTGAACGGACTGAAACTGTTTAATAGTTTACCTACGCACATGAAATCCAGTGGTAGTTTGAATAGATTTAAGATCCTTGTAATTGAATTTGCAAGGGAAAACTTTTAGTTTAAGTCTTCTGTTATTGTTCTAACTTTCATAGTTTGTATTTTCAAAATTTATTGTGCATGTACATAGCAGTTGCTAAATAAAGTTATATTATTTTAAATGTTTGCAATAATCCCGTTGCTTTATACGAGTTTATTCTTGTCTTTACTGATTAATCTTCTTTTACGTTTCGTTTAGACGGGACAGAAAAACAATAATATTCAACTTTGCAGGCAATTTTTAAAGCCGCACTTCTCCCGCGTGCTTTTATAAACATCCTAACGAGCTCCGTTGGTTAAAACTCCGATCCTTGATTTATCCATCGTAAAGCGTTGTTCAATCATCTAAAATAAACAGCACCGACATCAATATAATCCGAAATCGATTTATAAGGGACAAGGGTTCTCGAAACTTAGTAAAACCAATTAACATTTGTCAAGATGCACCGATATTGTTTGACGACGTCTAGATTCGAAACAGATTTCGGAAAGGACTTCGCTCGTCTTAATTATGAGTAATACCTCTTAATTAATTTAAAATGAAATGCAAGGGATATTCTATATACTAGGTTTTACATCTATGATATTGAACGTAGTAAAACACAAAACTTTATTTTGAAAATTTTACTAACTACGTGGTCTAAGAGGTGGCGAAAATACAAGCTTATGGATTTTACATTTCCTCAAGTCCAATTTACGTTATTTGTTTTAATTGTGTTTAGATCAAAGAGTACCTTCAGATTGAGGAACTTATGTCACTGAGATATTCATAGAAACTAATTAAATTTTCAAATTCTGTCTACATACTGATGTAAAAACATTGGCGAAGTTAAACTGTCATACCTTTACATAGAACCGCAGGCAAGAAAATAAATAATTCCGTTTATAATTTCACCAGAGGTTAAACGTATACAGATAATTGGTGAAATGTACCTACCTTATTTGCTGTTTAATATGTATGCATATTCACTTACACATTAAACTGAGTTAGGTATCATCGTGAGGTTTTAGATTATGAATTAATACTCACTCTACATTTACGAGGGATTAATATCTAATACTAGATAGTGGAGGAACTATACACGAGGTTGATTTGATATGAAGTTTGTATGTTTTGTTATTTGTGGTGTGTGTATAGTGGACTAATATGTCCTAAGCTGAAAGTTTGTCAGCATCCCAGAATGTGTATTCCGTATGACTGTCCTGTAGTCACCTATAGTAGCCGGTAATTTTTGCAAATAGAGGGACGCAATGGAGGTCGTGCTTATTGCTAGCGCTAGCTGTTAAACATATTTGAGACTTCGATTCGACCAGTGTTAGTTTCGTATCGACTGTCGAATTAAATACATTCGTCGTAGAGTGACATTTTGTTTGCAGTTATCTAGTATTTTCTTTAACGATTGCTTGTTCCTCTGTCTGGCAAATTGATTATTATTTCCGTTGATGCTGATTTTATATCCAGCTACAGAAATATTTTCGCTACAACAAAAGAAATTTATTATTAAACGGCAGTCAATATAGACATAATTTTATTTCAAACATAATTTGAAAAAAGCGTATTAGACAATATGTCATATTATTAATCATTTTAAGAGCTATTGTTGCTTATATCTGCGACGAGATAATGCTACCGGTAGATAGCAAAAATATATCTCACAAAACTGACTTCTAATACTTTACGATATAATGCAGAGGTCCAAAAACTTACTTGTGTGCGAGGGCTGCTGATAAAGATACAATTTAACTAGCCAGGTCCAGACTACGCTTAGTGAAGACGGTAGAGTTCTTATCGAAACGCTACTGAGTATCTGACTATAATAAAAAATAAACAGAACGCTACTGTGAATTAAGGTTAAATTGTATCTAGAGTCCATACGTTACACGGAGGACATGTTATATAACGTATCCACAAGGCGTAATGTCTATAAAAGGTATTAAAATTCGAGGTATAAACCAATAACGGCACAAATAAATAATATTATAACATCCGCACCTCTATACAAGCTGTCCCGTATCGTTATGTTCAAATTTTAGGAGTGTAAAGTAGACTTCATTTCAAGTAACAAAAACGCAAAACTTGTATATCCATTTTTATTTGTTTCAAAGTTACAGATCTATGAATGTGATTGTCAGATCATGAAAAAAAATGTAATCCTAAAGTCAATAAATACTGATTTTATTTAAAAAAAGTTCAATTAATAATATTTTCGAAATGCCCACCTTCTTGTTGAATGCACGCTTGTGCTCGTAAGCCAACAGCAGAAGTACTTATCCGAAATTCATACTTATTTTATCGGATTTGCTCGGCAGCCAGGTGAATACGATCCAACAACTCTTCTCTTGTGTTTTAAACTTGCGCGTAGACTAAATTTTTCATGTACCCCTATAAATAAAAGTCAAGGGGATTAAGATCGGGTGATATGGGTGGCCATGCAACAGGACCACCTCGACCAATCTATCTTGGATAATTGACGTTAACCCAATTTCGGAGAGCAATTCCGAAATGTGGTGGTGCCCATCCATGTGAAACCACATGTCTCGCGAGCATTCAGTGGGACACCCTCTAAAAGACCGGGCAGTTCGTCAATAAGAAATTGAAGGTAATTGTCCGCATTTAACCTCCCAGGAAGAACGACAGGACCAATCAACAAGTCATCGATTAGGGTCGCCCGAACGTTAATAGAAAATTCATGTTGAAATTTAGATGGGCGTATAGTTTTGGGATTTTCTGATGACCACCTGTGCAGGTTTCTCAGATTTGTAACACCACTGCTTGTGAACGTAGATTCATATGTCCAGAGGACTGTTCTGCAGAAATTAAAATGAAGCCGTGACTGTCTTAATATCCAGGTAGAATAAACTAGACGAGCATAGTCTGCCTCAAGCAAACCGTGTCCCCTGCGATAGTGATATGGATATAAGTCCTCACGTTTTAAAATTCGTCAAACTGTTGTTCGTGGCACTCCTAGTTGTCTAGCAATTCGACGTACACTGAGAGTTGGATCCCTTGTAACAATAGCTACTGCTTCTTCCTCTATGTCTGCTGGCAAATTTACTCTTCGGTCGAAAAGATAATCACGCAGTCCGCATTCCCGAAATTGATAATAGTTCTTTTCCTTGCACATGTTCGCAAAACTTATTAAATTCACGATACAATTGACCGATTATTGAAAAGATTAGTTGTTCCTCTCCTGGGTTTGAAGCCACATTTATTTGTTATCCATTGTCGATTCCTCTGTACTCCTCAGTTTGTTTGCAAGTATTCTTTTAAATATCTTACTGGCTGTTGTAAATATACAAATCTTTAATACGATGTAAACTACATTGTTTAATATGGATCTTCACCAAGTAACAGCCTCATCTATTCAATACAAATCCTTCTATAATTTGAACTACTATTATTTGGGTCATCTTTCTTAAACATCGCCATGATGATTACAATAGTCCAGTCTTTCGGATACAGATTGTATCAGAATAATTGAAACATACATGAGTAGGTAAACCCCACCAGTTTTGTATAATACAAAGGTATTTTTAATAATATAAAATATTATTAAAAATACCTTTGTATTATAGAAAACTGGTGGGGTTTACCTACTCATGTATGTTTATTATTCTGATACATTACACATGCGGTTAGTCTGTAGTATGAGTGAAGACACAAACAAAATGCAGTTTCTAGAGAGATGGCTGTGCCACCTTTGGAAGGGCGTCGTTACTTCACATTGGTTATGTGGACGGGGCGAGGTACTTCGGCTGTCTGACAATAGGCAGCGCTGAATTTACTTGTACGCTCGGTCTGGATAATTTCTGTGATGTGGCGATGTGGTTCTTTTTTGTGAATGTGTCTGAAGATATCCTTTCTCCAGCAGGGGCGTACCGATGAGCCTGTAGAAAGGCGAAATACGTATCTACGTCTCTGGGGAGGGATATGTTCGGACACGTTCACAGAAATATTAAAAGTGAACCTGTATTTGTGTTCTTCACACCAGATTTTTAATAATATTTTATATTATTAAAGATGCAGATTGTATTCATTATTTTCTATAGCAACTGTACTGCATTTCCCTCTAAATATTTAATTAATTCTGCCTTTATATAATCATACCCTGCCTCTTTCCATTTTTCGGTATCTAAACTGTCTCTAAAGTCTTCTTGAGTTATTTCACCTGCCACAGTTGTTTTATTTACAAGTTTGGATAAATTTTGCGCTTGTATCTCATTATCTGTTTTCATTAACTGTCTCACAGTTGCGAAATACTGTGTCTTCGTGTAATATTTATATTGAAAATCATGTTTAATTGTTCTTCTCCTGGCGCATGTTCGCAAAACTTATTAAATTCACGATCCAATTGACAGACAAGGTCGTCGATATTTTGCGTTTGCAAATAAGGAAACGTAATTGAATTTTTTACGACTTCACCGCTCGTTTTCAATTGTATACGCGTGTATCTCCTTCCAAATAAGTTGTTATACATTCGGTAAGGATAGACGAAGGAAATTGATTTACGAAATTAATTTGATTCGCCCGAAGCATCGACTAACTTACAAACACGTACATCACGCCGAAATGTCTTGTCGCTGCTCTCTGATTTTCTACGTTTCAAACTTGACAAACGTTCTGCCAATTCATGATATCAAGATTCTGGTTGGGTCTACTCTACGTTGGCGGTTCTCAGTTAACGAGACCTCCACCTCGGGTTATTGAATAAACTTCATTAAATATATGGTTAATGTGACTGCGTACATTTATTCGATTTTGTAAACCAACAGCTCAGAAAACGATGCTTGAATTTACCGGAAAACTTTTTCACTCACTTGTTATTTCCACACGAAAATTATTTACTTATGTTGTGTTTTCATTGGGTAGTTGTTATTACGTGTAAACTATCTGAAAAAAACGTTTTATTATGAAAAGACGTATTCTCTATGCCACAGATATTTACACACGTTTAATTAATTTATTGTCGTTGATATTTATTTTAGGAAATAAAGTTCAATAGAGATTTTGATTTTCGGTACTTTTAATTAATCGTTACTATTCGATATTCCGACCTTGAATAATCGTTCAGTGTATCCGTTACTTTGATTATTTTCATTGCTTTCATTATTTTGATTATTTTGATTACTTTGAGTCATAATCATATTTCTTTAACATAAGTACGAGTTTAATATTCGGTGTCGGCATTCATCTTATTGGCATTACTATATCAGTAATCGGTATTATTTGCCTCGCAGAATTAGTAATGGTATACGCAGCTACTTTTTACTGAATTTGCGGAAATATTAAAACAAACTGCATAAATTTTGTCAAATTGTATTATAATATATTTATTGCAATGTAGCCTATATGATGCGTGATGGGATATTAAAAAAATATAGGCAAAGAAGAAAATAAACTTGAATACGTTACATATAAAGGTTTTGCGATCAGCATGGAACAACAGATAAAGTGTAAACTAATAAACCGATGTTGACTGTTGACGGATAAAAAACATGTTTTACCTTTCCATCTTTTAACATCATTGTATTTGTGGGCTCTTTACTTATTATAGGTATGCTGTTGTAAAACCTTTCCTCACATTAGTTCAATTTGTAAGTATATTTTTATTGTATAACCTCTTTGGACCCATAAAATTTTGAGCACCTAATTCTTCATAAAATGTTACTTAAGTTATTGTTTGGATGTTATTTAATAAATATACGATGTCAAAAAACTCACTTTTGATTTAGTTTTTTGAAAGAAATGGGTATCATATATAACAAATACCTAAGCAAAAGAAAAATAATAGAATGACACATTTTGATTTGTGAAATTTAACACAACAATTTCGATCAATTGAGCGACATAAAAATATATTAAATGTTTGACATTTTATGAAAGTTAGATTCTGGCAGATGTTTTGACTTTCTGCTATTACCATCTGGCATTGGTTCCATTTGTCTCTGTTTCCTTCTAGGTAGTATTTTTTCGGGGTTTTGGCTTTCTAGGTCGTCTTCGCTGTCATCAGAATCTTGTTTTCGAACAAAAAGTAAGGATTTAGCTATTGCTAATTTGAAATCTAGATAATCATAAATATATTTCTTGGGAAAACTAGCAGCATCTTCTCGATACTCCAGCCGGCTTGCCGTTCCGCAGAAATCTAGAAAATGGAAAATTGTACGTATTGTTCATTTGCTGGTTCTGTTCCTCATGGTGTATTTACTAATAACCCTATCTAGTAAGTTTATTCCACCCATGTTCTAGTTGTATTCCTTCACAACGTGAGATCGATAAGTTTTGACCAGAGCTTGCAAAATCCTGCAGGTTCAATGCCATACGCGAAAGAAGCAAAATCAATCGGCTGCGAGTCATACTGTTTTACTATTGCCACTTTGTGATCTTCTCGTACTGTTACGCCTAGCGTATAGAAGTTTAATTAATTCACTTAATTAAATACATATTCTTTCGTCTTTAAATATATCATATTAATTATATTTAAACTTAAGACATTTTTCTTCATTTGTACAAACTTTCATTTTCGTTACAAAGAGAAAGTATTTCTATTTCTTTTGTCACCTTCTTAACCGCCGACGACCCTTCTTTCTTCCTGACTCGGAACTCTAACGTTAATGTCGAATTTCTTCTAGATAAATTCCATATTTTAAATTGTTTTAATTTAATATTATTTACATCTTCTTTTATATGTCGTGTTTGATATCGTTAGGAAGCTTATGTCACAAAGGTTAATTTAAGAATAATTATGACATTGACAGACGACGTCTTCAGGCCGCGCTTTTAATTAACTATTATTCGAGATATCGACCCCCCTTCGATACATCATAAAATAGATCGTTTTCTAGACTTTTCTATCGACACGAAAACTAATAGTTCCTTCTTCTCTTTCGAACCTTTCGTGAGGGGACACACATCGTGCTGTTCAAGTGACGATGCTATCACGCCGACCAGGTGTTCTTCCGTTTCTAAGGTAAATTGTATTGTTCTATACATTGCTCTTTTAAGTGAATCCAAATTAATTTAAACTAATTAATTTCTTATTCCCCCGGTAAAACATCGCTCTGCATATACTTGACCAAGGTATATCTTCGAAGACCACGTGGCCACCATCGCCGCAAATCAAAAGGTAAGCTCTGTACTCTTCGATACAGAGGTTATTTTATATACATATTAATTAACCCTTAATTTACTACCCCATTTAACGTTCGTTTCAGAGTATTTTTTGTGTTAATTTTAATCTACTTATCCACCACTCCACGTGTACATATTACTGTGTTTTAATTGCTTTTAAATATACGAGTTTCAATTTCTTATTATGTAAATATAAATACAAAATTTAAGGACGCCGCTGTGTTTTATTTTATGTATTAAGTTGTTGTATATTTATTTTAATTAACCAATACCACGCACGTCCTGGACCTTTGAAGGAACTTCACCAGCATCCGTAATTATTTTATTTTCTATCAAATAATTTTATTATTATAAATAGCCGAGCCTTGTATTTGTAATAAGTGGCGCCCCACGTTGGGCGCCAAGTTTATTACCGCCCTGTATGTTGCGATTCCGGCTAGGATTAGGGCGATGATAAATGATAATCAAAATAATAAAAGTAATGATAATAGTATTGTACAATGGTGGTTGATACACGAAACCGGCGGCGTCGGGGTAGAATAAATATTCGTATTTGCAGGCCACAATAAAATTCGAATTAATTAAATAAGTAATAAAAGAGCAGAGTGTCCTTAAGCGCTTTATTTAATAGTAACACAAAAATATTCCACACTACACTGATTATAAATAAACATAACAAATACAACAAATAATAATTACGATTCGCCACGTGTATGGTTAATTTCCGTTTAAAATCAACATACACAGATACGTTAAACTTAGTGAAGGGGTCACCTCTGTTGAGTTATTTAATTAGGGATAAATAACGAAATTGAGAAACAAACAAATAACTAGAGAAAGTAAAAGAGTACTTAGCTTGTAATTGTCTGCTACAGGCTTCTTGTGATAGGGCACAGGAAACCGTTGATGGTGTTTTTAGGGAAACACTTGAAGACTGAAAGCTGGAGAGCTTGTCATCGGAGCACTGAACAAGTAAATTCGAAGCACTGGAGAGATAAGATAGAGTAGGTGGATGCTGAGGTTTATATATCACCGCGAGGGGTATGGGTCTTTTTACTGACCGTGACCTAAAATGGAGGGGTGCAAAAAGAGTCAGAATTGATAAAAATTATGATACGCTCGCGTGATTGAGATATCGATTAATAGAGATATATTCGCGAGATCGGCGATAAAAAATGGATTCGAATGATATCTCATAGTAGGCAATTCGGAGTATTTATAACGAAGTTAGGCATGCCCAGGTGAAACGATTAATTATTAATTGCCGGTGGACGTAGTTTCACCAAAAAAAATGTGTCTAGATGATTTTAGAATAATCCTATGTACATTAGCCTACGGGTGTTGTTTGATATCTGGATTAATAACGACAATTACTACGTTATTGAAAATGGCGGGAAAATCACTCTAGACAAACTATCAAATATCTTGCTTCAGGTATAAGTTAGACGTATGAGATTTTTACAGAACAATGGGATTAAAGTATCTGAAAGACTCGTACCTTGCTTATAACTGAATATTAATTAGAAGCGAGTTATCTCTTGATGAATAAAAAACCCACGCTAATTCCTAGGCTTCTAACAACGGAAAGTTTTTCGCGGGTCAACGGAGGGTAGGTAGCTTTTCGTAGAATTACGGTCGCGCAGATGTGGTGACGGTCGAACTTTCTCTTTAAGGAATGCAACTGGAAGGCTGTATATACTGAGTGTTTAAAAAACCCAAGGCGCGTACAATTAAAAAGTGATGTCTTTTTTAAACTGAATTATTGGTTATACGCGAGTGTAACAGTACCATCTCTCCTTGATTTTTTTAGTTAAATGTCTTTTTTCAAGGCTGCATCTTTGGGAATTCTGTTACCCGTTAAAGTACCGGTTAATATTATCGAACGTGCTAATAGCATATCAATCAATGAAATTGATGTGAAAAATATGTTCGTGAAAACAGAAACATTTGGTGGTAACGTATCTGTGAGCTTTAGAACCATTCTGCTTCCTATGTCTAACTTTTCAGGTGTAGGAGCAATAGCAGACTCAATTGAACGACTTTTACCCTCATATATAAAAAAATAGTGTCATCATCACAAACTTGTTAAGGCCCAAAGGGTTGGGTTTTCCTCGGAAATACTGTCTCATCAGAATCTTTCCATGGAAGGGAATGATCTGTTCGTCGATGGAAATTTTATCTGTCCTATCATTTAGATGGCATGCTTTTGGAATCTTGTTCAACATATCTATTTCTATTTCTATTTCTATATCTGCATTCTTTGCTCATCGTCAACAAGCATATATTTTGAACGTAATGAAAAAAATCGATTCCGAGACATGCTATCGGCCACAATAGGAACTCTAGTTAGATCAATTATAAATTACAATTAGCATGCTGCCTCCAGTTCATTAGCTGAAGTATCGAGAGATTTTCCTGTCAGTTTCACTTGATTCATGTTGGTAAAAAGTGCCATGGAATCGAAGAAATCGCATTTGAGACATTAGCTGAAGTAAACTTAGGGTTTTTTGAATATTACTCATACTAGTAACTTCTACTGGCTGATACTGGCTGAGGTTGAAAAGTATCACGATTCCATTTTCTGCTTGACGATGGACGTAAATGGACGTAAATTGGCCATTCGAAGGATCGAAGTCCCCTTGAGTTTCTTGCTCATCTTGGGGTTCGCTTTCATTTTCCTCACAAATTTCCTCGGCTTCATCATTACTTAGTTCTCGTCTAAATCAGAATCATCCAAATTAATGTTATCGGTAATTTCCTTCAACTCCTTTTGAGTGGGAGCACCTTCAATTGAAAAAGTGGTTGTAAATCAATGTATTTAAAATTGTCAAGGTATCGTCTATGATACCATGAATAAAAAGCGTACTTGTTTCACCTGACATCGCAGAATATTTTGCGTATGTCATGAGAACTAATCTAGAGCATCTATTCAATCATTGAAAACAGGGAGACGTGATATATTGTAATACTTACGATTTTTCATTACATTTGCCATAACTGTGTGATATACGCTGATTTAGTACCGAAATATTTACTTATGGTAAGATTAATTGTCAACGCATGGCTTCGTAGAAGTTTGCGGGCACGCATAAATGTGATACCCTGCACAGGCAGGCGAATTTCTTGTTCAGCCGAACAATAAAAATTAAAAACCTGAGTTATCATATATGATACCTTTAGCCCGAAGAGGATAAATATTATATAATATATGATTTTGTATTAGGGACAACTTAATTACAGTTACTTTACCCTGATGAAGCACACCAATTGTGTGGCGAAATATTTGCTAAAAATAGACAATTAAGATTGTATTTCCAACTTTTCCCAACCAAATTTCTAACCGAAAATAATATCAACGAACAAATTTAAATTAATTTTAATAAAATTTTTTCAAGAAAACATCGGTTTAAGTATTTGATAAATGTTTTTAAATTGTAGACACAATTAAGACAGGCAAAATTTTTTGCAATAAAGTTAGCTGTGAAAATCATATCAGCGGTTATTGTTTATGTCAAATACAATTGTATGCAATTTATTGCTGTTAATATTAGCAATGCGAGTTTAAGTGAACGTGAACGAATTGAAATACTTATGATGTTAGTTTATGGAAATAGATGCAGACGTTTGTAATTCATTTAATAATACGCATCGAAATAGAAATCCGATTTCTAAATACATTGTAGGTAAGAATTTAAAACGCACTGAACAAACGGATAGCATTAAAGATATTTACAAAAATTTTTATTTGTGAACATGTTTGCCAATTGTATGATAGTAAGGCCTAACCAGCTGGTTGTTGAAAAGCGTTATTTTTTATTGCATAATTTTTCATAGTTTCAATTTCGTTATATTTACCATCAAGTATTTCCTCAAGTTTCTGTATATGTTACGTCACTTTTCAGTTGTATTTATTGTCAATTTATTGCTGAGTATCCCCTGAGCAGTGCTATTGTGAAAAACTCCGTTGTATGATCTCAAAACGGAGGGACGAAGGCGCCTAGAGCCATTATTAGAGCACCGGTGTCACCCGAAGTAACACGCTGTTGGTGTAAGTCGACTCATGTGTCACGTAAATGCTGTATTAGCAGGACTTAACGTAATTTAGTGTAATTTGGTTGTATTTAGACCACTTGTTTACAAACTCTGGTATTAGGATTTAAAGAGATGCTCTCACATCCATGGCAGACGAAGCTAACGCCCAACCTAGTCTACCAGTTACATCATTCTCAATTACTTTGATTCGCTTGGAGTTGCTTAGTTTGTTATGAATTTCATGAATTTTTTTGAACTTTTCTTTATCTTTTTTTTTTATTGCGTAACACATACTTAATAATCTTCACGTCATATTAATGAAGGCCTAATTTAAATTTTTATATTTTACCTGTAAACGAAATTCATGATCACCATTTTAATATCGTAATATACTAACAAGAAATTTGAAATGGAATCTTTTAAATAGATATTTGCTTATGGATTTCTTTGATATTGTTAAATAAGAACTAAAACGGACACAATATAAAATAGATTGTTCCTTTTTTGTACTTCCGTACTTAGTTAAAACGAAGGAAAATAAACAAAACATATTTCGAAATATCCGCGATTCGTACTTCAAGAATCATAAACGTCCGCCTTCGAAGCAATTTTATTGTCAAATAAAAAAAAAAATGAAATGGCGGACAACTTGAGAACAGAACAGAAAACGACTGTAAAAAACACTATCTCGTCCGGTGATATTTACACAAACGCACACATTCATACATATATTCTAGTAGGAAAAGTGTATTTTGCTATGACGGAGAGGAAGATTGAAACAGGACAAGCGGACAAAACAAATACCGACAACATTGCGGAAAAGTTAAGAACGTTATTACAGTTTCTAATGTGTTTACGCAAATAGCGATGGGGCGATTGAATTTTATTAAGGAAAGGAATTCAATCCGGTTTATTGCTATTTTCCGATGAGGCAATAACTTGCGAAGCGTGCTTGCCAGCTCTTTATTTATCCCCAAACATCCTCTGCCAAATAAAACTTGTGTATCGTGTGCTCTAGGAAAAAATTAATGTTTTGTGGTTTTGTATGATCAGTAACATATCGGAAGTGTTGATGATATCGGCTTTTGATTGATACAAGAGCTTTTCTTTAAATGAAACACATTCAAATCCATGGATTCTTGGATTTATGAGAGATTTGAAAAAATGATTAAGTACATGTTTTATTTATTTTAATTGAAAGCTTTCTTCACTTGAGTACTTGTATGATGAAGACATGTCAGAACAAGATTCAGATTGTTTATTTTGGACTATTTTTAATGATGGACCACAACGTTTTACTCAAGAAGAATTGAATGATTTAGTAAGGGATTTGGGCCTATCAAAGGAATCATCGGAACTGCTAGTTTCAACATTAAATGACAAGAACTTACTCGAGGAAAGTACGAAGATAACTTTTTATCGTAGCAGGGACAGTGATCTTGTGCAATATTTTAAAGAAGAGTGTGAATTTGTTTATTGTAACAATATGCCAAGTTTGCTAACTAAAATGGGCGTTGTACAATATGACTCAAGTGAATGGCGTTTGTTTATCGACAGTTCCAGCAGAAGCCTCAACTGTGTTTTACTACACAACGGGAATGTTTTCGGTTCAATTTCTATTGGATATTCCGTTCAGTGAAAGGAAACCTATGACGACATTGATAAAATTATAAAGTTTCTAAAATATACAATAGCTGAGTCTTCTGTGTGGATCTCAAAATGGTAAACTTTTTACTTGGCTTTTGAAGAGGATGTATAAAATTTTCGTGCTTTTTGTGCTTCTGGGATAGTCTAGCTTGAAACCAACACTGGATTCAGAAAAATTGGCTTCCGAGAACATCCCTAGATGTTGGAGAAAAGAATATGTAAGTCAACCTTTATTCGACAGAGAAAAAGTAATTTTTTCACCTCTTCACATCTAATTGGGTCTGATGAAGCAATATGTTAAAGCTCTAGATTTGCAAGGTAACTGCTTCCAGTACATATTGCTGTGTTCTCTTTTAACCGAGATAAATTGAATAATTAAATTGAAAACAATAACACAAGTTTACAAATTCCTGTCAACTTTTGGATCAGAGCAGATGAGAACAAATCTTGACTTGAGGTGCTGAATTCAAATCCGGGTTTCGTTTTTCAAAGTTGGTTTTACTTTGTGAGTTCGCGCATATTGGCAGCACTGCGCTATCATAATGACAGTCAGCTGTTGGCGTCGCTAGAAACATTATTTAATTTGTATTTTTAAAGTTTTTTTTTGAATCCAAAACGTGTGAAAATGCAAAGACAGAATTGTAAAGTTGATTCAAAGTGTTTTTGTTATGTTTGCGGATGTTATATGATCAGAAAAAGTGGCAAAGTTATTACTAATGTGATCAGAAGTGCATATTTTTATTGTTTTGGTTTCTCTGTATCAAACACTCACAAGCCGTGGGTACCGAAATTGTTTTGTAACGCGTGTAGCACAATATTATACAAGTGGTCACGCGGTAAAAAAGTATGTTTTTCATTTTCATTGCCAATGTTATGGAGAGAGCCGAAAAATAATGTAGATGATTGTTACTTTTGCTTGATGAATGTCGTCGGTGTAAATGCAAAAAAAACTATCAAAATATAAATATCCTGAAGTATCATCAGTGTCTAAGCCAGTTCCCCGTGCGAGCAATGATCCTTTGCCAAGTTGTCCAGGTACGAGTGCAAATTACATGGAAACTTGTAGTTCATCACCGACGAACAGTGGAACCGATTTTAACATGGAGGAAAAACATTTAGTTTCGCAAAGTGAACTCAATGATTTGGTTCGTGATTTGAATTTATCGAAACAAAAATCAGAATTGCTCGCATCACGGATGCAGGAGTGGAAATATCTTGACACTCAAACAAAAGTCACTGTATATAGAACCAGAAATGAGGCGCTTTTACCGTTTTTCAAAAAAGAGGAGAATATATGCTTCTGCTATGACATCAACGGTTTGTTTGATGCGATGAATCACCATACGATGTAAATGAATGGCGTTTGTTCATAGATGGTTCAAAATACAGCCTGAAAGCTGCTCTGATACACAATGGAAATATAAAACCATCAATGCCGATTGCTCATGCAGTACAAACGAAGGAATGCTACGATACAATATGTAAAATTTTTACCAAGATAAAATATAAAGAGCATCAATTGAAAATTTGTGGCGATTTGAAGGTTTGAAAATAAATTTCAAATCAATTTTAAAGAATAAATGATTTATATACTATTCCTACAGGTTATTGGTCTCTTGATGGGGATGCAATCTGGTTTTCCCAAATTTTGCTGTTTTTTGTGTTTGTTGGATAGCCATGCAACTGACCAACATTATGTGAAAAAAGATTGGCCAAGCCGTACTAATTATGAACCAGGAAAACAAACGTCTCTTCTATACCACTTGTGAACTCACAGAACATTTTCTTGCCACCTCTCCACATAAAGATTGGCCTTATCAAAAACTTTGTCAAAGCGCTCGACCGTGAAGGACCGGCTTTTGAGTACTTGACCAAGTTATTTCCCAAGTTGTCGTACGCCAAAATCAAAGAGGGAATATTTGTCGGACCTAATATTCGAAAATTAATGGCCGACAGAAACTTTACAAAATGTTTAACGCCCAATGAAGCAGCAGCATGGGTATCATTTCAAGATGTTGTTCACAACTTTCTCGGTAACCGCAAATCCCCGGATTTCAAGCAGATAATCGACAGTTTGTTGCAAAATTATTGCAAGATTGGAGCTCGAATGTCTCTCAAAATACATTTTCTGCATTCCCATCTCGATTTTTTTCCTGAAAACTTGGGCGATACAAGCGCAAGGAGAGCGACTACACCAAGATTTGGCGAAAATCGAAAAACGATACCAAGGATTTTGGGACGAGGGCATGACGAGTAGTACAAGCGACTCAGTTCGACTGCTCTTCATTTCTAATTTAACACTTTTTAATGAATAAAATGGAGATTAATTGTCAAAAATTGTAAAAATTGTGTTTATTTAATATCACGAAAACTAGAACCAAAATCAAAAAACGGAGTGCAGATTCGGATTCAGCGCCCCAAATAACCATAGAAACAGCTTTTGGTTGCTTAGATCCAAAACCGTGTATACTTGTGTAATGAAAAATTTAAAATAAGAAAATTTTTAATACACCCTGTATAAAAAAATAGATAAAACAAACCCCAATGTTTATTTTTATGTGAGGTTTCTTGTTATTTTCTGTAAAATGGTTTTAATATACAACAATACAGATCGTGTTAAGAAAAAACGCATCGGCGTATATTTAGTAAAGTTATATTGTAAGTAAAATATCATGTAAATTAATATATCTCTTTACGTTCTAATTTATAATTGTTAATAACTTAGAATTTGAATCATGCTATATATACAAATTTATAAAACAGTAAGCTTCATAATCAATACTTGAATTTTGCAAATTTCTTTAGAAACATAAACGTTGTCTATTGTAATTGTCAAGATGCATGTGAAATTTCAAGCAATCTATTAAGGTTTCTAAGTATCAAATATATATTATTATTTGATATGCATCACAAATTAGAACTAAGATTTTATGATATTTATTTATAAGAATAAGCATTCCATTCGTTAAAAGAAATGTTTATTATTAATACATTGAAACAATTCAGAGCGTTTAGAATATACCAGGTGGAGTCAAATATAATATTTGTTCATTCATCAGAAATTAATATGTTTGTATATGTATTGTGAACTATGCAGCTTTCAAGTTTCAAGTATAACGCCGAACGATAGAGAATTACAGTATAGATGAGAGGAAGACATATGACATGTGGTCGGAAGAGAACCAAGGACAGATTTAAAATATAAAGCAATATTAGAAAAAAATTATTAAGAAAATGTAAATTAATATAAGGACGTAAGTTTTTAAATATGAAAAAGAATTGACTTCACAGGGGATATATATAGAAGAGTTTCTCAAAAAGAGGGGATACTTATGGAAATATCGTTTTAAAGCGGTGGTCAAAATAAAACTTTGCTTTGTTGTATTGATTGTAAATAGTTTTCCGAATTTTTATATTTTTAACTTAAGGAAAATTATTACTTCTGCTTGTTTAATATAATAAGAAATTACAAGTTTATTTGTTTTATGTGGACATCTTATTTGAGCGTGTACAATTTCAATTTCTGTTTTAAAACAGAAAATAAAATACAGCTATCTTTATCTTGTAAGTAGGGAAAACAAATCTCACCAACATTTAAAGATATCTGGGTTTAGAAGTCGAAATTTTAAACTCTCGTTAAATATATGAAATTATAAAGATCTAGTGCAATCAATCCTTAAAAAATTTCAACACCTAGGTTGTAACATGAGCATAAAGCTTCATTTCCTTCATAGTCATCTTGATAGGTTTCCTGAAAATTTAGGTACTGTAAGCGATGAACAAGGCGAGTGGTTTTTATACGCTCTCTTCTTTCAAGGTGACCTTGTATATATTTCGGATCCTAGAGAAAAAAAAAACAAACTTTTAATTATATTTTTCCTACAGGAATTTAATTTCTGACTCTATTAGAGATCAAGTCTCGGTTCAATTTAAATAATTTTACTCAAAAATTAAAGCCATTTTAGTACCAAATTGGGTCATTTCGACCCAAGCACTGCAAAAGGTTTAATAATTTTTGTATACTAACATTTGACGAGGCTCGTAAACTTGTACAAATCTGAGGTAGAATAAATGAAATGAATGGAAGAGAATCTTCAGCAAATATGCTGTGCCTCCAATAAAAAAGCGATTTACCTGAGTATAAAAACCTTTCAAAAATCTCTTTCGAACATAAAGAATTCACGTACGTCTTTGACGCAAGATTGTTTCGCCTTAAAATCCGCGTACAAGAGCCCTCTCTACACTTAAATATTTACCGTATTACATGGAATTCGAAAGCTTGGAGAAGTTCGCTTCGTCCGCGATCGCCTGGCATTGGCAATAATTGATTTATTTAATGAATATTTATGTATTCAGAAATGCCATATTTTTCCTTTCTATTACTCAATCGATATATCGCTGCCTTTTTAAATTTGTGTATTGAAGGTCGAAATGATGACTGAAAAGAGCAATATCTTTATTTCGCATATAACAAGTGTTCATTTGAAAAGTCAATCTAGTAGAATGTGATTTACTGAGAACATTTTAAAGTATATCGTAAATTAAAATTTACTACTTAACCTACGAAGTCGTATATTTTGACAGTTTCATACATACAAATAAATAACAAATAATAGGTATTTATTGAAAACTATAACAAATGTTGAAAATGTTGTCCTTCAAGATCAATGCACTTTAAAATCCTCCGTTCAAAATTTCTGATGATATTCTGCAACATTACTGGATTGTTATTAATTTTCATGCATTTCTGTTCGATTCTCTGTAGCAGTATTTCGACTAATTATACGCTCATCAAAAAATTCTCTTAAATAATTCAAAGATTCTGCAGTAGAGTGACAAGGTGCTCCGTCTTGTTGGAAATATGCATTTTGAAGTTCATCATCATGCAACTGATTGACAAATAGTTGTAAAATTTCCGTACGGTACCTTTGAGCAGTTAACGTTTCCTGAAAAAATATTGGTCCAATGATTCGCCTTTGGCTTATCGCTGCCCAAACACCAATTTTCTCTGGATGTAGCGATTCTTCATTAATTACATGTGGATTTTCCATACTCCAAATTCTTGTATTTTGTGAATTTAGGTATCCCGTTTTATAAAACCATGCTTCATCAGTAAAGATGACTCTTTGCGAAAGTTCTCCATTATTGTTCATATTTACAATCCAATTACAAAACTGTAGTCTACGTGGGTAATCAATATCTAACAATTCTTGTACTGCTGTGACACGGTATGGATAAAGTTGCATATCTTTTTTTAATAACTTGTGAGTTGTACAAACAGAAAGGTTTATTTGTTGACTCAAATGTCGAACTGATGTTTGTGGTTCATTTTCCATTATTTATTCAACACGATTGACAACTTGAGGTGTACGTTTCTTAACTGCTCCGCTGCCTGATTTTCTTAAGAGACTACCAGTTTCAGAAAAAAAGTTTTAAGGTTCTATCCAAAGTATTCTTAAATTGTATATAATCTATTACAAAATGTGGAAACTTAACTTGAAATTCTACCATGCAATCTTGAACTGAATAAACCCATAAACCATCAATTTTATTACCACTTCGAAAATAAGCCTGGACTAAAAAAATTTTATGTTCTAAAGTGAAAGCCATTTTAAAACTGAGAAACAATTTATTTAAACCAGAATCGACGCACGATTATTTTATGCACTAACTGATATTTGTGATTGACATTATCAAATGTCATTTGGATTTACGTTTACGGAACAACAAACACATACTAATGTATTTGCGTCTTATTCTATCAAAATTTCAATGTAACCTAGATTGACTTTTCAAATGAACACTTGTTATATTAGGAGTTGTATTTTTTCCCAAATATTAAATTCAATTTAATACATCTTTTCATCGCAATAAAATATACATATCGTTTTGTTTTATGTTTAAATAAATGAAATTTGTAATCATAAAACTTGTAGTTTTTAATAAGTAACATAATTTTACCATTTTATAATTAGGACTAAGAGAAACTTGAAGTTCATTTTGGCCGTGTTATCTTCATGAATAAAGTAACAGGTTACTATGATCATCACTACCTAATTTGATATAAAGACACCAGTTCTAAGAAGTATACAAAAGCAATTTAAGTACAATACGTTTAGCATGCATTACGCATTTGCTACAAATGAAACAAATATATATTATACATATCTGTATCTACACAACCGGACATACACCTCGTATTTTCCAACGTTCACTTCAACCAAAGACATGTGTTTCTGTCTTAATAGACGTCATCAGTTTGGCACAAGGAGAAATTAATTTCCATACGATAGGATATTTTATAGGAGGGTTGAAATGTAAGTAATGTATAAAAATGAAGAAAAACTGGAATTCAATACAGAGAAAACTCACATGTTAAAACCTTCGAAAATAAGCATGTTGAAAAAGTCAGCATTTCAACTTTTAGAAAGAGAAATTGTACAATTGATTTCTTAAACAAAGAGACAAGAATTTACCAGTTTCGGCAAATATGCTGAAGCAGAAGGCATTCTCACTATCAAAACAATTGAATATTGATACTTTCATAGCTAGTAATAGTTGGCTGCAAAGATTTTTTACACCGTCGTGGCATAAAATTTTTGAAAATCACAGGGGAGAAATTATCAGCCAATCCAGATGTAGTAGTGATAATCTAAAATGTATTATTCAAGAGTATGACCGAAAGCGGCATCACATTTATAATGCTGACGAGAAAGGATTGTATTGGTACTTATTGCCTGACAAAACTTATGTCTCATTAGCTGAAAAACTGCCCGCGAATTAAAAATTTCTAAGCAATGACTGAGGTTTGTGGGTCGTGTAAATGCTTCAGGCTTACATAAGCTGAAACTCTTAGTGATGGGGAAATAAAAAATTCTAAGGTGTTTTAGGAATTTTAACAACCCGTTGCTGTACACGAACACTAAGAACGCGTGGATGACCGGGGAACTCTTTAAGGAATGTCTTTTTTAACATTTTGTACCTGAAGTAAGAGTCAAAATTATCTACCATTTGTTTCCTACGGCTGATTATACGTACATATTTCAAAATTATACTACATAATTCGAAGATGAGATGTTTTCTACGTGCTCAGGAATTACCTCAGAAAGAAATCTCCTTGTTGATAACGCGTCATCCCATCCACCAGCAACAGAACTGAGGACTAAAGATGGCATGAAATTCTTTCTTCGTAATGTTACGTCTTTAATCCAACTCATGGAGCAAAATATCTTAAGGCTCGCCAAATTATACTATAGAAACAGTTTGTTCAGTTTTATTGTATCAACGGAAGAAGGAATAGCTGCAAAATATGAGATCATACATTTGTCTGTGGCGCGAAAGAAACTTTGCTCAACAGTAATCGAGAAGTCTAGGAGAAAAATCCCGTCAGATTTTAATGAACATAATGAGGATGCAGACGTAGATATCATTCCACTAAGTGCATTAAGGGAAAAATTAAGGTGTGAAAAGCTTTGGTCCCTGATGCTATTAGGGACGCAATAAATTTACTGCAGGAAGTAGCCCTAGTAAGTTAATGCATAAGTGGTTTTAGAAGTCGATGGAATAATTATAAACTGCAAATTTTAGGCTGACTACACTGCTGCAAATATGGAAGATTTGAATAAGAATGAGGCAGCAGATGCTGTGGAATTGTCTTCTTCAGATGAGGAGGAAAAAATGAGTGCTTTGAAAAAAAAATTGCCATTCCGATTAAAGTATTTAATGTAGCTGTAGAATTGTCAAATTAAAATTCAATAAATATAAGTGAAATCATCACTTTGAAAGCAATTCAAGAAAATGCAGTTGTGGCCAAAATTGCGCAAAAAAATATTCAGAAAAAAATGACAGATTTTTCAAATCTTAGGAATGTTCAGGTATAATTGATTTAGGTTTAAGTAATAAAGTTAATTTATTTAATTACATCCTCGTTAGTATGAACGAGCTAGTGTATTTTTGTGTTCACACTATGTGCCGCCTATAGAAATACAATACACTCGCGGTATTGTATTTCTATAGGCGGCACAATTGAACGGTCGCTCATATCACCCGATTTGTCCTCCAATGATTTTTTCTTGTGGGGGTATCTAAAGTCAAAAATTTACGATTTCGACCATCAACGGTTAAATAATTTAGACGAACAAAAAAAATTAGAAATTTCGTAGTATCGATTACGCCTGAAATGTTGGGAAATTTTAGACGTGGTTTCTATGATCGGATGGCCTATTGTTTAGAAGTTCAAGGTGCACGATTCGAACAATTAATTTAGAATATTGTTTATTAAAGTTGTAACGTGATAATAAATTTTTTTTGTTTGACCCATTTTTTATTTTACGATTCTAGTTGCAATTAGTATACAATACAATTAGAGTTTTCCTATAATATAAACTCTCTTTAATGCATTCTACACGTTTATATTATGAGTAAGAAATAAGCAACCAGCAACCCTATTTACTTCTCCTACTCTCGGCGACCAATCACACAAACGGTGTATATTCGCAGGTCAAGTTGTTACCGTGTATGTAATGCTGTTTGTTCTAATTTGAGCCCGAGCTTCTGAGCTTCTTTTTTGCATATTACAATGGAATTATTTCTCATTTTGTTTGGAATATCTGTACGTTCTACATAGCACTGATATACTTTTAAACTACTATTATTATGATTATTAAAGCTTACGTAATCCCAACGCTGGCGTTGTGGAAATAATTTTCCAATTTTACATTTATATTTGGTTGTGTTTTTTTTTTGCTAGCATTAACTTGGCAAACGTGTTCAACAATTTCCTGTCATATTGAATTAGGGAAACACTAAACCTGCAATAAAATTTGTTACGACTAACCGTTACTGTTAAAGCTTAGCCCACTACGACCAAAATAAACGATTTAGGCGGATGCTTTAGTCTTAATGTTATTATCCCTTAAAGCATCGAGTAATGTAGGTACGAGACATATACATATATAAATGGGTCTGAGAAGATTATGTGTATATTCATATATGATCATATTAACAGCTATGTAACCGTTATTATTCGCGTATTATTTACCTTTATTTCCCTTGTTATTTTCGTAGATAGACACCAAAGATATTGTACCATCTAAAGTTGAAAATCGTAAAAAATATTACAAAATCTTAATCGAATGTGAAACACTCTTTCATTGACCTGTTGATCCATACTATTCTGTATTATCACTCTGCATTTTCAATTCTTGTCTAAAACTATTCTTTCAAAATCTACTATTTCAATAGCTACAGAATTCATTTTTCGCAGAGGAAATTTCAGTTATTGACGTAAACATCATTACTTCCAACACTATAAAAATTGATTTTTACTGTGGCGAATTCAAATTGCGGTATATATGTAAAAGCGACCGAAAGAATAGCGAAAAATCGATAAGTCCCAACTGAGACGAACTATTCTCGTTCATTTTGGAACCAGGAAAATTGCATCTTAATGATCTACGAACGAGAGTTCGAGGGTCCACAATCGATTGTTGACGCTTTCCCAACGTTATTTTCGAGTATACGAACACAGAGCAACCTCTTCTCTCTTGCTGATGAGTTTAGTATTTACCAATCTTTCTATAAATGAAGATAATTATAAAATACTTTTTGGAAAGCATACGGAAGTTTTATTAAATCGCGATGTTAGTTTCGTATTTGCAAAACTTTTGGCTCAAATTATGAACTGATAAATTGTTACTGAATTTTTAATAATGTTTGCTTTTGTCTTTGAGGATATGATATACAAGGTGGTCCATAAAGATATTAACCTTTTGAATAGAATTAAAAACAATACAAATTGATCTACTTGAACAAATTTATTTTTAAGGCTTACAAAAATTACGGGAAATTTATTTTTTAAAAATTACGTTATCTAAATGTGCCCCATTTGTGTCCAGGCACTCTTGAAGACGACCTCTCCAATTTTCCATAACGCGGCGGCAAGTGTCTGTAGTTATGCCTTCGATTTCTTGTCGAATATTGTTCTTTAGTTCCTCCAGAGTGGCAGGGCGGTTGCTGTACACTCTACTTTTGAGATAACCCCATAAAAAAAATCACAGGGACTTCGGGGGGCCACTCAATATCCCCTCTTTGAGAAATCAGTCTTCCCGGAAAAAGCCCCTGAACGACAGGCAAAGAAAGATTGGAAGTGTGGCAGGTGGCTCCGTCCTGTTGGAACCAGGTGTCCTGAGTGTATCCTTCAAATTCTTGAAGAGCGGGAGTCAGGAAAGTTTGAATCATGTCTACATAACGCCGAGAATTTACAGTGACTGTGCGACCTTGTTGGTCTTCGAAAAAAAAGGGGCCAATTATTCCGGATGCCGACATTGCAGCCCATACTGTGACCTTCGGACAATGCAAAGGTCTTTCATGTTTCCGTTTAGGGTTTTCGCTACTCCAGTAGCGACAATTTTGAGTATTGACGTGGCCATTTAGGTGGAAATGGGACTCATCGGAGAATAATATGTCGACTGCTGCTGGAATTCGGTTCCTTATTTCGTTAGCGAATAAAACTCTATTAGCGGGATCTGTAGCCTTCAGTTCTTGCACTATTTGAACCTTATACGGATGCATGCCTAAATCTTTGTGAAGAATGCGAAGCACCGAGGTTCTCGTCACATTTAAAGCAGCTGCGCGCTTTCGAGTTGATACGGTTGGTTGGTCGCGCACAGACTGACTCACTCTCTCGATGTTCTCAGCGGTTCTCGCCGACCTTGGACGTCCTAAAACGCGCTTATTTAACGTTGAACCAGTTTCCTCAAACTTATTAACCCATTGCTTAATCAGCTGAATGCTTGGACATTGCTGAATATCGTGCAAATTGAAGTGTTGTCGATATCTACGGCGCGCAATGGTGGCAGAATTGTTGTTACGGTAATATTCGCGCACACAAAACGAGCGCTCCTCTCCTATGTAGCGCTGCATGATGACTAAGTTTCCCAGAGCCGAGCCATCGTTTAAGACCGACCCCACCTCTCTACCTTGCGTATAAAATTTTCTACATCACAAGCAAATATAAACAACTTTTTGGACCACCTTTATGGATTTTCCTTAAAATACACCCAGATGCAAAAAAACGGACCACCTATAATTTTTTTGAAAAATTTGTCCTTTCGTCATTCATGGTACACTAACTGAATAGAGATACTTAAATCTTTTACGTGATCAGGTTGTTCCTAATACTAAGGAAGATGAGGAAATATCTGCATGTATTTGGTTCCAACAAGATGCGGTACCCTCTCGCTATCCCTTTAATGTTAGAAGTTTTTTAGACGAAGAATTCCAAAACCGGTGGATTGGTCGTAGAGGATTCATTGAATGGCCCGCACGATCTCCAGATTTAAATCCTCTAGGTCTTTTTCTTTGAGGTCATTTAAAATTTGTGGGTTATACTAGACGACCGCATAATCTGAACGAGTAACTGCAGAGAATAATTGAGTAAGTGCAAAGAATTCATGAGGAGGCTTTGGAAAATGTCATTTAGCAATTTGTGCGCAGACTTGCATATTGTGAAGAAGTCATTATTTCAAAAACTTAAAAAAACTTTTTCTAGAAAAGTTCGAAATCCACTTTTAAATACTTTTGTGTTCTTTAAAAATGTTTGTAACCCTGATAACTAACGAGATATTCCCAAAATATTGTTTGGCGCCGAAGTAAAGTAACACTTCCGGGTTACCGATTTGGCTCAAAATCAAATCAGATCTTGCCAAGAATATTATATACTTAGGTATGAAGCGTGGTTGTAGTAGCAGTTTGGCCGCTATCATAGTAACACATACAGAAATACATGTTTCCATAAACTGCTTTTTCGTCATCAGTGGAACTCAAAACGTGAACATTAGCAAAAATCTCGAGGTTCGAATTTTACATTATCACAATACTTCCCTATACTTATAATAGGTATAAAAAGTAATTGAAGTGACACAAAAGAAACTAATTACACTGAATACTCATATAGGTGAAACGGAGATAAGAATAAAGTAATATATAAAATGTCAACTACTGTACTGTACTTAATACATAAAACAATGGATAACCCTGTATACCAGAAGCAATTCTAAATCGAAAATGTATTATCAATTTCTTTAATTACCTATGTTTTTTCCATTGACAGCTATTTAAAAAAAGGTATAAAACCCCTTACCACAATTATTAATCCTATCCTAAATACGTATTTCGACAACTAAGTTGTCATCATCAGTAGGTAAAACCACTAATCAAGGTGTCGCACACGGGGCACAGTAAAGCTAGTACAACTGCTTACGCAACAACTTTACACGGCGTCCACGTATACAATAATTCAAACATGCAAATATATTGATCGAAAGGATCGACAAAATATTACCTCTCTTAAGGAAAACGGCACCCACATGTTTTTTTCCCCAATTTGAAACGTCCACGACCTTTTTATTTACGGTTCTAAGAATGAACAGAAACAGGTGAAGGGGATCGGTCCTTTAGCTTTGTTCATAGAATTTTGTTTGTTTTTAGCGATATGAATACTTTCGTAGCCGTCAAGATAGCGGGGGTTATTAATGGCCTTGGCAAGTTTCAACCCTTTAATCGACACATTGTGCAGTGTACTTAAAGCATGGTTGGCAGCATTAGATTTATCCGGTCTATTGTATATAATATGTGATATGTGTTCTTTAAACCGGGTTATTATTGGTCGTTTTGTTTGGCCATATATTTAAAATTATAATCATCGCAATTAATTTCGTATATACCTGATTTCGAATTAAAATTAACTTTATCTTTGGCATTCCCTAGGAGACTTTTGATAGTATTTTCGGACCGAAAGGCAACTTTGAGACCTCATTCTTTCACAACTTTATTAATGTTTTTCGTGATGGGGTGGTATGGTAAACACATGTACTTTTTCTCCTGGTTACTTTGAGATGTCAAACTTGTGGATTCGCGGATTGTATTTCTTAGTTTTGTTTTTCTAATTAATTTATTTATTATTTCTATGTCAAAGCCATTATATTTCGCGATATTTTTAATGAAATCCAGTTCTATTTCATATCTGTCTTTTGTTAACGGAAAATTTAGTAACCGATTGACTAAGAAATTAAAAGAAGCTGTCTTAATATATTCCTGCAAAAATTTGTTTTAATTAATCTTTGTTGTTGAAATTTAATAAACATTAAGATAAGAAAATAAATAATCCACAAAAATAAAATGCTTTAATTGGATAAAATACAAAATTTAGCTATTAATACAAAATTAAGTAAAAGGAATAGAACATTTTAGCAATAATATTTATGTAAAATTTACAGAAAAAGAAGATTAGTTATTTATTATCTGTACGTGTAGTTCGAATAGCTAAATTAATAATTTTCGCTGGTGTAAATGTCGTCTCTGCCGTTTTAAGAAAGTCGGTTGAATTATTTCACAACAATAGATAAATATAAAAAATAATAGAGTAAAATATAAAATTTATGTAGATCATATATATTCAAAATTTTCGCACACACGTTTGACATAAAGGCGTAGGAACAATTGTATATTCTCGATGACCATAAAATTTAGTTTGTTGCTGATTTTTATATCTTTATACAAAAGAAAGTGTGATTATTGCTTATATCACATGAGATATATATTAAGATGAGAACTCTGTAATTAATATATGAACACAAAATTATCACCACATTATGTAAGTAAGTAAGTAAGTAAGTATTTTATTAGCAAAGCTATTGTACAACCATAACGTTTCATTACATTTTACTTAATTAACTATTTTACACTGCTACAACCTAGAAATTGATCACTCAAATTTTTTTAACATATTTCTAACAGATTTCTCTTAAAGTTTTTAAAGTAATTATATTGCATTAAACAATATGAAACCAATGAGATATTTTTCTTTCCTAATATTTAACTCAAATTCAACAGTCCACACATATTCCAACTTTAAGTTCAATGTTTCTTTGAATTTAATACACCCCATTAGATAAACCAATATACCACCAGTTCTACGGTTATTTGTATTACACCCAATGGTATTGTATCCAGCGATATTCAATTCAAAATCCTCAACAGTATCGTCTACATGTGTTTCCACCAGACATAGAATTTGTGGTTGCCAATTCTTGATTAAATCTGATATTAGATCTTTATTGTGTAAAAACCCTTGGCAATTTAAACAGACAACAGATTTGTAATACTTCGTATCATCTTTTATTAATTGCTATTCATATTTCACCTTTGTTCTAATTTCATCAATTATTCTTTTGAGACATGGACAGTTTTTATCATAAGCTGTATGATTGGAATCCAAATCAATTTTTAATTTTTGAGTCGTTCTTACGCAGTTTATACATTTCTCTGTAAGATTATTACAGCTTGCGCTTACATGATTACCACCACATTTGCTGCACGCTACTTCATTTCTGCAATCTTTGGCAAAATGGTTAAATCCCGCGCATTTAAAACATCTGATTACATCATCATATTCGTATAAAGAACATTTTCTCCATCCTATGTTTATTTTTCTTATATCTATCAACTTCTTATATAAATTAGTCTCTACCTCCATAACAAAGTTACCGTAATCTTTCTTAGCTTTTGGTTTATATTTTCTTATAATTTTTATTTTATCATCTGTATTATCATCAAACTCTCTTAATGCATTCTGCTTGAGTATACTATCTAGAATTTCCTTATCTTCCTGATCTATTATTTCACTCTCTATTCCTACTACAATTATTTTTGGATTCTTAAGCTTTGGCTCAATAACCTCGTATTTATTACCCAATTCTTTTCTTACTATATCTTTTATTTTTTCTTTCGATTCGTTATTGCTAAAATTTATAACAATTCCTCCACTACTGGTACTTGTTACCGTTTCGACTCCGACCGCCAATTCACCTGGATTTATTTTAGTTTTTACATCTTTTTTAGTTATTTCGCTTTTTTGTTTATCATTCTTAGGTTTCACAACAAGTACTTCAGAGTTCTTTTTTGTTATGTCACTATACAGTCTATTAGTATTGATATTTTCTCCTTTGGTTAAAGATTCTAGCATTAAGTTCATTTTGTTAATAACATTGTTTTGATCATTAATCATCTCCATACAGGAATCAAATTTATTTGTTAATTCTTTTATTTGTAAGCGCATACTACTATTTCGACATCGAAAACACACAAGCTTAATGCTTTCTACTTGAAATATTGTTTGCAGTTTTTCTTCTGTGATTGTATTTATTCCCAAACATTTAATATGAAATTCATCTTCACATTCAAAACAGATTATAGTTTTTTCGTTTCTTTTAAAATCGTTTCTGCATGCCCTACATTTTTTACTCATTTTTCTTGCATTTATAAATAACGCACTCTAGCATTAATCGTAACCAAAACAAACGCGCGTTCTTGCGACCCACTTTTTATTGCGCTTTGCATCTCGAGCCCGTAGTATGAAAAATATTGTACGAAACTCGGGATATGTGTTTTTTTGTCGGCAATATCACTTATATGTACGAATATTATTATTATATATATGTAATTTTATCTGCTATTTACTCACGTCTTAGAATTCACATTTCCACAAGAGTCACATATTGTTTCTCACCAAGTTTTGGTGAATAATCAGATGCAAAACCTGGTACAGTAGGAATATTTTTAGTCCCCAAAAACTAGTTTAATAACAGCGCAACACTTCATGCGTGTACACACGTTTAACGATGAAAATCAACTGTAATGTATACCAAACTGTCTATTACTGAGGAAATAGACTAAAGCAAAATGGACATACATAAGATAACTTTAGAGGTTATTATGGTTTAAATTTAAATCTTATTTGATCTTTTTTATATTTTCCTTGAACATGATTGCATAGCTAAGGAAAGTTACTATATCTGCCGCGAACTATATTATGCAGAAATAGTATTGTATTTGAACTATGAGTATAAATACAAGATGTCCCGTATCGTTATGTTCAAATTTTAAGAGTGTAAAGTAGACTTCACTTCAAGTAACAAAAACGCAAAACTTGTATATCCATTTTCATTTGTTTCAAAGTTACAGATCTATGAATGTGATTGTCAGATAATGAAAAAAAATGTAATCCTAAAGTCAATACAAACTGATTTTATAGAAGGTTCTTAATTATTTCCTAAGTGCTGAACCATGAATATCATACAATAAACAAATGTTCAGATGACTGTTAACGTTGCATTTTTTAATAAAGTTGTTGTTTTAATAAAGAGTGGCCACGTTTTCTTTATTCAGAATGCCTTACCGATTTTCTTCTTAAGAGTATGCGGACATGCATTTTGTGTATGGCTACTGTAACGGCAGTGCACGACAAGCAGTTATTGAATACCGACATGGGTTTTCCGATAGGCGCATTCCTCATTACAGAACGATTCTGGAAGTACACAAACAATTTCAGGAATGCGGACTGGGTGATTATCTTTTCGACCGAGGAGTAAATTAACCAGCAGACTTAGAGGAAGAAGCAGTTGGTATTGTTACAAGGGATCCAACTCTCAGTGTACGTCGAATCACTAGACAACTAGGAGTGCCCCGAACGACAGTTTGGCGAATTTTAAAACGTGAGTGCTTATATCCATATCCCTATCGCAGGGGACACGGTTTACTTGAGGCAGACCACTATGCTCGTCTAGTTTATTCTACCTGGATATTAAGACAGTCACGGCTTCAATTTAATTTCCGCAGAACAGTCCTCTGGACAGAATCTACGTTCACAAGAAGTGCTGTTACAAATCTGAGAAACCTGCACAGGTGGTCATCAGAAAATCCCGAAGCTATACGCTCATCTAAATTTCAACATGCATTTTCTATTAACGTTTGGGCGGCCCTAATAGATGACTTGTTGATTGGTCCTGTCGTTCTTCCTAGGAAGTTAAATGCGGACAATTACCTTCAATTTCTTATTGACGAACTGCTAGGTCTTTTAGAGGATGTCCCATTGAATGGTCAACGAGACATGTGGTTTCACATGGATGGAGCACCACCATATTTTGGAAATGCTGTCCGAAATTGGGTAAACGTCAATTATCCGAGATGGATTGGTCGAGGTGGTCGTGTTGCATGGCCACCCAGATCACCCGATCTTATCCCCTTGACTTATATTTATGGGTGTACATGAAAAATTTAGTATACGCACAAGTTTCAAACACAAGAGAAGAGTTGTTGGATCGTATTCATACGGCTGCCGAGCAAATCCGACAAAACAAGTATGAAATTAGGATAAGTACTTCTTCTGTTGGCTTACGGGCACAAGCCTGCATTCAACAAGAAGGTGGGCATTTCGAAAATATTATTAATTGAACTTTTTTTTTAATAAAATCAGTTTTTATTGACTTTAGGATTACATTTTTTTTCATGATCTGGCAATCACATTCATAGATCTGTAACTTTGAAACAAATAAGAATGGATAAACAAGTTTTGCGTTTTTGTTACTTGAAATGAAGTGTACTTTACACTCCTAAAATTTGAACATAACGAGGCGGGACAGCTTGTATAACAAAAATAAAAAATTACAGCAATAAGATTTTTCTATACATATATCTAGGCAATAACTATTTTCATTTAAAAAAATTATTAAAATTGGTGCGGTTGTCCGTAACTCAAGTCTAACGTTGTATACATTGTCTTATTTTATCAGTTAATATTCTTTTTAGTCTCTCTGTCATAAAAGCAATTCCCTGAATACCTAAATTGTCGATGTCCTCTAGCCGTTTTCACGTTGCCAAGTTATCCGGACGAGTTATTAGCGAGAAGCTGAAAGGTAAGTATATAATTCAAGATATACGGCATTCCAAATAGCGCCTCTTGTTGTAACAGCCAGAACTAATAGTATACGCGAAATGGTTAGTTTACATGTATGTAGATATTCACCAAAAGAGCGTTTTGCGAAATTTTAAAGAACAACATTAAATCAGAATATAAACTTGTTAACGAAGTTCTACAAGGAAGGTGCATAGAGCGTCCGTATACGGGCGTTCTATCCATGCGAACGCTCTATTAAATGGAAATTTACAATACACGGGATTGTAGGATAATATATAATAAATTCTAACTTTCAATAAAAGATTAAGATAAAACAATGGATGTATTTTATTTCATTTTCAAAATATTCAAGAGATAAACCAGTCAATTATATTAGCCAGCTTGTATATCTAAATTCGATGTGTCACCAAGAATTGACTTCACCATCCACTAACTAGAATAAACATTTAATATAATTGCTGGTCGAATATTCTTTCGATCAATAGTTACAGTTTTCCTTTTCACGTTGCTTCGGGGTTGCAATATACATAAAGGTTGTGATATTGCAATTGATATATTCGAAGATACATGCATGTACAATATATAAAACACACAGGTAAAACAAGGAAGGCGTGACTGATAGGACGCCGTTTTTTCAAGTATCTGAACATCTGCTGTTTATTTGACCTGGTGATCTCACCTATTATGCGAACACACATGTGCGGGTACGTTTAACGTGGACGTGTTATTGTATTAATAAAATACCATTCGGGACGATTAGGCGACCGTTCATCAAGTACACTCTGTAATGGATTATTGATTTTTTTTTCTGTGCGATCGAGCAACACGACAGAACGTGTGCCAAGCGTCAATCACGGTCCTCGCGATGCCACGATGAGATCGCGATCGTGACGGTTGCTGTGTGATTGGATAAAAGCTAACGGCGACGGGCAAACATCGTATCGTACATGGAATGTACGAGAATGACATTTGTTCGTTATGTAGGTTAGCTGGTGATTTATCGGCGAAAATGTCAGTTCATCGCCATTCAGTAAATCGTACTTTTTTCGACCGAGAAAAATCAAATGGTATACAATGAAACGTTCATTTATTACACAACAACCTGGCGACTATTTAAAACAGAGATACCTAAACTTTTTTAAAGCTGACCTCTGATCTGCATTTCTTGCCGTATTCAATTTCATTCATAATCAAACTGGCTGTACCATCACATGACTGGGAACATTTATTTGTAAACAATTAAATTTGTATCTTTGTTACTAACCAGCATTCGATTGAAAAAATTAAATATAATAAATATCGTTTTTCCGCCAGCCTCTCAGGTATTTTTTGAATTTTCTCCGTAACAAGTGTATCTAAATTTTGAGATAATATTGCTTTACCAGTATTATTGGAGGCCAAGCTTCTTTTTTATAATGTTTAACTTATTCTGAAGATAGTTAATAGTTGAAGTCACCTTCTTAATCTTTAGAAGTTGTATATTCTGATGTTGGACCATTTTACGAATATTAAAACACAAGATTCATAAGGCAGTATTTTGTCGCACGAGTTCAGTTTAGAAAACGAGCGAGTTTTCTAAAGAACGAGTGCGACATAAGACCTTATGGAACGAGATTTATATACAGTAGTACCCCGTTATCCGCGGTTTCAGTCATCCGCGATTTACCTATGATGAGCAGAAAACGCGTTATATCAATAAATATAAAAGTTATAGGAGCATTTGTCGATATATCGTCGTATATATGAGTCATCCCCTGAATTCGGCGCTCTCTTATTATAAGTTAAACAAGTTGGAACGTGCTTAAGGTGCCAGTCGCTTTTACTTATACATATAAACGCTCCTGTTAACTATGAGTTTAGTACTATTCGAATTGTCGGACAAGACAGTGCTTGCAATAGTTTTTAAATAAAGCAAGTAAATTTGAAAATCATTTTAAAATGGCTTCTAAACCAAAAAGAAAACGTGAAATGCTCACTATTAGTGAAAAAATAAAAATCATTAATATGATTGAAATAGAAAAAAAATTGCAACTGTTGCTAAAATATACAATAAAAACGAATCTTCGATACGAGAAGTGTTAAAAAACAAAGATAAGATTCGAGCTAGTTTTTCTAGTGCACCCCACTGCAAAACTGCAAAAGTTGCAACCACAATACGTAATAAAGTGTTACTTAAGGTAGAAAATGCCTTAAATTTATGGGTGGAAGATATGACAAGAAAACATATTCCTATCGATGGCAAAGTGCTACAACAAAAGGCGTTGGTTTTATATGAAGATATGCAGACCCAAGATTATACTGAAGAGGAAGGAAAATCATTCACAGCAAGTAGGGGTGGCTGCATAGATTTAAAACTAGGTTTAATCTAAAAAATATAAAAAAATGACAGGGGAATCTGCGTCGGCTGATCATGTAGCTGCTGCTCTGTATCCAGAAAAATTTAAACAAATTATTGCAGAAAAGAATTATCATCCTAAGCAAGTTTTTAACTGCGTGAGACTGGTCTTATGTGAAAAAAAAAATGCCTCAACGGATTTATATTCATAAGACTGCAAAGAGTGCACCAGGCTTTAAAGCAATTAATGATAGACTTACCTTGATATTTTGTACAAATGCAGCTGGTCATATGATTAAACCCGGACTTGTTTACCGATCACAGAATCCACGTGCTCTTAAATACAAAGATAAAGATTGCCTGCCTGTGTTTTGGCAATCAAATCGAAAGGCGTGGGTTAAGGCTGTTCTATTTACACAATGGTTTCATCAATGCTTTATTGTGGAAATGAAAAGATATTTGGAAAAGGAAGAATTACCATTTAAAGTGCTGCTGATACTAGACAATGCTCCTGGGCATCCTGCGTCACTAGGCACAGAAGATAAAAATGTTGAAGTGCTTTTTTTACCACCTAACACGACCTCATTGCTTCAGCCCCTTGATCAAGGTGTCATTAGATGCTTTAAAGCCATATATATTCGGCAGATTTCCGAGATGCTGTATACAATGGCTAACGAATGCTTTGATATCGGGCTCATGGAATGCTGGAAGTCATTTACAATTGCTGACGCAATTCTATTTATCAAAGGAGCGATGGGGGACTTAAAGTCAGAAACGATAATAGCATGTTGGAAAAATCTGTGGAATGACATCGTTCTTAGTTCTGAAGACACACATGATAATAATTCACATCTAACAACGATATTTAACATAGCGCAGAAAATAGATGGAGAAGGATTTAACGATATAACCCAAGAGGAACTCAGTGATTACATAAGCGAAGAGGATCAAGTATTCACCAACGAGGAATTGGAAGACCTTGTGAAATCTTCTCCAGAAGCGAGTGACGATGAGGATGAGGGTAAACAAGAACCGCCAGCATGGATGCTTGAAAAATTTTCAGCGATATTTCGAACTGCTCAAACATTAGAAGAACAGATAGTAGAATATGATCCAATAATGGAACGCAGTATAAAAATTACTCGCACTATAACAGAAGCCTTGAAACCTTTGGAGGATTTGTTTATTGAAATGAAAAGACAAAAATGACAACTACCAATAACAATGTTCTTTGAAAAAGTCGACAAAACTATCGATAATGCACAGCCATCAACATCGTTTGCTTCGGATCTAAGTAAACAATCGACTGCTAACTTGGACTTGGAGGAAGATGAATGAATATGTAGCTCACGATGATAAAGTTTTTCTTGTTGTATATTTTCTTGTTGTGTATGTAAATATGTACTATATGTACATATGTATGAACTTATATATTTATTAAACTTAAATTCTATTTGTGCCACAGCACAAGAATATTTATTTATTTATTGTTTATTTATTTTAAATAAATATTATATAACTTATTTTTTCTTGTTTCATTGTTTTAACTTTGCTT
Organism: Melolontha melolontha; assembly: GCA_935421215.2. Lineage (NCBI taxonomy): Eukaryota > Metazoa > Arthropoda > Insecta > Coleoptera > Scarabaeidae > Melolontha > Melolontha melolontha. The sequence continues at coordinate 252,253,340 of OW285235.1, read as the reverse complement.
CATATTTCATATTGTACTCGAAAATAAAGCGTTCGCTACTATCCGCGGTTTTCAGTATCCGCGGAAGACCACAGAACCAAACCCCTGAGGATATATTCAAATGTTACTATCCTCCGATTACACAACTCGTGTCCCCACATGTCAAGGCTTGTTTTAAACTTCTTAGAAGAGGCTCATGTTTATCTTTTGCCATAGTTTTTAAAATCTTCAAATATTTTCCAAATATGGGATAGTGTCGGTGCCCAACACAGACCTAGGAGGTTTAACTGTATGAGGTACAGGTAGTCTGGAATAGAATATCACAAAGAAGGCAGTAACCATTTATTGGAATCCAAATTACGACACTTCAATGAGTGTGTAAATCGAGCAGGTCCTAATTTTTGAATTGATTAAAAATTTTCACATTATTAATATTAGTTCGTGAAACGACAATAAAAGAGTTTGTAACGTGCTCTAGTAAGTACGTGATGAAGCCACTGTGCTGGTGAAGCAATTGTCGTTTCGCGAACTAATACGAAGGCGGTTCAACAACTCCTTAGAAAATCCAAGGGATGGCGCTAGTAATATAACAAAGCAAGCGCCATTTGTCATTAGACTGCTGTCAAAGTTTTAGCTAAATCTATAGCGTGGGTTCATTTTTATACTCGATTGAAGCAACGAACTTTGGTTCGTTAAGAAAAATGAAAAAACATGAGCTTCGTGCGTTGTTTAAACACTTTTATGTAAAAAGCTTAACGCCGAAAGGCATCAAAGCCGAGCTGGACGAAGTTCATGACACATCTGCTCATGTATTTGCGACTGTTTATAATTGGGTAAATGAGTTTAAACGTGACCTACATCCACGAAAGATGAACATCGTCCAGTGGAAATAACTTCCTCCGAAATGATTGACAAAATTCACGACACGGTTTTAAGTGATCGGCGAATCAAAGTGCGAAAAATTGGGTTTGAAGAAAATCTCGGCAAGATGGGTACCGCGTTTGCTGTTAGTGAAGAATAAACGCAATCGTGTGATCGAATCGGAGGCTGGATTGACACTTTTCCTGGCGCGTTTCTATTGAGTGAGCTACAAAAAAAGTTTTCGCAGTGTGCCATGGATTAAATCAGTTATGACTTGGTTGATTAAGTGATCTAACTTACATGTCGTACTATTAGTAATAGGTTACATCGTAACTTGTCAATTTGTCTAATGATTATTTACAAATGACACTTCGTCAATTCTTTAAGCTCAGACGTGACTATGTCTATATGTCTATCTCAGTCGTTCATGGCCTACCTAGGATACAAATTTTATGGCTCGCTTGATACATCGCTACATATCTGTGGACGAAATATGTATAGAATACTATACTCCAGAAACAAAGCAACAATCGCGGGTTTTTAAAGCTGATCCGGCTCCGAAGAAGGCAAAGACAGTGAAATCGGCCAACAAGGTGATAGCCAGTGTGATTTGGGATGCACGCGGAATCATCTACATCGATTACTTGAAAAGTTAACAAACGATAAATGGAGAGTATTATACAACGGTATTGCACCGGCTGAGCGAAGAAATCAAGGAGGAACGTCCTCATTTGAGGACCTATTTTGAGGACCTTCCGAAATTCTACTTTTTGGACGGCTTAAGAAAGTTGGAGAAGCGCTGGGAAAAGTGTATACAGCTAGAACAGGGATGCACAGACTTATAGGGAACAGGGGCCACTCGGGAAAATTATAAGCCAAGGACGGGCCACTACAAAGAATACTTATTAACACATATATTTTTATTTTTAAATAGTATGAATTACTACAAATGATAATATATATATATATATATATATATATATATATATATATATATATATATAAGGATAAATAAAAGAACATTTAAAAGTTTTTGTTGTAATTATGTAATCGTAATGTAATCTAATCATTACAATGTTATATTTCATGTTTTATTATTATTTTGATGCATGATATTGAATGGACCTAACAATTTTGTTTATGTTTGGCTCCACATTACTTGTTGCAACATGTAAAATTGCTTCCAGATTTTCATTTGCCAGACGGTTTCGATTTTTGTTTTGTTAAGTTTCATCACTGAAAACGTTTGCTCACAAATATACATCGATCCAAATAAGCTTGCGCATTTCAATGCATTTATTCGCAACTCTTTATAAGCGGTTTTGTCAACGCAGCGGTAAAAGTTGAGTAAATTACCTTCACTAAACTTGTTTCGTAAATTATCATCATTTTGCATGTCTATCAATTTTAGCTGTATTGATTCCGGTGCATTTTCGGGTGAAATGTTGAAAATGTCTAATAGAGGTTTAACTTTTTTGAAGTCTAGAAAACGATTATGAAAGCTTGTATTAAAATATCAATTTTTTCAACATAAGCGAAATTGACATCAGTTTTATTGAATTTCTCCATAATTTTTGTGTAGTTCGGAAAATGGCTGTAATTGGCTGAATTGATTTGTGTCCTGAAAAGACTTAATTTGCATTTAAAGGACGAAACATGTGAGTATAACTGCGAAATCAATTGATCTTTGATCCATTTAAGTGATTTGTGATGTCTACAAGAAACGCTCTGTCACACAGCCAATCAGGGTTGTCGAATTCGGAGACGTCCTTTTTCTTTTCCGCCAGAAATATTTTGATTTTTTCAATCAAGTTAAGAAACGGCTCTAGTGACAACCCACGACTTAGCCACCTTACTTCAGTGTAAAACAGGAGATCACCATATTCGCTTTCAATATCCTCGAGAAATTGTGTGAATTATCAGTGATTGAGACCTCATGATTTTATAAAAGTTTACAGTAAGTACTACAACTTTCATCACATATTCAAATCCCAATAATTTTGAACAGAGGGCCTCTTGATGTATAATGCAATGAAACTGCATTAATTCCTTGGTATCTATGTTTTAAGTTTGTAAATACTCTTTTAACATAATTATCCCAGATTTACTTCCAACCATTGAAGGTGCTCCGTCAGTCGTAATTCCAGATAATTTCGTTAAATCCAAATCCATTATAGAACATTTTTTCAGAAGAGCTTTGAGCATGTCACTCCCCTTGATTTGACTTGTCAAAGAACTCATGTCATGAGCAGTGGAACTTATATCTGCAGATTCGTCGAGTGCTATAGAAAAATACTCAAAACTTTTCGATTTCGTAACTAATTGCTCTTCTATATTAGCTGCTAATGTGGTAAGTCTTCTTTGAAGAATCGCTATTACTCGAGATATTTCGAAGCTAACTTTAGTAGCTGTTTCAGCATCTTGAACTGGTTTTGTAAACATAGCTTGCTAGCCTATTAGTTCCCTTTTTAAAGTGGAAATTTTTTGCCTTCGATTTTCACCGGTCAATTTGGTAAAAGTATGAGGCTGGGTTTCATAATGCCTTTTCATATTATATTCCTTCGGAATAGAAACACTACTCATGCATATTAAACAGACACTTTTGTCATGCGATGAAATAAAAAAGTATTTTTAGGTCCAAATATCTTGAAACTGTCGATTTTCATCTTCAACCTTACGACTACGTTTTTTACTGGGGCCTGGTTTATCCATATCAAAATTAATATTGTATTATTACGTAGGTAGATGCCAAGTTCGAACAACGAAATATTTATTCTTCACAGATTACAATTCAAACAATATAACGTTCGCTTGTACGTAGTTAAAACTTACCTGCCCCGATAGCGGGCGATGCGTTGTATTTATGCGAGTTACCTAACATCGAGAACCTACCACATTGTTCGGGGATAATACCGACGTGTTTCGCGAATCTTCGAGTAATCTAGTTGGTTCGACAGATTTCTAGCCTCGTAACAATATGTTTGGAACAACGAGGAGTATACCTGTCCTAAGTAGTAAACCTGAACAAGAAAGTAGTAGATGCTTAAAGATAAATATCTTACTAACAATTACAAAAGTTAGAATAAAATAAAAAGTTAAGGAATATTGATTTGAATAGATTTTTACCTACTTTTGTAGTTTTTCGACCAATTTTTAAAATTCGTTGGCGGGCCGCATAAATATCGACAGTGGGACACATGCGGCCCGCGGGTGCGGTGTGTGCATCGCTGAGCTAGAAGGAGACCATGTTGAAAATTTAAAGTAACAAATTTCCAAAATAATTTGTTTTTCTATCATTTTCTAGGGAATTATTGAGCCATCCTCGTAATAATAAAGTGAGGACTTAACTATTAGTTTTATTTCAATTTTTGTTTTGCCTAAATTTTTTAATAAAAAATAGAAAAAGCGTTTGTTTCTTTCAAACTTTTACCAGTTGTTATTTAACAATATATCTGTGTTACTAAATAATTACGATAATATCATAATTTACACTAATTTTTGTTGACTTACTATGTTACGTTGTATAGTTTCAACTTAAGACAAAGCCATCGTATTGATTTTGTGTTTATTTAATGAAATTTTCGCAATAATTTCTTGCATATTTTTGTCATGTGTCGTTTTATGATTTTTGTTTACTTTACATTGTATATTGTAACTTAACATAGTTACTTTACATATTTTGCTATAAAAGATTACGATCCGAAAATTCTAATATTATAACATGAAATTGCATGGGCGTCAACGAAATTTTGCTTGTGGTTGTTTTTAATAGCAGACGCCGCCACCATTTTTGAACCGCTTTTTACATTCTGCGAATATATAAAATGCAGGCTGCTATTATATCCAGTCTCTTCGGCAATAATAACACATTACAGTATACACAACCAGATAATATTAAATTTTGCAATACTTTAATATTATACATCCATTAAAGTTAATGCTGCGAAAGCAGATATTCGCAGATATGTATACGTAGAGTCACTTTGACTTCATATAATAAAATATATCCTTTACGGAAAGGTAAACATGATACGATTTTTCCGCCATCTGTGCCCAACAGGTATATGTATGTATATCCAACAACGACACATCTTATGCCATGTCAGAATGAAATTTGTCAATCCGCCCTTTGCCCATTTATTCTCTTTTACTTTGCGAAGGCTATGGCCGTATGTATCCTACGTATCTGCGAATCTCCTGACAAAATATGTATATCCCGTCTCGCCTCGCGAATTAATACGATACTTTATTGCGCCTCTCTGATATGGCTGAAAGAGGGGTTTGCTTTGGCGAACGGTAATTCAAAGAGCTTGTGCAAAATCTTATCTATCGCCAAGTGCCTTTTTTCATACGCTTTTCTGTCTCGTGTATTCATGCAATTATGTAATTGTATAAAGTTGCATATACATATATATATACATATATATATATATATATATATATATATATATATATATATATATATAATATCTTCGTGACCTTGGTATGATAAGGTAAACTTAATAAATCGGCGATTAAAGGTCTGGTTTACTTTAGAGTATATATATTTAAAACAACCCTACATGTTTCGGCAATACGCCTTTGTCAAGAGAATACAAAATATAAAATTTATATTACATTTTATATTTTGTATTCTCTTGACAAAGGCGTATTGCCGAAACATGTAGGGTTGTTTTAAATATATATACTCTAAAGTAAACCAGACCTTTAATCGCCGATTTATTAAGTTTACCTTATATATATATATATATATATATTAAAAACAATAGACTTTTTATTGGTTTAGCGACCTTTTACTGAATTTTAATGTTTTATTCTACGACGTTTCGACTTTGATTATTATTCAGTCTTTTTCAAGTAACTAGAAACAAGAATTAATACAATGAAAACATGAAAACTGTGTTTGCTTCTGTGAGACTGAATTAACAATTAAATTAACAATTAAAATTAAAATTAGATTAAAGACTGAATTACCAATTAAATTAACAATTAAAGTTAAAATTTAAAATTAGATTAATAATGAGTAAGGAAAAATTAAAGTGATTACATCTGTATAAATGAATTGAAAATTTGAATTAAACTACAATACAGTAAGGTAACTAGAAACAAGAATTAATACAATGACAACGTGAGAACTGTGTTTGTTTTTGTAAGACTGAATTAACAATTAAATTAACAATTAAAATTAAAATTAGATTAAAGACTGAATTACCAATTAAATTAACAATTAAATTTAAAATTTAAAATTAGATTAATAATGAGTAAGGAAAAATTAAAGTGATTAAATCTGTATAAATGAATTGAAAATTTGAATTAAACTACAATTACAGTACAGAAACAATGAATGGACAATGAATGACAATAAAACTCACCGTTATTTTTTTTGGTTTCAAAAACACGCATTCTGTGTAACATGTGTTATCGGGGACATCCGGGACTATTTTTTATTAAGGAACCGACCGCACTAGTTGGAATATTGTAAGTGTTTGTGGCTTGGTTTAGAGAGGTTAATTTCTGTTCTATTTTGGAATTTAGCAAAATGGTCAGGACCGTGTTTAGGGGTATATAGTAAAAGTATTTACAAATGGGAACTGATAATACAAATTTTTTGGGTTTGTGTTTGTGTGTGCGGGGGGGGGGGGGGTGATTTTATTTATTGTTTAATGAGTGGGTAAAAGAGTTTAGAAAGTCCATAAATTTCGTTTCTGTCGTTGATTGTTCTGCTGTTTTTGAGAAAATGTGGATCATTTCTAAGACCTCCCTAGCTTTTGTATTCTTTTTCTGTGTTATTACTTTGGTGTTATCAAAATCAAAATTATGTTTTAGTGTCAATTGGTGTTTTTTTAAAGCAGTTTGATTTTTTGCGTATTTGTGACCTTTCAATCTTTCTTGTAGTAACTGTTTTGTTTGGCCTATGTATACTTTGTCACAGTCACAGTAACTGTTGCATGGCCACCCAGATCACCCAATCTTAATCCCCTTGACTTTTATTTATGGGGATACATGAAAAATTTAGTCTACGCGCAAGTTTTGAATACACGAGAAGAGTTGTTGGATCGTATTCACCTGGCTGCCGAGCAAATCCGACAAAACAAGCATGAAATTCGGATAAGTACTTCTTCTGTTGGCTAACGGGCACAAGCCTGCATTCAATAAGTAGGTGGATATTTCAAAAATAATTAATTGAACTTTTTTAAATAAAATCTGTTTTTATTGACTTTAGGATTACATTTTTTTTCATGATCTGACAATCACATTCATAGAACTGTAACTTGGAAATAAATAAAAATGGATATACAAGTTTTGCGTTTTTGTTACTTGAAATGAAGTCTACTTTACACTCCTAAAGTTTGAACATAACGATACGGGACACTTGTATATTAAATATTACTTACTACATTTTTTTCATTAGTTTTACATTTTATTTATTACATATTGACTATTCTAGATATAGAAGTAAACTGAAATTTACTCGACACACAGCATCTGTTTATTTAAAAAAAAATTTTGTGCTTTTCCCCGCATGTAATTTGGTACATTATTTTCGTGCGGGTGCTTTTAAATAGCTAATTGTTGACATTGAATTAAACTTTACTTTATTAATAATATTTTTTTAATTATAGAAAGATATAATTTTGATAAATTTGTAATCTCGTTAAGGTCGTTTACGGCGTTTCTTCTTGCTTTTTAACGTGAATTAGTTATAATATTGATCTAGCTTTGTAATTTTTTCCCGTTTGGAGTACTTTAAGTTCTTGGTAATTGACTATTTTTGGCGTGACTATTTTTGTTTTCGTGCTTTTTAAAGCTGTGATGGGTTTTTTGCATATTTGTGACTATTGATTCTGCCTTTTAAATGATGTTCTATTTGACCTATATAAAGGCGACTGCAATCGTTACATGGTATGCTATAAACTATAATCTCTTTTTCAGTTAGGAATAGCTACTTTTAATTTTATTTCGTATTTGGTAACATCAATTAAAATACTACTTTTTATTTTATAATAATAATAGTTACGCGATTTAAAAGATATTTAACCATTAAAAGTACAGACCTATATATATATAAAACAATTGATAAATTATTGGAGTTTTTCGACTTTTATATGAAATATTTACAAATATCAAATTAGAATGTATGTATGCATTCTAATTTGGTATTTGTAAATATTTCATATAAAAGCCGAAAAACTCAAATAACACGGGTCAACACAAAATTTGACTTTGACTTTAAAGCATAAAATTTCGATATTTTAGGTCGTAATTAGACGAAAAAAAATATATGACATGAAAAAGTTTGCTTTTGTATTTAGGAGACCGATTGAACGATATTTTTCAAAATCTGTGGTTTTAATTTTTAATTGAAGATGAAACCATTCAAATAAATATGTTTATTTTTTTATTAAGTTTTACTATCAAAATAACTTACAAAAAAGTCGAAAATAATTTAAAAGTGCACGCTTTTACTTTGTTTATAAGTACTTTCTCTCAATAGACCCCAAATATAGTCTCCCATCATGTCTTCATTGTATTGGCCTTGATAACGTTGTTCGAAACTCATAATGTTCTGACAAAAACGTTCCCAATACGCTCGCATGTTGTTTTTAAATTTATCTAAATGAGCATGCAGCATATGTACTTTTAATGACATCCTGCAGCCCATGGCCTTAAAATTTTTTAGCATATCCGCAACTAACTTTTCGTAGTTTTCAGCTATGTTATTTCCTAAAAGTCCAGAAACTACTGCTTTGAAACTGTTCCAACTCGCTTTGTGAGTACAATTCAGCAACGTTGGAAATTTTTCATCGGCGAAAATTTGTCTAATTTGCGGACCAACAAAAACCCCAGCTTTAACTTTTGCTTCTGATAACTTCGGAAAAAACTTTTTCAAGTATCCTAAATCTTCTGAAGTTTCATCCAGTTTTTTAACAAATTGTTTCAGCAACCCTAACTTAATGTACAGGATTGGCATTAACACTTTTTCCGCTTCAACAATCGGCTCAAATGTTACGTTTTGTTTTCCGACACAAAGTTCTGTTCTTACAGGCCATGACCGTTGAATATAGTGCTTAGCATCCGCTCTGCTATCCCATAAGCACAGATAACACGGATACTTTGTATATCCGCTCTGTAATCCCATTAAAAATCCCACCATTTTAAAATCTCCAATCAGCTGCCAGTTATACTCGCGAAACTTTACAGATTCAAGCAAGATTTTAACACTGTCATAATTTTCTTTAAGATGTACTGAGTGAGCGATTGGAAGAGATGGGAATTTATTTCCGTTGTGTAATAAAATAGCTTTTAAGCTTTTTGTAGAGCTGTCAATGAATAAACGCCATTCGCTAGGAACACAGGGTTTTCTAGACTTGTACAAAACACCTGATCGTTGTTTATCACTCGAGTGCCATCTAGCGGCACTATGTGAACGTAAAAACTCCACTCTGATCGCGCGGTATTTTTGAATGTATTAAAATTAATTAAAATTTATAAAAAAATCAAAATGAGTATTATTACAATAACTATCACAAAAGCAAACTTTATACCAAAAAAAACAATTTTCTTTTCGTTTTTGTGCATAATTAACCGAAAAATCATAAAATAAACTTTAGGACAAAGAACGAAAAATTTTTTGGAGAGTCGTGTAATTTATCAATTGTTATATTTAATAATCAGCTAAGAAATTATCTAAACACTTATATATATATATATATATATATATATATATATATATATATAAAACGATCTACAATTTACCATCATATTATATTTTTTTGTTATATACCTTATGTTATTTAAATATCATTTAAATATCATATACTTTTGCTTATCATGCTGACTGTTCCGCGTTTTGATTCCTGTCTAGTTGTCCGAGCAGGTTTTCGTGGTTTTCCTTCTCGTTTTGAGCGAATGCCGACAACTTTGCATCTTAAGTCGCTCCACGGGCGCATACGTAATAATAACTCATGTCTTGCTTTTCCCTGCCTTTCCCTGTTTTCTGTTCTTTGCTGATGTGGTCCTCTACTGGGTTGTAGCCTAGCATATGCGCTACAAAACTCTAGAGGGATCTGCCCGTTGGGCAGTCAGGTGCCATTCCGCCTTTCCAGCAAGAGTGAGGAACCATGCTACGCGGCGCTAACACGGCGCCGCGCAATGCACACACCACTAGGACCGGTCCTGGGCGGCAACCTGGCTAGGCTGCCGTTAACAGCACACACACGTTCGACGTGTGTGCTATGCCCCCGCTTCGGCGGAAAACGTTAAGATGGCACAAGTGTGACCATCGTCGACCGAGGTAGCCACTAAGAGTGTTCCCTTGGTTAGCGATGAGCAACCCCGTACAGGGTGCGCTTCGCTGGTCTGCGCCTTGCCTCGTTGGGGCGGGGGTCAGGCCGTCGAAGTACTGCACGGAATTGTAAAGAAGTTGCCGGGAAAGGGTTGGCGGCCCTACGCAACGGCTGGTTATCCGACCTCTCTAAATTCACGCGACCGGTCACTAAACACACGCACGAACGCACCGACATACAAAACCCTACACTTACGCTCTCACACAAAACCACACACCCATAGAGAGACGCAAGCTGCCAGTAGCAACCAACACACAAGTTCATACCCAGAAAGAGACACAAATTGCTAGCAGCGAACAACACATATGTTCACACCTTGCTATCTATTTTTTGGAATACTAAGGCATGATTTATTATTATTAGTAGGATGTATCTTTGAATAATTTAAACCATAGCAACTTAATTACTTGACATTTATATCCTGTCATTTATATTTTGTATTCTCTTGATAAAGGCGTACAGCCGAAACATGTAGAGTTTTTTAAATACATATATTTTGAAGTAATATACAGACCTTTAATCGCCTACTGATTAGGTGTACCATATATATATATATATATATATATATATATTTATACATATATATATATATATATATATATATATTTATACATATATATATATATATCTATATATATATATATATATATATATATATATATATATATATCATTTGGATATGTTTTAAATATTTTAATATTAATTTTAGTATATATATAAGTAAAAATTAATTAACGGGTGAGCGGTCTGTCAAGTAAAAAAAACTCCTTTATTTCACTCTATATTTCATAACAAATTTGTTACTTCCTCAAGAGTGTAATTGAGAGTTAAAATTTAGCAAACAACGACACTAAACATGTTAAAATTAATCAAATTTAAAACATTAAATTAATATGATGTTGGTTTATCGTCAACCTTTTAAAAACAAATATCTATTATTATATCTAGATATATATCTAATTATCATATTTTAAATCTTCTGTTTATTGTTACATGATCCATTTGATTTGAGTATGTTTACCCCAGGAATCCATGTGATTTTCTGTATTTATTCTTTCCGTCGTTGAGTTGTTTTCATTTATTGTGCCAAGTCATTCACTTCTTTGCATCACGCCTTCTTTATCAGCATAGTTTTGCCCTATGATTGGATTTAAGTCACTCGTCAATATCTTCATATACCTTATATATGATTTCTGTACTTAAAAAACGTATATAACCCCTTGCCACAATTATTAATGGTATCCTAAATACGTAGTTCGACAACTAAGTTGTCATCATCAGTAGGTAAAACCACTATCTACCGATGATGACAACTTAGTTGTCGAAATATGTATTTAGGATACGATTAATAATTGTGGTAAGGGGTTATATACCTTTTTTTAAGTTTTTACTTAACCACAGTCTCCAAAGAAAGACTTTTCATGATTTTTGTATTTCAAAAAGAATTCACAGAACATTTACAAGAAGTCTAACAATCGTTCGAGAGAGGATAAAGCGAGTATTATTTTTACTGTTTGTATTTGTAACAATGAAATTTCTGACGTTGAAATGGCTTTCGACACAAACCAATAAAATATGTTTACGAAAATATTGCACCCTATTTTACACAGATTTGTTCTAATAATATCATTCCCGTGCTACGATCAATTCTGGTTTCATGTACCTATAACAATACAGAGATAGGATACAAGCGCGAAATACTAGATGATTGCTTTGAGTGGCTTCCCTCTCTCTCTATAGCTATATGTGCATGTGTGTGTGTTATTCACGCAATTGTGTGATATTGGATGATCGGGAGCAACAAACATTGCAGACGGAGAATCGAACGTTCCCAATTACACGTTGCTAATATAACAACAACGTGTCCATTCAACCTGGAAAGTTCTGGTTTTGCTTTTCGATGTAGATATATGCATACGGATATAGTCCGCATTTGTAATTATAGCTGAGCTTGATCAATAATTAGACATTTCTGGATATATAAATTAAATGTTAGTATTTACAATAGGACAGATACAGTCTGCTTGGAATGTAATTACATATTGCCGTGAATTTTTCTAAGAAAAGGATCTATGTACTTTTAGTAAGTAACAAACAAGTAACATTAACGTAAATTACGTATAGCAAACGCCAATTAAGTTGGCGCGAGGAGGGGTAAGTTCGCGCAGGATTAAAAGTAGTGGGGAGATTTGTATTTGGTTTTACATCAAATGTCAAATAATTCTAACCTCTGAGCGTGTGTCACTCTATGATCCCCTAGCAAAGACATTACGTTCTGTCAAACGTCAATGACAAATGTATTCTGACAATTACTTGAGTAGTGGGGGTGGGCGTTTTTAAAAACGGCTTCTGTGCACTCCCTCCTCGCGCCAACTTAATTGGCGCTTGCCAACTTAATTGGCGCTTGCTATACCCACTGTTAATAAATATACAGGGTGAGGCAATGTATGGATCCATTCGAATATCTTTGATATGGGTACTTAAATTTTAATAAGGCTTTCCACAATTAATTAAATGCAAATCGGAGATTCGATGAGTATATTTATATCCAGATCAGACTTCCGGTTTTGCCGGAAATTATGTTAACTTTTTTATTTTAAATGAAACATCCTGTATATTTTTACAAATTTCAATACAGCTTTTCTCTGGGAGTTCAGAGTGTTTATACAGGGTGTTTTATTTAAAGTAACAAAGTTAACGTCATTTCTGGCTAAACCGGAAGTTTGATTTGAAAATATACTCTTTGAATTCTCTATTTTGCAATAGTTGGCAATAATTTCTATTCTTTGGCTATGTATAATTTTGCCTTTTACTCGAATTTTCTTCAATGATGAAGCCATCACTGTATAAATAATATCTAATTATTTACTTAAAAACAAAATTTATACTCTTTAAAGTTACTGATCGAATAATATAGAAATGTTTTCAAGTGTCTTGATAAAGACAATTTTTTAAATAACGATAATTTACTAAATTCAAAGGAGCAACAATAAAACATAAACTTAAATATAACTGAATCGTAATCGTCACGCAACTGTTATACAAACACCCCTGAAGTAGATCAGATGGGATATAATGGAATGTTCATGGCGTATTATGAAGTATGTGCTATTCTCTAAATGTTTGCACTCTACATACCTATATGTGATGTACATGTTCCCAAAGATTTATAATTTTTTGAATTTCCCGGTTCGAGATCTTCTCTTGTGAGCTTAATCGGCCTGGTTTAGTTGAATTGTACGTTTACCAGCATCACCCTCCCATAAAGGTAAGTCTTTGGATCAATGCAGTGTATTTATTGAGTTTTCTTTTAATTTCTTTAAATAAAGATTGCTTTATAGCCTTGTCATTTTTATTCTGAATAATTCTCGCAATTAGAAATGGCAGGAATTTCGAAGTTAAATAAACGAAACTCTTATATTTTTTTAATTTCAAAAGAAAATAACAAAATTTTTCTCATCTGAGATGATCTTAATTCCCTTACATAAACACGCTTCAAACAAAGCCCTCCTAATGAATATCGACAATATTTCAAGAACATAATGCCTGTACGTGTACAAGTTGTACGTACAGTTTTTTCGGTGGTGAAGTGTGTAATTTTAAAGCGGTACACACAAAAGAAAAGAACAAAAAAGAGCAGACTTCGTTAATTAGATCTTCCCCCCATTCTCGTCGTGCGCCAGTTCAACGTCTAATTTAACCGATTTCTTTGCGAAATTGCTCGTCGACAGTGACGTTGAATTTCTTCCATTACCGCGAAAGGCTGGCCAAGCAGAGCGAAATTTTCAAATTGAATTTGCTCGGCCAAAATTTCTGATTCGATGGAATGAGTTAGTATGTCGGGTAGCGTGGAATGGAACGGGAACAAAAGAGAATGATAACTTATAGGACGGATAATAAGCACGGGAAGACAAACTTAATGTAATTAAGAAGGATCGTTTATATAAGATTCACGAGTGACTTCGAGCACTTCTTGAAAGTAAAGCTATCGTTTTCGGGTCTGCCTGTCTGCTCGAAGTATTGTTTCGTCGTCTACGGTTCATCAAAGGGAAAGATATTCGTTATTGTATAAGCCCTCTTCTGCTTAGGACGGAGCGATATTTTAGATTGTGATATTAAAGATATTAAGATGTACCTTGGCGACGGTGAAGAGTTTATTTATTGATAATTTTCCTTAGCACAATAACTCCCTTATTGTCTAACGTACACCGTAGGAAAGGAGACGGAACCCCTGTCGCATCTATTTTATTAAATATCGCGCCGTTAAATTTTATGTAGCTCGTGTGTCTAATACGCCCGCGAAGAATAATAATCTGATATTAAATTTTACTGGGGCGACCTCAAGACTTCCTTTTACTCTCGTAATGGCGATGATATTATTTGTCTACTTTTAAAATTGTAGTTCGTTAAATTTATTAAAACCGCTTAGTTGGGGGAATGGAAAGTCTACCCGAATTTTGATAATGAAATTTATTAGCGAAATGTGGTCCTCATTTATAAATATAAGTTCCTTGTGGACCTCTTCGCAAATAGACACGGATAAAAAAGAAGTACAAATTAGTTTTTTAAATATTCATAACTTTATGGGTATATTCCAGAAATTAATAATATTGTTAGGGCGTACGTGGTTGAATTTGCCACTTCTGCGTAATAAAATAAGTAATGTAACATGTCCCATCCATGTGAAACCACATGTCTCGTCGAACATTCAGTGGGACATTCTCTAAAAAACCTGGCAGTTCGTCAATAAGAAATTGAAGGTAATTGTCCGCATTTAACCTCCCAGGAAGAACGACAGGACCAATCAACAAGTCATCGCTTAGGGCCGCCCAAACGTTAATAGAAAATTCATGTTGAAATTTAGATGGGTGTATAGCTTTGGGATTTTCTGATGACCACCTGTGCAGGTTTCTCAGATTTCTAACACCACTTCTCGTGAACGTAGTCCAGAGGACTGTTCTGCAGAAATTAAAATGAAGCCGTGACTGTCTTAATATCCAGGTAGAATAAAGTAGACGAGCATAGTGGTCTGCCTCAAGCAAAACGTAACCCCTGCGATAGTGATATGGATATAAGCCCTGACGTTTTAACATTCGCCAAACTGTCGTTCGTGGCACTCCTAGTTGTCTAGCGATTCGACGTACACTGAGAGTTGGATCCCTTGTAACAATAGCTATTGTAATCCACCACTAGATGGTGCTTTTGACATATTGCTGTGAACTGTGCCTTAGCTATATGAGTGCAGTTCACAACGAATGTCCGGTTAAACTCAGTCGCTCAATCTCCAAGCTGGAATCTTCTTACCTCAGGTCTTGCTCTCGAACAAGCAAGAACGTGTAAAGAAAAAAATATAGCATTAATAAAAGTTCTCAATTTTCCTAATTAACATTTATTAAAAAAAAAATGAAAAGAAAAAAAAATCCCTTTATCGAATGTAAAGAGAGCTAAAGCAAAAATAACAGTAGCTAGGAGGAAATAGTCTGTGTGATAATGACACGCACAAAGAGAAAAACCCCCTGTGACTCGCGAGCAAACATAAAACTAATAAATAATTAAGAAAATTGTCAAATTCGACCTCTAAACTGTAACCCCTAAAATTCAAATGTCAACAGAAACCAAACTATTGACTCCGCGTGTCAGCATTAAGATCATGCGCAATATAACATGATAAAAATATCAATTCCCGCCAAAAAACCAACCTGAATACAAAACGATCTAGAACATCTTGACTTAAAAAAACTCCATCACAAAAAACATGACAATTTTCTTGAATATTCATATACTACTTTAATATCAAAATTATGCAAATTATTATCTAAAAATACAATCATCAACAAATTGTCGTATTAGCAATTATATAAATCAACTGCTTCTTGTACTTACATCGATCTAAACACATTAACACAAACTATGCGAGAGATACCAATATTTAATTAAAATTTAAACAACGAGATCACAATACCTCGTAAAAATCGTAAATCAATTTAAATGCACAAATAAAAGCATTACATAACCCGACTTTAATCAAAAACATCAGGACAAAAAATGAAGTTTTTTGATCCATCCACATGCTTTACTAGCCCTGGTATCTCTAACCAAAATATCCCGGAAAATCTCATACATCGGGCTCATATAGTACATAATTCTACCGAGTCCACATACATCTGGTCTAAAATAAAATTGTACAGTCCCGGTCGAAAAAATAAATTCAAACATAATAAATATTTAAATATACATAATAAAATAAAATTTTAAATCAATGTTATACAAATAATGTTATAATATATAATAATAATATATAATTCTTCTTTTTCTTCGGGAAAAAATCCATTACAATATGTAGTCACTATATTCTTAAAGTTTGACGTTTGTCAATGGGAAATCCGCTATAGCTTAGAAATTGAGTTAGTAGTTTGTTGACAGTGACAGTTTTAAGACAGTAAGTTTGTAAAATAATGGAGATTACTCGTGAAGGTTTCTTTGGATGATTTTTACTATCATAAAAAAAAAGCCTAACTCCATAAGAATGCATTATATCGCTTCGGTCAACTTTTGGGAATGAAGCACCAGCAGAGAAGACAGTTTACAATTGGTTTGCAGGATTTCGTCATGGTCGTGCCTGGTCGTGATGAGTCACGTAAAGGTCGACCAAAAACTGTTGTGATTCCAAAAAAACATCGATGCTGTGCGGAAAATGATAGAACACGATCGACATATGACTTACAGTGAGGTAGAGGCATCTCTTGGCATATCGCAGACTGCAATTCATTCGATTTTACATGAACATTTATTTGTAAAACAAATATGTTCCAGATGGATTCCACATAACTTGACCGAGACACAGAAAGCAGCTCGTGTTAATTGGTGTAAAGAGATGCGCAAAAAATTCGACATAGGAACCGCAAAATCCATACAACATCGTCACAGGTGACGAAACATGGATATATGCGTATGAGCCGGAAACGAAGCCGCAATCTACTGTATGGGTGTTCCAAGACGAACCGAACCCCACAAAAGTTGTTCGTGCAAGGAGCACTTCCAAGAAAATAATGGCTTGTTTCTTCGGCTGTACAGGACACATCGCAACAATTCCTTTAGAGGATCGAAAAACTGTTAACGCTGAATGGTAGACAGTAATTTGTTTGCCAAAAGTTATAGACGAAATCAGGAAGAACAACCGAAAACATCGAATTATTCTTCATCACGACAATGCGAGTTCCCATACAGCACGTCTAACAATTGACTATTTGAAGGAGTAAAGTATTGAAATAATATCTCATTGTCCATATTCACCCGACTGATCGCCGAATGATTTCTTTTTGTTCCCAACTGTGAAACAAAAAATGCGTGGACAGCGATTTTCAACACCTCAAGCAGCAGTCAATGTCTTTGAAAACCATGTTTCTGAGATACAGCCTTCAGCGTGGAAGATATGTTTTGAGAACTGGTTCATACGCATGCAAAGGTGTGTAGACCATAAAGGCCAATATTTTGCAAAACAATAAAATAATTAATTTGTTCTCAAAAATTTTGTTTTCTTCCTAGATTTTGTAAAAATGTTTCACATTATTAAGGAAATTGATATGTCTGGAATTACACATTCTCTTTCAAGAAAACGAGATGCTTAAAATAAATTGGATGAAGTATCAAAAAGTACGATTAGAAGAAATGTGCATTCATTTTTCTTAAAAATGAGTTACCGACTTGCACAAGAATATATGAAGCTATTAAAGGCGATTCCAGTTTACCTTCTTTAAAATGAACTTTACTTTGGAGAATCCTAAAGAAACTAGGATTAAAGTGGGAAAAACGCACACGAAACAATATATTAATTGAACGAAATGATATTATCTTATGAAGACGTCATTATTTGACAAGTATAAGAAAGTTTCGTGCAGAAGGGAGAAAAATCTATTATTTAGATGAAACATGGTTGAATGCAGGTTACATAGAAGCAAAAAATATGGAAAGATACAATGGTAGTTAATCCAAGCCAAGCATTTGTTGGTCTTGCAAGGTCTTTCTACTGGTTTAAAAGATCAGTCTGGCGAATGAAAGCGGCTAATTGTGCTTCACATTATCAGCAAAACTAATTTTTTCTACAAACACCGTTAAAAGTTGACATTTTGCAACGGCTAACTTCAATTAAAATAGTATATTGTACAACTAGTGCTGAAAATAGGATATTTCACACGAGCATGAAGTTTGAGCTACGAGCCGTAGGCGAGTGGTTTAATTATGCGAGTGTGAAATATTTTCAGCACGTGTTGTACACTATACTTTTCCGAGGACCGCTTAGTGACAAGAATTAATTTCAATGAAAATAAAAGAATGATTCACAAAATAATGATATATGATGTATTTCATAACAACAATTTGACATTTGAGAGTCATTCATTTCACAGTTTCCTATTTGTTATTTTATGATTAGTAGGTTGGCACGTCTGTTACTTTGCACACGGTTCTGCGACGATTCTAATTGGCCCTCTTGAACTTTTCAGCACAGTTTTAGTTACAAGATAACTTTTCAACACAGTTTTGGGGATACAATGAAACTTGCAATTTTCAGTGTTAGTAAATCATGTGAATTTGTTCTTTTTACATTGTGGTCGTCGGAAAATGCGATTTTATAACGTAGCGTGTTAAAAGTAGTACTTTTAACACTAGTGTTAAAAGTAAATTGACATGACAGTTTGTCAAAAATGACAACATATATTAAAATGATTGAAAATTACATAACGAGCGATCATTAAAATTTTCACTCGTAGCTGGCCGTGTATATAAAAATTTTGTCGTAGCTTTAGTCATTAAGATGTTATTTCAAACATCTGTCAGTGTCAAATATATATTTTAAAGTTTCATCAAAAGAAAAAGTAATGGCTTTTAATGATATGCATAAAGCGTTTATGGTAGAATGTTACTTCCTGACATCTCAAAAAATTGATGGTATTTGGCAGCATTCAATACAAAATTGCCTTGCGGAGTTTGAAGAGAGATACCCAAATACTGTTCCTAGTTATAAAACTTTCCGTGATACGCTAATGCATTGTGTAAATCTTTTTCGTCAAACAGGCAGTATTTTAAGGAAGAAAGGAAGCGGTCCTCCTCTCAAGAGAAGTCGCGGCGTAATTGAAAATGTCAGACAAATTATTAACGAATCTCCTCAAACATCTATTCGCAGAGTTTCGCAACAAGTAGGGCTTTCGTATGGAACATGTCAAAAAATTTTAAAAAAGGACTTGCACATGTATCCATATAAATTAACTTCTGTACAAAATCTATTACCTACGGATTATGTAAAAAGAACACAATTTTGCCAATGGTTTATTCAAACAATGACAGACAATATTTTAAATCATACTTTTTTCACCGATGAAGCTTGATTTTATTTGAAAGGTTATGTTAATTCGCAAAATATGCGTATGTGGTCCAGTGAAAATCCTCATTTCTACAGAGAAGTTCCTCTACATCCAGAAAAAATAAGCGTGTAGGTAGGTATGAGTCATCACCGATTAATAGGACCAATATTCTTTGAGGGCACGATAACATCGGAGAAATATCGTAACGAAATTCTCAGTGTTTTTACTAATCAATTGATTAATGATGAACTCCAGGTCGGATATTTTCAACAGGATGGGGCTACATCTCACGTTACACTTGGAAATATTCAGTTTTTGCAACAATTTTATGGCGATAGGATAATAAGTAGAAATACAGCGATTCCATATCCACCACGATCGTGTGATTTAACAGTCATGGATTCTTTTGTGTGGCCATATATAAAGAATATTATTTATGAAACACCAATTAATAATCTACAAGAGTTAAGACATAAAATCATAGAAAAATGTGAACACATCAATAACTCACCGCAAATACTGATCAATGTTTTCAATGCTCTACGAAATAGAGTGCGATTATGCTTGGTGGAGAATGGTCAACATTTTCCACATTTTTAATAATATTCTATTACTTTGTATAAAAATTATAAATATATTTAATATAAAAGTCAACATTTGAAATTATTTTTTAACAATCATGACGTTTGAAATTATAATGACAGATCTCCTCTAATAACTTAAGTTAGGACATACTTTTTGTGTACATGGCGAAAACTTGAGCGAAAATTTTAATGATCACTCGTTATTTCTTGGATAATTAATATTAAATGTACAGTTTGTGTAATTCGAGATATTTATTTCCTGTGTTGCAGTACTTTCAGAATTATTATTCTCGCTATTACTTCATTTTCTTTATTAAAATACGAACTAATCTTTTGTATGAATTGTGACTTAATTTAACGGCTGCGTCCAGCTGTGTCAAAACGTATTCATGAGCTGTCAAATTTGGTCAGTGGAGTTTCTTTATATTTTATAATAAAAAAATGTGTTTGTAGAAAAAATATTGTACGATACACATGTTAAAAATGTTATTTTATTTCACTCGTAAATTGCGACACGAGCGTTAGCGAGTTTACTCGTGAAATAAAATCGCACTTTTAACACTTGTATCGTAAATAACTATTATGACTTGGGGTTTGTTATTTGAATCCAAGAAAACTAGAGATTACCATGAAGATATGAATAGTGAGGTGTTCATCGCATGTATGCACAATATATTATCTACTTTTGATCCCAACTGTGTTATAGTAAAGGATAATGCGCCCTATCATTTTACTAAAACAGAAAAGTCACCTACTTCATCATGAAAAGAGGAGGCACTTATTGAATGGCTTTTCAAAAAAAGGAATTTTAGCTGATAATTCTATGCTAAAGGTTGAATTGTTTGAGCTTGTAAAAAATTACATATCCTGTCATCCAGTTTCATACTTGGTCGATGAAATAGCTCGAGAAGGTGGTCGTACAGTTTTACGTTTACCTCCATATCACTATACGATTTTTTTCTTAGAAGCTTTCCAAATTGAGATTCAATTAAGAAACACGCTCTATACAAGGATTATCTAAAAATATAGCTCATCAAAAAAGCTTTATTGGTTGCTGAAGTCTAGGATGGTAGGAACTTTTTGTTATGTCAAGTACAATAAAAGTTTTGGTTATGCCAAGTACAATAGAGTACTCACTGAGGTGCTCACCCTGATTAAAACAGTATAGCTAAAGAAATTCCTCTCGACATCTCAAGTAATCTAACTAATCTAATCCATTTTTACACTTTCATTTAAATTCTGCGTACAAAAGCTTAACCCCTTCACATCCAGTACTCAACATGTGGATATTTTAAATATGCTCGCTGGGTACCATAATATCCACATATGGATATCATTATTATGGGCTTATATCATCTAGCAGGGAACTGGTATATAGGCTGTAATGAGATTATCCGACTGGTATGGCACACAAGCCATCCCCACCAATAATTTTTCAAGACCCAAAATAATTTCGCAGGAATATTTTAACTGTTAGTACCTAGTTAACCAAGCTGGCATACGGTCGTATACGTCTCTAAATTGAGTTTTTGCGGGAAAGTGTGTTTTATGGTATTTTTGAGTGTTTTTTGGACTTACGCTGTTGTATTGTAAAATCCTAAATATGATGAATGACCAGGATTTTTCTACAGATAGTAGTGATGATCCGGAGTACGTATTGAGTGATAATTCAATAAATAGTGACACAGATGAAACGTATTCAGAATCCGATGATGACGAATTTGGTGAGAACGTGACCATGGACGATTGGGAAGTTTTAAGTGATCCTTATTCCGATCAAGTTCCTAGACCATTACTAAATTTTTCTTCTGAATATGATTTTCACCCTGCCATTGATTTTGAAGAATGCAAAGATCCAGTCAATTCTTTTGAATGTTTTGTAAGCCCAAATATCGTAGCAAAATTATGTAAGTGGACAAACAGAAGAGCTGAAATGTATTTTCAACAAAATACAAATACATTAACAGTTTATGGCGTTCATTGGAAGATTCTCGAAAAAGAGGAGATGTATGTTTTCCTCGCACTTCATTTTCTTACTGGATTAGTAAAGTGCCCTCGCATTACAGATTACTGGAGTAGTAACATTATGTGCGCTGGGCCAAAAGTTTTCAATAAGTCTATTATGAGTCGAAACAGATACCTTTCTATACTTAAGTTCATTCGGTTTTCTCCACCCGAAGCAGCAAGAAAAAATGCTCCAGTGACCAGACTTGGAGTTTACATGGCTATGCTCAAAGAGAACTGCATGACGTTAGTTGACCCAGGACCAGTGTCTGCTATCGATGAACATTTGATGCTTTACAAAGGCAGATTGCACTTTCGCCAATTTATTTAAACAAAAAGAAGTAGATTTGACATAAAACTTTTTGCAATGTGCCCAAGCGCTCCACATTTGCGAGGATATATTTGGAACTTCTGTTTGTACATAGGAAAAGACAATTTCGATCTATCTCATATTCAAGGCACCGAAAACCTTTCGACGACCGAAAGAATTGTCGTGCATTTAGCCCAAACCGTACTGAATAGTGGCCGAGAAATTATTTTGGAATTTTGGAATTGCGGCTTTCGCAATTTCTACTGACTCAAGGAACCTATTTGACTGGAACTATAAGAAGCAATCGTGGAGTTCCTGCTCAGTTAACTAGAATTCCATTGGAAAGGTACCAATCATGCTTTGTGCGGAAAGACATGCAACTGCTTGTTAGGTATAAAGACAAGAAGGACGTATACTTGTTGACAAGTAAGCATACTGCAGGGTTTTGCGAAAAATCACTTTACATGGTAGGCGGCAAGTTAGTTCAGTTTAAAAAACCTGCCCATATTGAATTTTATAATCAGAATATGGGTTCTGTTGACGCCGTTGATCAAGATTTGGAACCATACAATTCTTTACGAAAAAGCTACACTTGGTTTTCAACTAATGTTACAGATGCTTCTAAACTCTAAGGTTTTATATTGTAATGCAAAAAACGATTTTCATATTCCAATGTATGATTACATGAAATTGTGTTGTAATTGTATTCTGCATAAATACAGTGAAGGTTATCGCAACATGACGGATGCTTCTTCAAGGGATAATCGTCCTTCGACTTCAAAAGGAAATGAACATGTTATGGTTAATTTTCCAAAGGTAGATGGAAAAAAGCGGGCATTGCGAAAAATTTGCGTTATTTGCCGAAGACATAACCAAAGAAAACTCACAAGGAATATTTGTATCGAGTGTCCAGATAAGCCAGGGCTATGTTGTGTGGAACACTTTCAAGAATACCACAAATAAACATTATTATTTTAACAGTTTATCAATGCTAAAAATATTTTTTTATGCGAATAAAGTACTTACTTTCAAAACATATATCGTTAAATTAATTTTACATGTATATCCAAATGTGGATATTACGGTATAGCACTATTATCCAAATGCGGATAATATGGTATGGCACTATTATCCACATGGTGGATATACTGGTATAAGCCTAAAATATAAATGCATGCCGCCATTTTGTTTTTGAGTTTTATAAAATAATTCAACTCTGGTTATAGATGTAAGCCATCATGTAATCATAATTCACAATTTTTTATTCTTTTTTGCCTGGTATGTCAGAGTGTCTTTTTAAAATGCACCTGGATGTGAAGGGGTTATGTGCGAACCCTTAACTGAAATATTGGTTAGAAATCTCGAATTTTACAAATATGAAGTTGAAAAAGCGTACACCATTTAAACTGCTAGATTTCAGAAAAATTGGTATTGTTTTGTAGTTGTTAAACTTGTTAATATTATAATACCAACACGCTTGACATTTGTTTTTTATTATTCAAAACACATCCTACTTTGCGAAGGTAATAAAGCAGTTTTAATGGCGATTTTGATTTCGGGCAATAATCATTAATACAACCACATTACTCGAATATATTTTACTGTCGCAGTATAAATGATAACACAGCACGTTCAATATAATCTCACGCGATAATCCCTTATCACATCTATTACACACAATTTGCATGTTAAATATTATTATTTTTCGTGCATGGAAACAGAGATATTGGATAAGTTTGGCATTCTAAATAATAAAGCGTTGATCGATTACTTCGATACCTACACTTGTGATCGTGTGATAAGGACGTACATATCCAAAATTATGACCACTATTCAGACCAATTTTGATTGGAGATTGTTGCGGGATGGTTGAAGTGGACCTGCTCCGGGGAATTGCTCATTTTCGTAGACGCTACGTTCGGAAAAAAAATGGAAGACATAAATAAGAATAAATGGTGCCACAAATGCAACAGTTCGAATGTCGAGAATTAACGGCTGTAGTAAATTGTGGTCGCGTGAATACGGTATGTGTGGGGTCGGACGAGATTTATTGCGTTCTGTGTTGCGAGAAAATTTGCTTCGTAAAATGAAGTAAATGGGTCTGTGGAGGTTAATTTATTTTTTGCTCTGGAAATTGATAAAGAATATTGTCATTTGTATATGGGGAAAATTTCAGAAACGCGGATTTACGCAATGTCGTGTCTACAATTTGTAGCAATTTTGTCTTGAATAAAATAACATTGCATAAAATACTATCACCATCACCTTCATATTGGCTTTTGAGCGATACGTTTACTTCGGACGGAGGGAAGAAAGTCGTTTCCAATGAGAGCTCTGAATCTTAGTTTTGCAATCATATCCATAGACACAAGATACATCTTCCATGTCGATATTTGTCAGAAATCGGAAATGCTAAACTCTTGAATTACGCAGTTCCAACAAAATTGTTAATTAACAGTTCCCTTGGTCGACTATCAAACTCCGTGATAGAAATTCAGCGCAAAAATCTAAAAAAGATATATATAATAAATAATATAACACAATTAATAACGCAGGTCTACAGTGATTTTGATGTTTGAAAGCTGTTTGCTAATTTGTATATGTTTGGGGGCCCTTATTCCAAAAAACGCCATATTTTTGCTCTATCACGTAATTTTTTTTTATAGCGCTCTATATCTTAAAAATGTTAATTTATTAATATACATACCTATGATAAGAATATGTTTGTTCCATGTTAGGCATGATTTTTAAAAGAATTGATTTTTATGAAATTAAATGTGATTTGGCAACACTGGTTAATATTAGATTTCTCAGCAAAGCAACAGAGTCGGCGCAGAAGCGTCAATACAACGTTGAAACCTGCTTATGTGCAGTTTGGTTGTGTTAGTCGTCGTGCTACTGTGTCCGCGCGCTTGTTGTCTTCGTTGTTGCGTATTTTAAGTGTTCTAGAACGTATAAATATGGAAAGAAGACATTGTGTGAACAATCCGAATAACTTTTGTTATATCTGTGGTAGTTATGTCGTAGTAAAGCAGAGGCAAACTATAACTTCGTTTGTGAAAAATGTACACCACGCTTATTTTGGTGTAAAAATTGGCAACCAAGACAAGTCCTGGGCTCCTCATACTGTCTGTTCCGTTTGCGTTGAAGCATTAAGAAACTGGCAAAAAGGTAGGAAGAAATGTTTAAGCTTTGGTGTTCCTATGGTATGGCGAGAGCCTAGAAATCACAGTGATGATTGTTATTTTTGTTCGTGTAATGTTCAAGGATTCAACAGAAAAAATAAGAAACAAATTGTGTATCCCAATCTTGACTCTGCTATTCGACCAGTTCCTCATGGACCAGATGTACCGATACTTACCGCCCCAAAAGCACTAGAAAATGTCATATCGTCAGAATCAGAGGAATCTAATTGCGACCCAGATGACTCAGATTTCACACCAGATTTCAGAGAGCCCGAAGTGTTTAACCAGAGCGAACTAAATGATTTAATTAGAGATTTGCACCTTCCAAAGGATGCATCCTAATTGTTAGCCTCCCGACTTCGTGAAAAACATTTACTGGCACCTGGCGTCACATCAAGCTTTTACCGGGATCGCGAAAAAGAGTTATGTCAATATTTTACTCAAGATGGACCGCTAGTGTATTGCAACAATATTCCTGACTTAATTTCAAAATTAGGAAATGTGCCGTATGTAAAAGAAGAATGGCACCTGTTTATTGACTCAAGTAAGCGTAGTTTAAAAGGCGTTTTATGGCACAATGGTAACGAGCTGGCCTCGGTTCCCATTCCCCATTCGGTACATTTAATGGAAACGTATGAAAATTTTGAACTTCTCTTAAAGAAAATAAACTACCAAGAACATCAGTGGATGCTTTGTGGTGACCTTAAAGTGCTATGCATGCTACTAGGACAACAAGGAGGTTATACAAAATTTCCATACTTATTTGTGAGTGGGATAGTCGAGCAAGGGATAGACATTGGACTCAAATAGAATGGCCCTCTAGAACAAGCCTTACACCTGGTAGCAAAAATGTATTAAGAGATAGCTTGGTTGACCCCAAAAAAGTTTTATTGCCTCCTCTCCATATCAAACTGGGCTTGATGAAGCAGTTTGTTAAAGCCCTAGACAAAAATGGACAGTGTTTTAAATATTTGTGCGAGACATTTCCAGCCTTATCCGATGCCAAGTTAAAAGAAGGTATTTTTGTTGGGCCGCAGATAAGAACATTATGCAAAGACAAGGATTTTCAAAACACAATGACCAATGTCGAGAAAAACGCCTGGGTTTCATTTAAAGAAGTAATTGATAAGTTTCTTGGGAACTCCAAGGACGAAAACTACGAGAATATTGTTCAAAATATGTTACAACACTTTCATCGTCTAGGTTGTAATATGAGTTTGAAAGTGCATTTTCTGTTTTCACACTTGAACTATTTTCCTGAAAATCTTGGAGCAGTTAGCGAAGAACAGGGAGAGAGGTTTCACCAAGACATTAAGGAAAAGGAACGGCGGTACCCAAATAATATACAAAGTTTCAACAAAATTTGTGCTTGTGTAACTGCCCACACAAATCATTCATTTAAATATATATTTGAAAGCAAAGTTCACAGCAATATGTATAATGGAAACTATTACACTCACAGACTTGAAAATCAATATCTTTATACTCTAATAGAAGAGAGAAGGTTCCTTTAAAGTTAAATATATTTACATTTTTAAAGAAATACATCGTTAGAATTTATTTAAATGACTTTAGACTTAAACGAAATAATCGATAGAGCAGTGTGTTAGTAAACAAACGAAAATTACAATTTTAGGCGTCTACACCCATATGATGCCTATCTACAAACTATATACATACATCAAATATCCATTATCGTAAAACCATAGAACACGATGGGACAACTATGCTTCGGAGAAATAATGCTAATGCAACATATTGACTAGATATTCGTAGACATTCTAACCGTAATACCCTGTGTCAATTTTTCCATCATTATACTCTATCCATATCGGCTTTATGATAGCAGTCGTAAACGTGTCGACGCCTGATGGAAGCACTGATCGACCGTGAAAAATTGTAAGTTTACGACGTCATGAAAAGCAAAATCTTTATGGTGGTCCTTTTTAAAGAGAATCCGCATGTGATTGTATTGTCGGATTATCTATCATATAATTTAGCAATTGTATCAGCATGTATTATAGCTTTGTTCGACACATGCATATATTGATGGATGCTTTTTTATGAGGCTTTACGGAAAACGCGAATTTGTATATTAATGTTATTTTATTTATTGTTTTACCAATTCGAATTAAAATACAATTTCAGGAGAAAGACGGCACCTCAATTGACTGAGAGGGTAGCTATTTTAATTATAGTAAATATTTTCAGCATATCTTCAGTTCCGAATGTCGTTTGCTTTTCATATTATGGCGTCATGGATATTTTTAAAAATTTATTCTGTTTCCAGCGGAATAAAATTCTCAATATGTTAGATTTGAAAAAAAATAAGAAAAAGAGTTTCAAAGTTGGAATGTTAAAATTTTTTTAATAAATGTATAGTTACTGTTGCATAAAATTGCATTATCGTTTTGCCGTGTGAAAATTTTTGCAGTGTTACCTACCATACGGGGGGCGTTGATTTAGACTGTTTTCGGACATCTGTTTTTTATTATTTTTTTGTAATGTTTATATTGTTATTTTACGCAGTGGGGGTGGGGTGGGGGGTTATAAAATTGGTAGGTATATTGTAGACAGGTTATTGGTCTCTATTCTGTAGTTTATGGAATTTGTGTTTTTTTTTGTATGTGGATGCCTTCTAATATGTTTCTTGCCATGTTATTTTTTTCGGATGTATTTATTGAGGTTCGATCGAAATTTAAAGTGTGATCAGTCTGCTTGATGTGTTTTTTATGGCTGTGCACATCAAGCAGACCAATAACACTTTCAATTTCGATAAAACTTCAATAATTACACCCGAAATTCAGTGAACGACAGAACAGACACAAATAACTTATCTACAAATACCACTAATTTTATACAACCACCTCCACCGTATAATATTAAATTTAAAATTACTTATGCAATGTAAACGTGTTTTTGTGATTTCTACGATACTTTTTTGGCGGAGTGTATTAAATGCAAGCTATCATTTAACAGTTTTCAGTTAAGTTTAATATTATAAAAGTCTATAAACATGAAATTGGACGTTTGCGACTTAAATATGTAACCTAAATACTCGGTATTAATTGAGATTTGAAAATTGTTTGTACTTTCCGGGTTCATGTTTTAGGTAAATTTATTTGAGAATTCATTATATAATGGTCCCTACGTCTCGTACAACATAAGTATATTTTTTAACTTTTTGACAGCGTTATTTAATCATAAGCACGTATATTCACAAGTTATACTGAAATCGTGCTGGAACTTGCATAGTGATAAGTCACCAATTACAGTATTTCCTCTAATTCGGACGTTTTAGTTGCAGGAGAATGAACTGGTACTGTGCCAACGTCAGAAGCTATTAGGTAAGATCACGCCATTGCTTGCTGTCGAATCGTACGAACACGCAACGTACAAACGAAAATAAGAATTCGCTTTTTTATGTTAGCATAATGACATTCCTAATTAAGATAATACATTTAAGTACTTGCCTCTAATTAATTACTTAATTTGATTAAAACATTGTATTTTTTAATATAGACGAGTCGTTTGGGGTTGTTTAGGAATATGTTCTACTTTAATGAATATTATCTGTAGAATAAATAGAGGCGATTCATATTTAAATACACAAGACGTGTAACTTTAAAAAGACATCAATAATATGAAGGATTCAAGTAATTTATTACATAATCGGAAAATTTAATATAAACACATCTGTTTTGAAAGCATATAAATCGATAATGAAGTGTAAGAAATAATTCGTTCCATATAACTTTGCACTACTTAAAGACTAACTGCATTATGGACGTTTGAAAATAAGTATATACATATTTCAATAAATTAGTAAATTGTCATTTCAGTCAATATTACGTTCGTTATAATAATGTATTTGTTTGGTAAATGTTGTTGTAACTGTTGTACTTTAAATTTAAAAAAAATATTAATAATTTTTTAGGCTTAATACACTCGTTGACAAAAAATTCCTGGCACTAAAGTAAGTGTTGTCATAATTAAAATTCCTTTTTTTTTTGTTTTTTTTTTTCCACAAGACATGAAATATTATCTATGAAATAAGAATTGGAAATTAAAAAAGATACAAAACATTTAATTTATCAAAATAGCCGAAAGTAAAACAAAAATAATGACGAACTCAAAAAATCCAACACAACCCAAAAAAATTTGGTGTGCTCTTTATTCTGTTGTGTTGATTGAAAGAAAATTCTTGATGTGAATGACGTTTCAGAACGAAAAGTCAAACTAATGGAAGAATTTAATACTCTATTAACTAATGACGAGGAATAAAAGCAGTTTTTCATTTTGTAAACTAGTGTAATATAGTTTACAAAATGAAATTTTTTTCATGTACATTTGATGAGAGATAGATTTCCTTATGTATTTTCTTCCGCTGAATTTGAAAATCAAGGTTAAATTTTTTTTTATGGAACAGTTTTTGAGATATTGTAATTTTTTCATTTTTTCGACCTTTTTTCACTTGACAAATCATATCTCGAGCTAGAAATGTCCGATTGGTCGTTCTTGGTACCCAAATGCAAGGTATTGAGATGACGAACAAATATGTATAATCGGATCTTTGATTGGTAAAGCGGTTCAAAATATATCGATGAAAATAGGGCATATTTTCAAAAAAATCATATTTTACAGTGATTCTGTGCCGACAGAAAAGTACAAATCGTTAAAAAAAAGTCTGGTTTCTGTTCATGTGCGTAAAGATGATACTTTTACGTAAGAACTAAGACCAACCAGAAGAAAATCGACCGAAAAATGACAAAGTTATAAGCAATTGAGTGAATATATCCAAATCCCATATTTTCCGAATATTTTATTTTTTTCGACAATTTATGAGTTCGGTTGCTCACACGCAAATATATTGAATTTATTATTTGTTATTTTTATGTATATATACAATTGAATTAATAATAAAGTGAATTTTTATGCTAAATTAGACGATACATGAAATTCGGTGTACCGATGATATGGAGAGAGCCGCTCTGCCATTCGGTTGATTGTTACTTTTGCCTGAGCAAATCCACTGGTTTTGGAAAGAGTGCCAAATGGGTTTATGCGACAGTAGCATCTGTTTCGCTTCCAGTTCCACATTCAAGTGAATTTCCTCATCCTAAGTGCCCCGATTCAACGATTGAATTTTTCGAATCATCACTACAGACTGACACAAGCAGTGATAATGAATTTCAACAGGAGTCGCAATTGCAACATTTTACGCAGCCTGAACTGAATGATTTGGTGAGAGATCTCGAGCTCTCAAAGGAAAAAGCGGAGTTACTTGCATCTCGCCTGAAGCAACGGAACTGTTTGGCTCCGGGAGTAAATGGAACATTTTACAGAAACCGTGATAAACCTTACGCACAACATTTTAAGAAGGAAAACGACATATGCTACTGCAACGATATTCCTGCATTGTTTGAGCAACTCGGAGAGCCTTATGATCCAAATGAGTGGCGCTTGTTCATTGACGGTAGTAAGGAGAGTTTGAAAACAGTCCTACTGCATACTGAAAATGAAAAACCTTATATCCCCATCGCTCATGCCATCAACAGTAAAGAATCATACGCTACAATGGCCAGTTTGCTAAAATACATTCAATATGAGCATCACAACTGAAAAATATGTTCCGATCTCAAAGTCGTCGGCATGTTGTGTGGAATGCAGGGTGGATATACAAAATATTGCTGCTTTCTTTGCCTCTGGGATAGTCGTGCTCGTGAACATCATTATAGAAGAAAAGACTGGCCAGAAAGGGAGAACGTCACAGTGGGCAAAGACAATATTAAATACGTGCCTATTGTCAAAAAAGAAAATATAATCCTTCCAGCGTTGCACATTAAACTTGGCCTCATTAAACATTTCGTGAAGGCCTTAGACAAGGAAGGCCAAGTATTTTCCTATTTGAAAACCCTTTTCTCGCAGCTTTTTTTAGCAAAAATCAAGGAAGGCGTCTTCGATGGTCCACACATAAAGAAATTGGTAAAAAGCACAGATTTTCCAAAATATTTAATACCCGTTGAAAACGAGGCCTGGAATTCATTTCAGCGGGTTGTTACTAATTTTCTTGGGAACAATAAAAGCCCTAACTACGAGGGAATTATTACCGATTTGCTGGAGAACTACAACAAGATGAGTACGGAATGCCATTATTTAATTTCATTCCTGGTTGTTTTCTATTGTATTGTTTTTACCATTTTATTTATTTCTTACAGGTGTAAATTTGTCTCTAAAAATCCATTTCTTGCATTCGCATTTGAATTTCTTTTCGGACAATCTTGGTGACGTAAGTGACGAACACGGCGAGAGATTTCACCAACAAATTAAGACCATTGAGCGGCGCTATCAAGGATTTTGGGATGAAGCAATGTTGGGAGACTATGTATGGTTTCTCACTAGAGAAACGGATCCCAAAAGCAACCGAAGACAAAGCAAGAGCCACAACTATTTCTAACACACTAAAATGTCAAGAATGTATTGCAAGCGTTTAAACACAATAAATTGTCGAAAAAAATAAAATATTCGGAAAATATGGGATTTGGATTTATTCACTCAATTGCTTATAACTTTGTCATTTTTCGGTCGATTTTCTTCTGGTTGGTCTTAGTTCTTACGTAAAAGTATCATGTTTACGTACATGAACAGAAATCAGACGTTTTTTTAACGATTTGTACTTTTCTGTGGGCACAGAATCACTGTAAAATATAATTTTTTTGAAAATGTGCCCTATTTTCATCGATATATTTTGAACCGCTTTACCAATAAAAGATCCGATTATACATATTTGTTCGTCATCTCAATACCTTGCATTTGGATACCAAGAACGACCCAATCGGACATTTCTAGCTCGAGATATATTTGTCAAGTGAAAAAAGGTCGAAAAAATGAAAAAATTACAATATCTCAAAAACTGTTCCATAAAAAAAAATTTAACCTTGATTTTCGAATTCAGCGGAAGAAAATACATAAGGAAATCTATCTCTCATCAAATGTACATTTTCGGTGTAAACTAGTGTTATTAACCATTGAAGAGTATTGCTAACTGGTAATATCTAAAAAAAATGTTTGAAACTTCGACATCTACAAGTATGATGTAACTGAAAAATTAATAACTCAATTTTAGTTCGATTTCAACAAATAAACACGTTTTGGAGTCGTATTAACGTCCTCTATCGACGTAATATATAATTTGGCCATTCGGTGGACCGTTTAATATTAGGGTTGACCAAAATGAGAAATAAGGGAATAAAGCGATTTTTTCAAAGTTTATTAGCTCGGGTAAAGCTATGTTCGATATGGCTAAAAATTTACAGTTAGTTTTTTATCTATAAAACAAGTTTCCCGTTGATTTTCAGATAATTCGAAACTCCCCATACATGTTAAAACCACTCTAATTTATGTACCACGTATTTAACCAATGGTCATTTCAACGCATACAGAAACTTGTGTTTAGATCTCATCGATACAGTTATGTTTATACGATCACACTTTTGCGGTCGTATCTGCATTTCGAAAGACCGATGGACCTTCAGTTCTAGCGTCATCTTGTACACTCTCACGACCATCTTTAAGTCGCTTAAACAACTCAAATACAGTAGTACGACTTAAGGTTGTACGCGCTAGCCTTTTACTCAGAAACTAACAGCTATTTTATATTGGCTTGACCGGTATCTATTGGTGAGACTGTGCTGTTTCGTAAATACGCTTTTTACATTTTATGACGCCAATTATTCGAATTTTTTAATAGAAAGAAATTTGCCCTTAAGTAGGATTCGAACCCACGTCCGTGGTTTGTCGGACCATTGCTTTAACCACTAAGCTATTAAGGACTGTGATTTAGAATCATTGTGGGAATGCCTTAAGTTACATTAAGGAAACATATTGCTATGGATTTTTAAGTCGCTTAAACAACTCAAATACAGTAGTACGACTTAAGGTTGTACGCGCTAGCCTTCTACTCAGAAACTAACAGCTATTTTATATTGGCTTGACCGGTATCTATTGGTGAGACTGTGCTGTTTCGTAAATACGCTTTTCACATTTTATGACGCCAATTATTCGAATTTTTTAATAGAAAGAAATTTGCCCTTAAGTAGGATTCGAACCCACGTCCATGGTTTGTCGGACCACTGCCTTAACCACTAAGCTATTAAGGACTGTGATTTAGAATCATTGTGGGAATGCCTTAAGTTACATTAAGGAAACATATTGCTATGGATTTTTTCTAAAATAATATTAAAAATTATTTAAAATAAATGTACTATTATTTTTGGATTAATGTGTATATCCGATATGTTTTTAAATTTCATGCGTGAGATAAAAACTAGTTTTATATTCGAGGCCAATGTGTTTTTGAGGCCTAATATAATTCAAGTAGACCAAGATTTGCTGTATTACGAGAAAGTTGTGTTCTTTGAGAGATATATTATATATACAGTATGACTGAAGTTTCATTTTGTTCTTTTTGGGGATATATTCTAAAAAATATAACAAATAAAATAGTAAGAATTTTTCTAATAAAAGTTGTCTAGAAACGCCAAAAAAAAATAAGTTATAACAGCCCAATGTTTTCAAGTTTCACTGTACACATTTCATACATAATAGGTCAGTAACCGATGAGTGGCCGTAACGATATCAAACTGTGTCAGGGTCAAATTTAAGATGTGTGAGACTCAAGTAACATATGATAGAATGAAATGTCCGGTTTGTTTGTTTTTTCGCTAAATTTATGGGCGGGAATAATAGATAACTTTATCGTCGGCCCGTTTATTCTCCCTGCTCGTGTTAATGGCCAAACTTATTTAGAATTCTTACAACATAATTTACAACCGCTGTTAGAAGATGTCCCCCTTAATATTAGATATTGGATGTGGTTTCAACATGATGGTGCTCCGGCACATTTTACACACACTGTTCGTAGACATTTAAATACTGTGTATCAAGATACGGGAGCAAAATGTCCTTCAGCGTGTCAACGTATCACTCATTCGACGTTTGGAGTTGTGTGTGCGAGTCGGTGGGGAAAACTTCGACCTTGTAGACATGTAAAGTACGTATTAACTATCCTAAAAATATCGTTTTCGTTACTATTATTAATTTATATTTTTTTTTAAAATTTTTAAATTAAAAAATGTTATTGTTTTTAATTCTGTTTTATGTTATTTAAGTTAACAAAAGGAAACTTCAGTCATACTGTATAGTTAATTTAGTTCGGGTTGTTTTTGATTGTTTTCATTTGTTGTTGGTATTTATATTTAATTCCCGATATTTCTACGTGATTGTTATTCTCGTAATTTTGATATAGTATTTGATTAAACAACTTTTTCTCGTAAACCTGTAAATTTTTTATGTAAGTAAAATTATATTCATAAGACGTCTTAGTTCAAAAAAAGCTTTTAAAAGTGTATTTCAATTGTATTAAAATAATTAGTTAAGAGTCTTAATTATTAGAAATAAATAATAAAGATTATTATTAACATTTCTATATTAATATTATAATTATAATTTGTTCGAGAGGATTAAAGGGTTTTTTTTGTACATGTTAGTTGCGCATGTGCAAATTTTGAACGTGTTTCAGATTTTGATTATACAGCGTGGTTCTCTGGGGAGAAATTAAAAATAAACTTTATTATTTTTAGATAAGTTTGATCGGAGTCATTAAGAGGAAGTTTTTTCATTCACTCAGCTGTCAATATTACAGTGGATATTTTTACCTCATGTATTTTGTATGATACAGAATCTTTATATATTATAAAGATAGATTTTTTTTTCTTTTTTGAATTTTTTGTATTAAATATTCAGTTTAAATTTTATCCTGTGTTTCATTTTTACTATAACACCAATATTGCTGTTCAAGCTTAATATATATAAAATAAGTAAAGAAATTGTGAACTTTTTACTAGCGCTTAAATAACTTTGTAAGTCACGACTTTCCGATTGGAACCCGAGAAGTTAGAAGTCTCATATTTTGGAAATTCACCGGCTTAGTAACCTGGTTGGGTAAACTAGTTGTGGATGGTGGCGCATTAAATCTACAAACCACTATTCATAGCAATATGTACATTTCGCCCGTAGTCGGCAGTTGTTGCAAATTTATTGCATTTTCGCGAAATAATGTGAATTAAATATGCTTTCTACATTTTACGACGCTTATTATTCGAACTTTTTAATAGAAAAAATTCACCCTTAAGCAGGGTTTGAACCCACGTCCATGGTTCGCCGGACCATCGCTTTAATCACTAAGCTATTAAAGACTATGATTTCGAATCATTATGGGAATGTCTTAAGTCACATTAAAGTAAAATGTAGAAAGCATATTTACATTCACATTACTTCACAAAAATGCAATAAATTTGCAACAACTGCCGACTACGCGCGAAATATACATCTCTTTCCTTAATGTGACTTAAGGCATTCCCATAATGATTCGAAGTCACAGTCCTTAATAGCTTAGTGGTTAAAGCAATGGTCCGGCAAACCATGGACGTGGGTTCGAATCCTGCGTAAGGGCGAATATTTTCTATTAAAAAATTCGAATAATTAGCGTCGTAAAATGCAGAAAGTATATTTACATTCACGTTACTTCGCCAAAATGCAACAAATGTGCTGTTTTATTTTTGGCTCCATTTCACTACAACAGAGTCAATTCGGGAATTAAATTCTCACACCTCGTATATGGTTTATTAAACAAACAGGTTTCTAAACTATGAACTTCGGAGTTACTGCATTTGACATTCCAAAGTCTTCCTAAAAATAAGCAATTAATTATTTTTTAATTTTTTCTCGAAAATCGTTATGGTTTTACTTCAAACTTTCCAATAGCTTTTTTCTTCGTGAAAAAAAATCGCTTTGCAATTTAATAAGGCGCGTTTCTAATTTAATTTCCTAAACAGCTTCTTTTGTTTTTCGCTAGCGTTCTCTTTATCAAACGACGTTTTTCCACAGAGAAAAACTCAATAGATTCCGATATAAAATATTACACAGCGCTTGGTAATAATTAAGAGAACTAAAGATATTTTGCAGGTGTCTTGCAGCAATGTCGTTTATGAATTGTGTTTATGATCAAAAAGACACTTTTTATTCTAGAAAATGGTGTATTTTGCACAATTTTTGTTCAATTTAAAAGGTACAAAGGAGGAAATGCATTATTTCATGGATAAATTACTTTAAAATTCTTTTAAATTACCTTGAGATACAATTTTTAAAATAAAATTTCAATTTTTGTATTTTAAATAAGCATTTCTTTTGTTTTTGATTATTTGTATGATATTCAAGAGGCTTCTTTAATAATTTTTACGTAAAGTTACACAAATTGAAAGAGAAGTTCGTGATAAATTAAACTTAAACTTAATAATAATTATTGCATTCTTGTGATAAAGTGAAAAGAACTAACGTCAAAAATACAATAGAAGTAATGAAATAAAAATGAAAAAAGCAATATTACTTAATTTCCACTTTATTGGGGTAAAATCCATTACAATTGTTGCGAAACACAGTGTCTTCTTGACAAATTTAAACTTAAATATTATTGTAATGAAATAAAATAATTATATTCAGAAGGGTATATCCAAGATGTAGATTTTATTGCACAAAGGGACCAAAGTTTACCGAGTACAAACATAAAACCGTGAAAACCAACATAAAAAAATCAATTGTAAAATAGGCCTAAAAAAGAAGAATTGCCGAAATATACATGATTTTTTAGTAAAATGTCTGTATTTTAATATTTCAAAATTTCCATAATTTCAAGTAAATTTAATTTTTACAATTTATTTTCTGTGTGTAAAATTTATGTAAGTTATGCAACACATCTGAGAGAAGAAACTCATAATTTTAATTATAGCTATATGAGTGTTTAGATAATTTCTTAGCCGTTTATTAAATATATCAACTGATAAATTATTGGAGTTTTTAGGCTTTTATATGAAATATTTCAAATATCAAATTAGTATATAGCTATGGAGTAATAATTAGCAATTTCAAACCTTCAAAACTGACATCTGCTCTCAAAATACTGACATCTGCTTTCAATAACTGACATCCGCTTTCAAAACAGGCATCTGCTTTCAAATCTGACGTTTGCTTTCATAACAGACATCTGTTTTCAAAACAGACATCTGTTTTCAAAACAGACATCTGCTTTCAATAACTGACATTTGCTTTCAATAACTGACATCTGCTATCAAAACTGACATCAGCTTTCAAAACTGACTTCTGCTTTCAACTTGATATCTATATTCAAGAACTGACATCTGATTCATTAACACTGTTACTTTATAATGAATTTCTAAATAGCTTGAACAAAGGTCTATCGTGCCTTAAGTGGTAAAAGCGACAGTCCGGCAAACTGTTGACTTGAGTTCAAGTCCCAACGTAGACAATATTTTTCAATTATAAATTTCGTATGATTTGCTTTGTAATTTGTAGACAGCAATGTTTACTTCCCCACTTACTTTGCAATTACATACTAATTTGATATTTGTAAATATTTCATATAAAAGCGGAAAAACTCGAATAATTTATCAATTGATATATTTAATAAACGGCTACGAAATGATCTAAACACAGGGGGTCACTTTAAGAGCAGATGGAAATAAATTAAGTACTTATTAACGAAAGAAAGTCGTTAATACTTACAAATGTGAACTGTTTTTTGTATGGAGAAATTACCCGTCTCAATATTCATAATGTTTGCAATATTTTAAAGTAATCCGACAAATAACAACGGTGTACACATAATGTTAGAGGATGATAGTGTAAAAGATCCGGTAAAGTTTTTTTTGAATTCCAGGTGTGTAACATCGAATTGGAAAAGTCACTATTCATAATCAAGGTCACAAGTTTTATACACAGGTGTGCGAAAGTCAAGGTGTCTATTCTTTAAAATGTGTTGTCTCAAAACAATTTTACATTTAGAAAAGAAAAAACGTGTTATACAATTAATAAATGACACAAAAGATTGAGAAGGACCAATGTGTTAAGCGGCAATAGATAAGTTGGCATTTTGTGTGGTTTGTTTTTTAGAATTTATGTTCATTGAGATGGTTAGCAAGTAAGCATATATTGCATTTAGGTTCGTATCAGATCTAAAATTCATCGAATTAGCGTTGTTATTGATCTCTACCATTTCTAAAAACTCTCTACACTTTAACTTGTTTACAGTCTGAAGGACTTTAACATTATTAAAATTAGGTGTGTGATCATTGTTAATCATATGTGCTCTTACCAGTCCGAATGTCACTCTTGTGTGTGGCGAGTCTAGTTTTTAGCCAATTAGAGGTATGACCCATGTACGCCTGACTGCATCCATTGCAAGGAATGCAATAAATACACAACGTTGGACAGGAAGGGCAAGGGCATCAAATCTTTAGTTTTACTAAAAAAGTTTCGTACTGGGTTGTAATTGTAAAAACCTAATCTAATTTCTTCTGTGGAGAGCACACGAGAGAGTCGTTCTGACACACCAACAATGTAGGGAAGTCTGTAATATTTGAATGTTTTGGGTTGTTCAGCAATGGTATTGTTCGGAATTGGATTGTAGGAAGAAGGTGTGGTGAAAATTAGTTTGCTAATATGTTGAGATTTCGTTGTTTGAAGGAAGGGTGGCTTATCCTAGAAACCCTATGTTTCATGCCTAAAATGAGATTTATTTTCTGGCTATTCGAGTGATTAGAGTGGTAATTTAACATTCTATCTGAATTACTGGGTTTTCTATACCAGTCAATCTTCAAGCGGTTGTTGTTTCTGATTACCTTCGTGTCTAGGAAAGGCACACCTCCCTCATTTTCGCGTTCGATAGTAAATTGAATATTAGTGTGGAATGAGTTAAATATTTCCAAAATGTCATCTATTACTAAAGCAGGTAGTGCGCAAATTAAGTCATCTACATATTTATGTATGAATGCAAATTCAAATGGAAGTATTTTAAGTATGTTATCTAAACAAAAATCCATTACCAAGTTAGCAAGGATAGGGCTGAGCGGTGAACCCATGGGTAAACCGGATACCTGAATGTATTATTTATTATTAAAAGTAAAATAACTATTATTAAAGATGAAGTTTAATAATGTTAAAAATTAGTCATCAGTTAAATCTGTCACCTCTGATATCTCCCTCCATCTGTTTCTTAGTACATGCAAGACCAAATTAGTTGGTATATTAGTGAACAAAGATACCACGTCTAAAGATATTATTTGAAAGTCATTTGGTAATTGAAAGTTTTGATATTTGTCAGCGAAAATAAAAGAATCATGGATGTCATATGGACTGCCATTCTTAAAGCATTGTGATAGGATATCAGCAACTAGTGACCTTGATTATGAATAGTGACTTTTCCAACTCGATGTTACACACTTGGAATTTAAAAAAAAACTTTACCGGATCTTTTACACTATCATCCTCTAACATTATTGTATTAACTTTGTGACAAATAACATGTGTTTATGCGAGTACTGCTTTTGTTCGTCAAAACTGCACGTGTGGCTTTCTTTTAAATGTGTTTGTCCTGGCTTTTAAAATGTATTTTCGGAGTAAACTATGTGTACACCGTTATTTGTCGGATTACTTTAAAATATTGCGAACATTATGAATATTGAGACGGGTAATTTCTCCATACGAAAAACAGTTCACATTTGTAAGTATTAACGACTTTCTTTTCGTTCGTTTCTTTTCGATAATAAGTACTTAATTTATTTCCATCTGCTCTTAAACTGACCCCCTGAGGAAGCATACGATTTTGATGCGAAATATTGGGATAAAAAAATAAAGAACTGACTTAAGTAATAGAGCTTAATTTTGCTGGATTCCACAAAAAAAAATTATCCTTCCTATATATATATATATATATATATATATATATATATATATATATATATATATATATATTAAAATGATAAGCTTTTTTTTTGGTTTAGCGACCTTTATTGAATTTCAATTTATTTAAATAACGACATTTCGACTTTTTGTGTGTAATTGAGTCTTTTTCAAGTGATTTAGAACTAAAAAAATTACAAAACGAAAGGTAAAAATTATATTTACATTATATGGAAGAGTTAAAATTAAAATAATGATTAGAGTAAAATTTAAAATTTAAAAGGATATAAAAACTCACCAATTTTACTTCGATGTTTAAACACATGCCCAGTGCAAATTTCATGGTCAGAAAACAATGTCGACCCTTCACACAGGGTGCGACCTTGTATCTTGGAATCTTAAGTGTAACTAAATTGTCTTGTTATTGAAATGAAAAATTTTTTTATATATTGTTCCGTTTTAAATTTGTTTGGTCCGGCACATGTGTTTGGGAAAATACAGTATGTTTGCAATGGGAAAAAATATACTTTTTTGTTTTTTGTGTGGGTGGGGTTTTCTTCTATTGTTTAATGAGCGGATAATACAGTTTTGAAAGTCCATCAATCTCGTTACGGTCGTTAATTGTTTTGTTATTTTTGAAAATGTGAATCATTTCTAATACCTCCCTGCCTTTGTATTTTTTTGCTTGGTTATTATTTTTGTATTTTCGAAATCAAAATTGTGTTTTAATGTAATCTGGTGCTTTTTAAAGCTGTCTGATTTTTTGCGTATTTATATCCTTTTAATCTTTCCTGTAGTAACTGTTTTGTTTGGCCTATGTATACTTTGTCACAGTCTTTGCAGGGTATGTTATATATTGTATGTGATTGTTTAAGTGTTGGTGTTGAGTCTTTTAGTTTTGTGTGTAGGAATTTTAGATTTTTTCCGCTTTGATGTGCTATTTTAAAATTAAAAGGTTTAACTATATTGTTTAATTTTTCGGATAATCCAGTTATATAGGGTGTAGGGATATATATTAATTCATTGGTTGTTGTATTTATATTTTGGCACTTAGTTTTGTTATATATTTTATTAAGTCTCTGTTCTATATTTTGTATTAATTGTGGTGGATAATTGTTTTCTGTTAAAATAGTTTTTACTTTATTCAGTACTGTTGGTCTGAAAACTGGATTGGTGAGATTTAGAGCCCTGTCCACTAACGTCGTTACAACATTTTTTTTGTGGGATAGGGTTGGTTTGAATAAAAGTTTACGTATCTGCCAGATTTGATTGGTTTAATGTACCATTTTGTTTGCATATTATTGTTTGTTTTTATTAGTGTTAAGTCTAAGTAGTTTATGGAGTTGTTTTTTTCAATTTCAATGGTAAAGTTTAAATTTGGATGGAAGTTGTTGAAACTATTTTGTACATTACTTACTTCCTTTTCTGGTAACATCATTATGCAGTCATCGACATATCTTTTGAAAAAAGTTCGTTTGGTTTTTAGGGACTTAATAACATTTTCTTCGATGTGTTCTAATACTAATTGGGCTACTACGCTCGATATAGGTGCTCCCATTGCTAGTCCTTCTATTTGTTTGAAATATTTACTGTTGAATTGAAAATATGTGGAAGTTAAAGTTAATTCTATTGCTTCAATAAAATCTGTTAATGGTAAGTCGCTGAAATTTTTGATGGAGTCCCATTTTTCTGTAATTACTTTTTTTGCTAGTGTTAAAGGTATATTGGTGTACATTGATTCTACATCCAAGGAAACAAGCTTTTCGTTGTTATTTGTTTTGATTTTATCGTATTATTAAATATATCGTATATATTAAATATTAAATATCAAAGAATTAAAACATACACTTCATGTCGCACCAAACGATAATGAAAGCAAATTAAACGGTCTATGAAATTCCCGTTTAAAAATGCCGTAGTGATTTATAATTTAATTGGAATACATTTGACTTTTAAAGCAACATAATAAAGTCGTTAATATCACACCTAACAGACAGGCCATTCAATTACCATTTGATGAAATATTAGAAAAAGCGTTCAATTCTTCCCGGCCGATAATAGCAACTCGCCTAATCTTACCGATATCGCGTCGCCACAAAAGATCCAATTAACTTGATAAATGTAATAAAACTGGAAGCTTTCAGCGCTCCTGCATTGAAATTTCCACATTGCACAGATGTAAATTCACCGACGTACGAAGCGACCTCTTTGTACGATGCACATTCACACGTGTTCGATAGATATTTCGTTAAGAGAAGCCGGCGAAAGATGAAGACCTCTCTCAATTTGACGTGTATTCGAGGTAAAACTCCTTTGTCCCAATAGCGCTTTATCTAAAGTGGTTGAATAATAGATGCAGATTAAAAGCATTCGATTGAATTGCGTTGGTAAAATCGATAATGTTAAATATTTAATACGCCGAGTCTCCGGTCCCCTACCATTCAACGTTAAATTGTTTACCTTACTCTTGGATTATTTCACTTAATAAATTGGGTGAAAATTGTGTGCAGGGATGTAGGTACACAAGAAAATTGAAAAGCAAACGTAATTATAAATGCTATAGAATTATTAATTATAGATTATGACTTGCAAGTTTAACTAACCTCGTGAGTTAACTTTGTCGCACCTAAACCTATTATTTAGGAGTTTAATGGGACCGGTTAGTTAAAGTCGTGCTATTAATTAGGATGTACACAATTAGTACCTGGTGTTTTGGGAAAGAATAATTAGATACCGTCCGCAGTGGCTTTAAGCAAACACCCGGATCACCACTGACGTAATAAGGCAATGAATTTTAAGCACATCTTTTACACAAATGTTCCAACGGAAATTTCTTTTTTTATTGTGCCTATTAATTTATAATCTCTTAACAAAGGAGAGCAATAAATAAATGTTAATCTAAGATAAAATAAATACGAAACCCAATGGTTATTTTTCATAAATAATATTAACAACATAATACTGTGCATTCTGTTTATTGGGGCAAACATAAAATTGATTGTTCAATGGAAAATTACACAATTATTTATTAATATATATTTTAAAAATTGTATATTTATGTGCTTATCGCAGAGTGTTTATTGGGTTCTCGATATCTTCGATACACCTTGTATCAAACGAGGGATATTGAGGGTGTTATGGTCAGAGGAATTAAGACAAAAAAGTACTTTTATTTGTCAGTGACAGTGCTGCATATATGTTAAAAACAGGTAGAGTATTAAAGGAAACATATTCTAATATGCTGCAGATTACTTGTGTAGCACATGCTCTCCACAGAATCTGTGAATATATCAGAGACACCTTTCCGGAAATTGATAGACTTGTATCCGCTTTTAAAAAAGTTTTCAGAAAAGCACCATTGAGAATAGCTCCTTACAGGGGAAAACTTCCATCTTTGTTACTGCCTCCCTCTCCAGTGATAACTAGATGGGGAACATGGTTGGAAGTTACTAGTTTTTATGCAGAGAATTTCGATAGATAACGATGCTCGAAGTATTTCTGAGTGCAAGGAACTAATTCAAATTCCAAATTAAAAAAATCAGTTGTACTTCTTCAGGAACACTTTGGAAATTTGCCAAAACTAATCACTTATTTTGAAAATTAAAATCACAAATTAAATGATGGATTAACCACATTAGATGTGGCTATTAATAATTTGAAAAAGTGACTTCGGATGTGGCCTTCGGCAAAAGCTAGACGCAGTTTTTAATAGAAATCCAGACTTAATAACATTGCGGCAATTGTGTTTGGGGACAATGCCTCAAAATCTAACTGCTAAAAACGTTGAGATGAAAGCATATTTCCAGTATGCACCAATAACCAGTTGCGATGTAGAAAGGACGTTTTCTATCTGCAAGGATGTACTTCATTCAAAGAGAACAAATCTTACAGAAGAGAACTTACAGAAGAGAAATTATTACTAGTTAATATTAATACTCCTTTACTCAACTTGAACTACAAAATAAACAAATAAAAATGTATTTCGTATTTTATAGATCACCACCCGTTTGGTTACTTTAGAGCTGAGGATGTTTGCGGTATAACCATGGTTATATCATGTAACCATAGTAAATTACTATGGTTACATGATATAACCATGGTTATACCGCAAACATCCTCAGACTAATTATATAAATAAATGATGCTTTTTCAAAAATTTTTTAAAAACTGATACAAGTCTATCAACATTCGGAAAGGTGTCTCTAATACATTCACAGATTCTGTAGAGAACATGTGCTACACAAGTAATATGTAGCATATTAGAATATGTTTTCTTTAATAGTCTTCCTGTTTTTAACATATATGCAGCACTGTCACTGACAAATAAAAGCATTTTTTCTTTGTACCTGCCGTCCGAATGAAGCATTTGGTACATATTCTCGT
This sequence comes from Melolontha melolontha, assembly GCA_935421215.2. Classification (NCBI taxonomy): domain Eukaryota; kingdom Metazoa; phylum Arthropoda; class Insecta; order Coleoptera; family Scarabaeidae; genus Melolontha; species Melolontha melolontha. The sequence continues at coordinate 252,208,514 of OW285235.1, read as the reverse complement.
AAATAGTTTTAGCTACTGTTTCCGCATCAACTGTATTTATAACTTTTGGTGCTATTACGTATGCGTTATATGGACTAGTTGTAGTACACTAGCTACAACATTTACGACACAACGTCCTAATATATCGACAGCTTCATTGGCACTTATCCATAGGTACTGATTTGAAAGATGGCTTCTAATGCGTTCTACTGCTTTCGTGTAGCACTTAGAAACATACTATTTGCGTAAGGTGGATGTATCAGGAACATTTCTACCAGTATATTTTTGGCGAAATGTTTTGAAGGTGGGATTGTTAAGTTTATTTAATGGAATATTTGCCGACTTTAAAGTCTCACAGAGTTCTTGGTTAAAATTGTCAGATTCCAATTGGTCTAATTTCTGTGCATGTGTTTGCGATGCTAAGTGACGTTTCACGTGCGATTTTTTTGAATTTTTAACGATATTTTGCGGACTTTGCAATAAATTTCGGAATCACTGGCAATAGACTTACAATCAGTATGACCCTTAATCCAACTCGCCATTGCTTCACGATGCCATTCTCGACGTTGTTCTATATCATATTTAATAAAGTAACTTAAACAATGTTTCATTATGAAACATACATGTAAATAATTTACACATCTGTAACTGTATCATGGACACTGTATCTGTTTCATAATGAAACAAAAGCGTTATACGTGCAATTAAAGTATAGATATATTTAAAACCTTTTTGTATATTTACCGCCATCTGGCTAGTTGTTAATGGACTACCTGTATTGTTTCGTTTTCTGTATCAGCATAGCTAGTCAAAACGAAAGGTCCCTTTTCCGGCGAAGTCTCTTTCGTCCGTCAGATGTCACTTATTAAATAAGTGCCACCTTACAGGATGAAATTTGCTTTATCTAGTAGGGATTTCGGCTTAATGTTATATACAGATACAGATCTATTTATAGAGATTTGTATCATTTCTATACATTGCTTCACTAGCTTAACTGACGACGCCTATAGATGGCAGAAACATATGTCTTAAGCAGAAGTTAATGCCGAAAATACGAGGTGTATTGTCCATGATACAGTTACAGATGTGTAAATTATTTACATGTCTGTTTCACAATGAAACAAAAGCGTTATACGTGCAATTAACGTATAGATATATTTAAAACTTTTTGTATATTAAACAATGTTCTAAATGTAAATAAATGAAAATTAAAAATGTACGCGTATGTTATTGAAACTTAACGAAATTCACTCAACACTTACGTCAAAATAATTGGGAGAAGTAGATTCGATGGAACGATATTACACAGGATCTATATCAAAAATTACGAAGAACCTATGTAATTAACAGTTAAAGCAATGAAAAAAAAAGAAACTAACTCACCGTACTTTATTTATCTTACGAAATATACGAGCTGTCCCGTATCGTTATGTTCAAATTTTAGGAGTGTAATGTAAACTTCATTTCAAGTAACAAAAACGCAAAACTTCTATATCCATTTTTATTTGTTTCAAAGTTACAGATCTATGAATGTGATTGTCAGATCATGAAAAAAATGTAATCCAAAAGTCATTAAAAACTGATTTTATTTAAAAAAGTTCACTTAATAATATTTTCGAAATGTGCACCTCCTTGTTGAATGCAGGTTTGAGTCCGTAAGACAACAGAAGAAGTACTTATCCGAATTTTACTTGTTTTGTCGGATTTGCTCGGCAGCCAATTGAATACGATCAAACAACTCTTCTCTTGTGTTCGAAACTTGCGCGTAGACTAAATTTTTCATGTACCCCCATAAATAAAAGTCAAGGGGATTAAGATTGGGTGATCTGCGTGGCCATGCAACAGGGCCACCTCGACCAATCCGTTTTGGATAATTGGCGTTTACCTAATTTTGGACAGCAATTCCGAAATGTGGTGATGCCGCATCCATGTGAAGCCACATTTCTCGTCGAACATTCTGTGGGACATCCTCTAAAAGACCTGGCTGTTCGTCAATAAGAAATTGAAGGTAATTGTCCGCATTTAACCTCCCAGGAGGAACGACAGGACCAATCAACAAGTCAACGATTATGGTCGCCCAAACCTTAATAGAAAATTAATGTTGAAATTTAGATGGGCGTATAGCTTTGGGATTTTCTGATGACCACCTGTGCAGGGTTTTCAGATTTGTAACACCACTTCTCGTGAACGTTGATTCATCTGTTCAGAGAACTGTTCTGCAGAAATTAAAATCAAGCCGTGACTGTCTTAATATCCAGGTAGAATAAACTAGACGAGCATAGTGGTCTGCCTCAAGCAAAACGTGTCACCTGCGATAGTGATATGGATATAAGCCCTCACGTTTTAAAATTCGCCAAACTGTTATTCGTGGCACTCCTAGTTGTCTAGCGATTCGACGTACACTGAGAGTTGGATCCCTTGTAACAATAGCTACTGCTTCTTCCTCTAAGTGTACTGGTAAATTTACTCTCGGTCGAAAAGATAATCACGCAGTCTGCATTCCCGAAATTGTCTGTGTACTTCCAGAAACGTTCTGTAATGAGGAATGCGCCTATCGGGAAACCGATGTCGGTATTCAATGACGTGCACTGCCGCTACAATAGCCATACACAAAATGCATGTCCGCATACTATTGAGAAGAAAATCGGTAAGGCATTTTGAATAAAGAAAACGTGTCCAATCACTAGTAAGCTGTTGGATGAACTGAAACGTAATGTAATCCTTTGTTAAAAAATGCAAAGTTAACAGTTATCTGAAGATTTGTTTATTGTATGATATTCATGGTTCAGCACTTACGAAATAAGTAAGAACCTTCTTTATCATAAGTCAATTTCCAGTACTCTTTTTTGTAGATCTCCAAGAAATTACTGTATGCACTACACCTCATGTTTATTTATTTTAGGATAACATTTTATTATGCGAGGTTAACAATCACAGGCTTGTTATTGAATCGTATAACTTTTATTAAATGAAATCAGTTTGTATTGACTTTAGGATTACATTTTTCTTCATGATTTGACAATCACATTCATAGATCTGTAACTTTTAAACAAATAAAAATGGATATACAAGTTTTGCGTTTTTGTTACTTGGAATGAAGTCTACTCTACACTCCTAAAATTTGAACATAACGATACGGGACACTTGTAAACTAATAAATAAAATAAATTATAGAAACTCGTCACGTTTCTGTCTACACCCATGAAGAGAGGAATTTATCTGTAATATTGAAGTAATTTCGTCAAAATTAAACGACAAAAAATAGCTGTGCGGTTAACCGAATGAATAGTGCTATTCAATAATTGCGTGTTGTACTTAGCGATGTTATAGATTATTTATATGATCCGTCGTAATTTCGGCCTGATGCATCCGGTCTCTACTTATTATCCTGACCACTGCGGCAGGCACTTATTAGAAAACGATTGAAAACGAAGTTGCATAAGCGTTCGTTATTGCAACAGGATAATGGAAGACCGCACACCGCAAGAAAAACGAAGGATTTTTAAACGATTTGGCTTATTCACCGGATATCGCACGGAGTGATTTTCATTTGTGCCTGGATTTGAAAAACGTGTCATAAATAGGTGGATTGACGAGACACCGAAAAAGTTCTTTTGAGTGCGGCCTAAAAAATTATCGTTAGGATAGATGCATTCAATTAAATTGCGATTATGTTGAAGAACTACATTGTAATATTGGTGAAAATTGTCAAAATAAAGAAATTATAGGTAAATTCCCAGAACTTTGTAAATATCCATCGCATTAACAGATTTTATAGTTTGTCGCGTTAATGTAGGATGCTACGCTAATTTACCTTTTATTATTTAAACAATGTTTCACTAGGAACCGACTATTACATCCATTAACATGATATATAAATCAACATTTGTGAATTGAATCGCACCCATTGTTCGATATATCTATTACATTTGATCAAATACAAAATGTGTTTTATTTATGTTGGTTCGGTCTATTTTATCAAGAATCGATACGGCTACGTAAAAAAACCTGTGTGTATTCATTCGAGTCCATCAAAATGAGAAGAGAAACGTAAAAAGAAAATCCTAAAACACACGGCCGCCCTGATCGCGCACCATCTAATCTCCTTTTAAAAAGAGTAGAAGAGAACTGTTCCGCACTAGCTGACAGACAAACGAAATCGAGACGCAGCAACTAGTATTCAGTACGGTCCCATATCAATGTCAGTCCGTCTGTTGGCCTTGTGCGGTCGGCCCGAAAGCACAGGAAACTCTAATTCGCTCTAGTGCTGTGGGGGATCAAAAAGACAGACTCTCAAAGTACATAAGCGCACGTACAGCATATAACAGGTGAAATTGGAACGGGGAAACTACATATATATATTTATATCTGAATAGCCGAGACTTGAGTACCGGTGACGTAAAGGGAAAGATGCGAGCAGGGTTGAATATCTAGCAAAAGACCTACCAATATGATCAATAAATTATTGAATTGGAGTTTCTGCAAGGGCAAGTTGAGTGAATTGTAGTACGGTAACCGGTTTTTCTCTATAAATTACATTTAAATCTCCGATATACTTACTTTATGGTTGGCGGTTGGAAATAAAATAGGAAAGTTTAAGAAAATATGTATGCAGGCTGATTCATTTTCGGCCCTCACCATGGGGATCTCACTTATTATTGGAGATAGAGTATAGGTTTAAATTTGGAAAAGTTGTTAAATTTTGTGTTTGTTATAAATCCGTAAAGAAAATAGACCTGTGACAAATGACCTTCGTTATTTAAAAAAAAACGCGAAAACCCCATTTTCTTCTTTTACCTGTAGCACCGACATTTGGCCTTGTAGAGAAAAAATAAAAACACATCCTTGTGGCCATTTCTAAACCTCTATCCAGTGGTGTACTCTAAATTTTTATACGACGTTTCGTTTCTTTCTGGCCATCATCAACTATCTAATTTCTTATAGGCGTCATATTGGATTTAGACATCTTCAGAAAGCGTTCTTTTTTCTGATTTCAACCATGTACCACATGCTGACTAAAGGTTTTGACATTAGGTTTTATTTGAAAGAATAAATTATAAGATTAAATAAGGTAGCCTTTGGAATTTTAATCTGTTAAACATTTCATTTATTGTTCATTAATAATACAAAAATGACATACATTAACGAAGAGAAACGAGATATGATAAGTATCTTTTATTCTTCGAAACGAAATTCAACAGTAGCGAGTACAAGATAACAAAAACATTAATAAAAATACATAGAAAAGTAAACAATAAACAATTACAGTAAATGTTCAATTATCTGGCCATCTTCGGTAATGCACAATTGGGCACGCCTTCTGGCATATTGTACTGCCCTTTGTATAGTTCTTCTAGGAACTGCATCGAAGGCATTCTGAAGTCTGTCTCGTAATTCTTCAATGTTTTGTGGCGCATCTAAGTTATAAATATTATTTTTAACATATCCCCATAAAAAAAAATCTAGCGGACTTAAATCAGGTGATCTCGCAGGCCATTCAACAACTCCCCTATTTCCAATCCAACGGTTTGCAAACTCTTGATTTAAGAAATTTCTAACAACAGCTGCGTTGTGTGCTGGTGCGCCATCTTGTTGCCACCATAAATATTGTAATTTAAATTTAATATTGATTTAATGGGATATTGTCGTCAAGATAGTCAGATACGTATGTACGTAAAATGTTTAAATATCTTTCTCCATTTAAATGTTCTTCATATATAACTGGTCCTAAGAGACGATTTGCCAAAATACCCATCCAAACGTTTATTCCAAAACGATGTTGTGGTCTTCTAGCCCTGTTTTGTCGGGGATTTTGTACTACCCAGTAGTGCTCCGTATTTCTGTTGAACATTCCAGAATTTGTAAATTTTGTTTCATCTGACCAGATGATTTTGCTTAAAAAAATTTTTGTCATTTTCTATCCTTCCCATTAACCAATTACAATATTCTAGCCTTCTCAAATTATCTCCAGGCAGTAAAGAGTTACTAACATGGATCCTGTATGGTTTAAACCTACTTTTATGTAAAGTTCTCCAAACTCTGGACTGGCACAAATTTAATTCTGACGCTACTTCGTGTAAAAAAAATTCTTTCAATGGAGACTGTGGTTAAATAAAAATTTAAAAAGGGTATATAACCTCTTACCACAATTATTAGTCGTATCCTAAATACGTATTTCTACAACTAAGTTGTCATCATCAGTAGGTAAAACTACTAATTAAAAGTCGCACATGGGGCACAGTAAAACAAGAGAAATGCTTCCGCACAACTATTATACACTGCATCCCCGTATAGACTAAATTTAACATGCCAATCTAACACTACGAGACAAACGCTTACCTACTTACGGAAAGGGTCTAAACATGTGTTCCTTCCCAATTTTTGTCCTTCTTAGAATTTCAATAGAGTTCAGTTTTTACAATATACGACCATACTTTCCGATTTTTGCATTTTTTTAACCATTTGTAATTGAAAAATTTTTACACCCCTACCCAAAATAGATATTTTTACTATACATGTACTCGAAATAATACGTTTAAATAATAACTACTAATGTGTGCAGTGCACATGAAATATACATGTGGTTAAATATACTATTGTTTTGTGAAAATAAAAGGTGTTTGTATTTAAGTTTAATAGTGGGTCATCATAGTTTTTTAAAAATCGAAGTGCCCCCCCCCCCTTAGAGATGAATGTCTGCCGTTCCTTTGTTCGACAATTTAACACATGTTTAGACCCTTTCCGTAAGTAGGTAAGCGTTTGTCTCGTAGTCTTAGATTGGCATGTTAAATTTAGTCTATACGGGGATGCAGTGTATAATAGTTGTGCGGAAGCGTTTCTCTTGTTTTACTGTGCCCCATGTGCGACTTTTAATTAGTAGTTTTACCTACTGATGATGACAACTTAGTTGTCGAAATACGTATTTAGGATACGACTAATAATTGTGGTAAGGGGTTATATACCTTTTTTAAACTACTTCGTGCGTAGAAATTGATAGATTATTGTTTATCTATAAAAATACAAGATTAACATGAAATTTGAAAACACGCTTTTAATTTACCATTTGTAAAATATCTTGTCGATTTTCATTTAAATTCCTGTTGTCTTGACCATTACGCGGCTTAGTAAACGATCCATTCTCGACCAAATTTCTGTCGAGATCTAGAAAAAATGGTACGATGAGGTTGTTGTCGTTCTGGATATAATTGTAGATATCTTGTACTCGCTACTGTTGAATTTCGGTTCGAAGAATAAAAAATACTTATCATATCTCGTTTCTCTTCGTTAGTGTATGACATTTTTGTATTATTAATGAACAATAAATGAAATGTTTGAAAGATTTAAATTCCAAAGGCTACCTTATTTAATCTTATAATTTATTCTTTCAAATAAAACCTAATGTCAAAAACTTTAGTCAGCATGTGGCACATGGTTGAAATCAGAAAGAAAAACTCTTCTGAAGATGTCTAAATCCAATATGGCGCCTATAAGAAATTAGATAGTTGATGATGGCCAGAAAGAAACGAAACGTCGTATAAAAATTTAGAGTACACCACTGGATAGAGGTTTAGAAATGGCCAAAAGGATGTGTTTTTATATTTTTTCTACAAGGCCAAATGTCGGTGCTACAGGTAAAAGAAGAAAATGGGGTTTTCGCGTTTTTTTAAAAAATAACGAAGGTCATTTGTCACAGGTCTATTTTCTTTACGGATTTATAACAAACACAAAATTTAACAACTTTGCCAAACTTAAACCTATACTCTATCTCGAATAATAAGCGAGATCCCCATGGTGAGGGCCGAAAATGAATCAGCCTGTATTCTAAATTATTGTATTTGTCGTTCAATGTTATTTTGACAAATAGTGCTGTATTGTTTCATATGTTGTGTTATATAATTTGAATATTAAGGTATCGATTCATAAGTTTGCACTGAAAACAAATTTAAATGTGATTTAAGTGCAAGATGTAAAATTAACTGCATTTGGTGTATTATGTGATGCTTAATTCAAATCTGCCGCTAGAAAAATTCCAGCACGTCTAGTGTTATAGTTATAGCAAGATGAAAAGTCTTTATTTGGAGATTATGGTTAAGTAAAAACTCAAAAAAGGTACAAAATTCTTTACCACGATTAATAATCGTATCATAAATATGTACTTCTACAACTAAGCTGTCATTATCAGTAGGCAAAACCACTAACCAAAGTGTTGAATGCACAGTAAAGCTAACATACGGAATCGTGCACAACTTTACACGGCGACCACGTATACATTGAATTTAAAACAAATACACAAACTAAAATTACGTTACCTTATCCCTCTTAAGAAAACGACAACACCATGTGTTTATTCTCACGCCTTTAACCTTCTTTCAAAGAATGAAAAAGGCAACTGTATGGGATCGGACCGTTGTCCGAGTTAAAAGTATTAAAATTGTTTTTAAAGATATGAATGCTTTCGTGTGCGTCGAGATCTCTGGGTTTGTTGATGTTTTTGACAAGTTTTAACCCAAGACGTTATGATCCGTGTCCAATATATGGTTAAAGTTATCCAAGAGACAGTCCGAAATGTTTGATTCCCGTCTAAAAGAATGGAATCTTCTTCAAAAAGTTATGTAGTTATCGTAATTTAATGACAAATTTTCTGAAGAAAATGACTTATTGTTTTGTTTTTTCTCTTATGGAGACATTTGGTGTTGCACATAATCCACCAAAATGGAGCTTGTTCATTGATTTCTTTAAAGCTAGTTTCAAGTCTGTGCTTCTGCATAACGACAATAAATTCACCCTGCTAGTATGAACGAAACATGTGAAAACTTTAATTTATATTGGAAAATAAATAAGTAATGTATGAACAGAATATTAGTGATGATTTGACGATAATTGCACGTATTCTTGGTCTCAGGCTTGGCTATACTAAGTACTATTGTTCCTTATGTAAATGGAATAGTAGGGAGAGAAAAACTAGTACCTTAGAAAGGAATGGCCTAAAGCCGAATCATACACTCCTGGACAGAAAAATGTGAATCATGACGCATTGTGTAATTCTAAATATATTTGTCTACTTCCGTTACGTATCAAACTAGGATTGATGAATAATTTCGTCAAACCCATGGACAATACTTCTGGTTTCATGCAGGTACTTAAAGCAGAAGTTTCTTAAAATGATTAATGCAAAAATTAAAGAAGGAATATTTGTGGATCCACAAATACGATTTTGCGATGCATTGTGATGTCAGAAGTGAGGTCGGTTTTATAGCTAGTGGTAGGATCGCCATGTGATGTCCCTTGGTCCTGATTGTAGCGTTTCCGAAGCGGACTCATTAGAGGCCGGTTTTACTGGTAGAATAAATGACACATTCGGGAACAATATAAATTAACGTTTAATTAAGTGAATAACAATAATAATTACATTATAAGTTATAACAACGTTAAGATCTCATACACCAGACTGACAAGATTCCTCAGTCTTTAGTTTATATATCATCTCTAATTACTACTAACCTAGTTAACGTGACCTGGTTACATATTTAAACTAAATGTCGAAAGATGCAATAATTAAGAAGAACGTGTTGCATTAAATAAGCATTACATTGAATGTGTGGAATAGGTGTCCTACTAGTTATCACAGCATGAAAAGTTTAAGGGACTAGTTAATCCACTGGAGAAGGCAGCTTAGCAAACATTCAAAAATGTTAGAGTTTTTGGTAAATAAAAAAGCGGAAAATTACCGATTATATTGTCGACGATCTTATAACATCTTATAAAAATTTGGGTTGTAATATATCCTTAAAGGTACACTCCCTGCAGTTACATTATTGATTAGCATTATGTAAAAGTTGCTTAACTTCATTTAATTTAAAAGTTCTATTTTTTGCAGCTACCTCATTTTTTATTTGTGCCTACAAAAGTTAAATCGGATTCAGCTCGCAGTGGTATGGAGGTAAATGATGAACAACATCGATTACATATGAATTGTATTTAGTTTTTACCATATTTACTAAGTTCAATAATTCTTCTCTAACTATATCCTTCTCATACTGTATCGCCTTATTTCGTAACCAATTTTGTATGTCTGCCTTTCTCCGCAATGTTGTTGGTGACTTTTCAGTCTTGCGGCTATGATACGGTGCATTATCTATCACCACGACAGGATACTCTGGCAGATAAGGTAATATATTAGTGCACCAATCCTCAAACACTGTGGCATTCATTTCCTCATATTAATCAGAGGTTTTCTTCCCCTCAAACCGTAACAAATCATTTTCGATGAAACCGTCCGAACTGTCAATATGTAATATTATTAGGCGACGTCCCTTAGCAGACGGATTTTTTAATTCTGTTGTAAGTTCTTCCACAAAGGCCTGTCTGTGACTTAAAACACTTGTGTCCATCCACATCTTCTGCACTGTATGACCCTCATTCAACCAGGTTTCATCTAAATAAAAAATTGGTCTATTCTGGGATCTGTATAATGAAATATCTTTCAGATATTGTCTTCTCTATTTTACAATATAATTTCTCTGAGTAACAACATAAGCGGTACAATATTGAGCGACTCACATTTGGTGGCAGTTTGCTACTATTATTTATTTGAACCAGCGCTCTATCTAACGTGGGTAGTTCATTTTGTCGAAACATGTTGTGAACAATTTGACGAACTTCGGTTTTGACAGTCTCATCAAAGATTCCAGTACAGAATGTCTACCAGTTATCTTTCTTGGCTCTGAAGTTTTTTCTGTTTTCTTATATTCGTTCCCGATATACTGTCAGTTTTGAAATTCCTACAATCATATCTTGTAAGACGGAGATATGTTATATATGCTGCACTCTATAAAATTACCTAGTATTTGAGAAATCTCCTTAATCTTTTCACATTTTCTCATGTCGGGTGCATCCGTCGCAAGTTGTTTATAAGTATTTATTGCTGTTTGCTTTTCAGCACTAAAATGATTTGCTTTATTTTTCTCGTTTCCTTGGAGGACAATACACATCTGTGCTTTTAGCAGCACTGGTGTTGGGTTCTGCATCCATATTTGAAATCAACAGCTACAAAATTGTAATTTCACAAGAACTGAAGCTCTTATTACATATTACTTACATAATCTATTAATCTTCAAATCGAAGCTATAAAAAGAACTAATCTACACCGCAAAATAGCTAAAGTAATATATTAATGATAATAATTTAATAATATGATACTGTCCGCGTCAAAAAAAAGCGGGACATGTCTTATAACGATTTTGACATTAATTTAGTTTTGTAAGTAAGTCTTTTGTCAATATTAGTAGCCACGAATATAAGGTTATGCATCTGTCATTATTAAGTTAGTATGTTAGTACTGTTAGTACTGTCACAATAGGTAAAAAAAAGTGTCCTCTTTTTTATGTCGCGAACCATAACAAAACTCTAGAATAGCAAACGCGATATCACGTGAAAATATTTAGCAATTCATGGTAAAAAGCGGTGTTTCTACTTTGTTATTTTGCCTTACTCTAGACCAATAAGAAACAACTGTCACTTGGGTCTGTTCAGAATTTTGTCTCTCTCTCTTTGGAATATACCATACCAAGATTGCATGCGAAACATATTACCACAAACATTATTGAATGGCGGCAGCAATCTTGCACTTTTGAGTTAGGAGATGATTTTGAACATTCATTCTAATTTTAAATCTCGCGGTAATTGGGAACTATGCCTAAAGTGTCAAATTAGTATTGTCAAAAAAAGCATTTATTTGAAGAAACGTTTGACAATAAACTGCTCATATAATTAGATATGGACGTTGACCATTACACCGATAATGAAGTTGAATCTGAGAACGTCAAAGTGGTTATAAGAGTTCGTCCATTATTTACTAATGATTTAGATGAGGAAGTCAAAACAACGGTCACAACGGATAAAGACGACAAAGTAATTACTTTAACAAAATCAAATAGTTTTAACCAAATCATCACTAAGTCCTTCACCTTCGATCGGATTTTTGGCGAAGAATCTACACAAGTTGACTTATATAGATATATCGCTTTCCCGATCGTCGATAAAACTTTACGCGGCTACAATGGAACTATTTTTGCCTACGGCCAAACTGGAACCGGGAAAACGCATACGATGATGGGCAGTGAAACAGGTGGAGAATGCAAGGGTATTATACCTAACGCTTTCGCTCATATCTTTAGTCAAATATCTAAATACGACGAAGAAAGATTTTTCGTTGTTACAGCCACTTATCTGGAGATTTACAACGAAGACGTTCGTGATTTACTGTCTTACAACTGTAACGCAAAATTGGAAGTGCGCGAGAGACCCGATCTAGGTGTCTACGTTAAAGGATTAAGCGGTTTTACCATAGATTCAATCGACTCTCTCAACGAATTAATGCGTTTGGGTAACAGGAACAGAATGACCAAATCCACGCTAATGAATCGAATCAGTTCAAGATCCCATGCTATTTTTACGATAACGGTGGAGAGCAGAGACAAAAGCGTCAACAACAGGACTACGGTGGGCAAGTTGAATTTAGTCGATCTGGCTGGTTCGGAGAGATTGCAGAAAACGCAAGCGAAAGGTGACCGTCTGAAGGAAGCCACCAACATCAATCAATCATTGTCCGTGTTGGGGAGCGTTATATCCGCTTTGGTCGATGGAAGGAGCACCCACGTGCCGTACAGGAACTCGAAACTGACCAGGTTGATAAATTATATGTCGTATGTTGTGCTTGTTTCTGCTTTTGCTTATTTTTAATGGGATTTTAGAGTTTCAGCTTGTGTTTTGTTTTTTTCGTGAGGTCAGGGAGTAAAAACCTAATACAAAGGTAGCACATTTTGTTTTCGAGTTTATTTGTTTTGTATTTTAAATGGTCAATCCTCTTTAAGTATATTTTTTATTTACATTTTTAAATATTCATGTGTGAATGTGTGAAATTGAACCACTCGCCAGAGACGGACGCTAAAAAGTTAACACAGAATATATAGTAAGAAGTAAATCACAAAACCTGCTCAAATACCTGTATTATCAACGTATTTAATAGGACATTTATATTAAGTTAAAGTGGACGAAACATTGGCAATTACGCCTAACTCGACGCGGTTTCTACCCGGAAACCGAGATTTACATTTACTCAGATATACTTACATAACCTCGAAACTTCTTTGCATATATGTACATCCATTATAGACTATATATTTTCTGTATAATATTATAATCGCTATAACTACAGTATTACATAATATTGCAATTAATTGGAATGAAGCAGAGGAAGTGTTTAATGGAGCTAATAATAACACTCAGTAGAGACTAGAGAATACAATCGGGATCCCGGCCGGCTTTCGATCCCGTAAATCCCGGGACTGTACTTGGCTAATCTCGGGATTTTCGGGATTGCCAGTTTGCATTCCGTAATCCGTTGCGCCTTGACAATGACCTTACCTAGATTATAATAAGAGCACTTATTATAAAGACAAAAAATCAACCTTAGGTACGCCGTACGATAAAAGAACTACACAGGTTCAGCCCAAATAATATGTAACTTAGAAGGGACTTCCCCGCCCGGCATACTTCAATACAATACTGTTAAAGTAATTCGCCAACGGGCCAACAGGGGAATCACCCGATCATCTTATACGATATATCATAATACTGTTGCGAGGAATTCCCCGTCGGGGATTCCCTGTACGGAAGTATAAATACCCTTATTAGGATATACTTTTTTCATTTATTATTCTACCAGCGACAAAGTTACGCAGGTTACGTCATTTAAATTTAAAAGTCAATGATCTGAAAAAGTTATTTAAAGGCGGGAGACTTTGTTTAACATAAAATAAACAGTGATACGTCGTCAGCGTGGAGTCATTTTTTAGTTGCGAAAGACAGGAATAGTGCTAAATGTAAGCGATGCCCTGCCATTCTCAAGACTTTGGGTGAATCGACTAAGGGATTACATACACACTTGTCATCAAAACATAACATTCAGATTTTAGCTGACGTTAATCGTTTAACAGCTTCAACAAGTCAAGATTCTGAAAATCTGAACACAGCACCGCCGCCAGCTAAATGTTAGAAGATTATTTTACTAAAAGTGCTGACGATAGCCTGGATGTTGTTTTGGCAAGAATTATTGCATTAGATAGATTTCCATTCAGTGTATTCATAACTTCAGACGATTTAAGAAAATTGCTCTTAGCGAAATACACGGATTTACCAAAATCAGCCGTCACAATTCGAAAGCGTGTTATGAATTACAGTGAAAAAATCAGAAAGCAAGTAACTGCAGAATTAAAACATTTGAAAAGTGCAAGTGAAAGATTCAGTCTATCTTTCGACGAGTGGACATCAACGTCCAATAAACGATACATAGCTGTCAACGTTCATTCATATAAAAAAAATTGGAGCTTAGGATTCGTTCCTATTCATGGAAGTATGGCGGCTGAAAATTGTCTTCGTATATTGAAAGAGCGACTAAGTAAATTTGATATTTCCCTGGAAACTGATATCGTGGCTACTGTAACCGATGGACCGAACATTATGATAAAGGTGGGACAGCTTGTTTGCACTAAACAACAATTGTGTCTCGCACATGGTATCAATTTCGTCGTGTGTGTCCGTCAGAATATGAAATATTTTTCTATAGCTTTTTCACCAGCTTTGATTTATTGTTGAAGTTGAGAGAACTAAATATAAAGGCGGCTGGAACAGTACGCTATAATAGAATGAACAAGTGTCCTTTGAAATCTGATATCATAAAAAAAGAGGAACGCGGGGCATATGATTATCATCGTTATGATGAAAAAAATAAAATATTTGCGTTGATTTGGAATGACAATAGCTGTGCTAAAATGCTATCGAATTACTTAGGATTGCCACCTATAGAAAAAGTGAAAAGATATTGTAAGAAAGAAAAAAAAAGTATGCCATGTCGATAGACCAAACATTGTCGGACAATACAATAAACATATGGGAGGGGTCGACAAGTTAGACTGGAATGTGCAAAAGTATCGAATCAAATTTAGAGATAAGAAGTGGTATTTCCCTCTTTTCACAAATACGATTGACGTTGCGGTTGTTAACGCCCACGCTCTTTATACTGCAGTAAATGGAAGCATCCCATTATTAGATTTGAGACGCATTATTGCCAGAACTTATCTGAAGAAAGAATCATTATCCGATCCTAAATTTGCCGGAAGACCAAGTTCTAGTAAGGTGAGGAAAAGCCGCGTGCCTGACGATGTTAGATTTGATCCCATTGGACATGTTTTGGAGCGAACGATTGATGGAAAACAAAGAAAATGTGCAATATGTGACACAAACGTTCGCAAACAGTGTAAAAAATGCAATATTGGACTGGATATGGAATGTTTTCCTAATTGGCATAAATTATAAATATTTTTCTTGAGTTTGAAATGTTGGTTCAATTTTTTTTAAATTTTTGTAACGGCAAGTGCCATGGGTCATAAATGGACTTAATTTTTTTTGTTGAAACATGGCCTATATTTATTTGCCAACGAATAAATTGACCTATTACATTTAATATAATCTTATTTTTAATTTAAATTTAGAAAAAATGTCGAAAATAAAAATTTGGAAGTTAATGGGTTAAACAACTGACGATATGACTGACCTAGAGGTCAACCTCTTGGCTCGTAGATTCACTGGAACTTCCCCGACTTGATAAACCTAAATCTGGGAATTCCCGCTGTACGGAAATGCTCATGCGTACTGGTTATATATATTTTTTACGGTGAACTTTAGAAGTAAATTATAAAATAAGAACAAATATGCAATTTTATATTAAATATTCTCAAAGCAGTATTTATATTCAAGGTATGGAAAACATAAGTAGTCGCAAATACTTTCTTTTTACGTGATTCGTATAGATCTGCAAGAATTTTGGTAAACATATCATAAATAAAAAATATACATTTTCATATAAGCTTTAATTATTATACGAGGGTATATCAGATATAAACGAGACTGATTTTTTAATGACTCGTACAAAAGTTTTTTAAATCAGCGAAGTAGGTGGCTATATAGACAAAGCACTTAGGGTGGGGAGAGCAACGTCTGAAATTCCGTCGAGACTGTTCAATAGTGCAGTGACCATGAGTGAGCAAGCAGTGCACGTTTCCATGGAGCAGCGGATAATTATTAAGTTTTTGACCAATGAGGGGGTGAATCCAACAGACATTTTACGCAGATTGCACGCACAGTTCGGGGAGAACACCCTTTCACCACCTCGCGTGTTTGCATGGCATAAACAATTTTCTGGAGGCCGGGAGAAAGTTGAAAACCAGAGCCACGTTCGACGCCCACGGACGAGCGTTACCGAAGCCAACATTGAGGCTTGATTTTCTTCATGATCGCTGCACAATTAATGCCCAATATTATTGCGACGTTTTGGATGCCGCAAAATTGTCTTTACGACGAAAAAGAAAGACGCAATCCGTTAAAAATGTCATTCTCCTTCACGACAACGCCAGACCACATTCGGCAAACATTACGAGGCAAAAGGTGGAACAATTCGGCTGGGAAATCTTGGAACATCCTGCTTACAGTCCAGACTTGTCATCCTGTGACTACCATTTGTTTGGACCTCTAAAAGAAGTTCTTGGAGGCCAGCGTTTCGACAGCGACCAAGCGGTAGAGACATTTGTGCTGCAGTGGCTGTGTGACCGGCCTAAAAGTTTTTACGATAACGGGATTAAAAAGCTTCCAATCCGTTCGGAAAAAGTATTGCGCGGGCGGGAGATTATGTAGAAAAATAGTACATTTGTATTAACCTTGTTCAATAAAGCATTAATAGTTTAAAAAAATCAGTCTCGTTTATATCTGATATACCCTCGTATATAATTGTTTCAGCCTTTACTTGATGAAATTCCATTATAACTATTATCGGGATAAAATAAAACAAATTTTAATGAATTTCACTATTTAATTGACACTGCAACGATCGTTTCGCTCCAACCTGAGCTTCATCAGACATATAACTAACTTATTTACAAATTTTTTAACACAAGTATACGGTAACAAACACATGCTTTATTTTAAATTTTAAATAGTTGAAGGAATGGGTACTTTTTATTACTAAAATGTCTATTCACAAAACTTACACTAGGGTTTATACAATACTGTTCTTAAGTAATAAAACTAGGGGTTGTGTTGTATCGCAATTTGCCACAAACCGTCAACTACAGATATAACTATTCATAACACTTCTTGCCATCCGATACAACACAAATTAGCGGCTTATCACAGTCTTATACATAGATTAATCAATACTCCGTTGAACCAAACAAATTTCGAGAGAGAGTTAAATTTAATTAAACAAATAGCTATCAACAATGGATATAAAAGTAATATAATAGATAACATTTTAAATAAAAAACTCCTTACAAAAGCCATATCACAAGTTTACCCAATATTAAATAATAACAACCAAAAATTTAAAATGATCACGTTTATAGGCTCCTTAAGCACAAAAATTTGTAAATATTTAAGAAAGTTTGACATTCATACAGCGTATAGAACTAACAACAATTTATCTAAATTTATAAAATACAATAAAGATGTTACAAACAACAATAAATAGTCAGGAGTCTATGAGTTAACCTGCGGTAGTTGCCCCATGACGTATATCGGACAGACAGGCAGATCGTTTGAAATACGCATCAAAGAACATATTTCTTCATTTAGAAATAATAAAAGTGACTCTTCATATGCGTCTCATATTAATTCAACGAACCACAATTTTAACAAAGAATTTAAAATATTACACGTAGAAAATAAGGGCAAAAAACTTAATTTATTAGAGTCACTTGAAATTAATAAACTAAAGAAAACCGACAAGATCATAAATGATCAATTAGAAACAAATAATTCACCCTTACATAATTTATTTATTTGATATTCAGACAGTCACATACGATATTGTATTTTTCCATAGAATTTCTTTACCTCCCTGTAATATAATGTAAACCCCTAGTTTTATTACATAAGAACAGTACTGTATAAACCGTAGTGTAAGTTTTGTGAATAGACATTTTAGTAATAAAAAGTACCCATTCCTTCAACTATTTAAAATTTAAAATAAAACATGTGTTTTTTACCGTATACTTGTGTTAAAAAATTTGTAAATAAGTTAGTTCTATGTCTGATGAAGCTCAGGTTGGAGCGAAACGATTGTTGCAGTTTCAATTAAATAGTGAAATTCATTAAAATTTGTTTTATTTTATCCTGATAATAGTTTAATTATTATTTTTCATTTTGTCATATGTCTTCTAATTGGATTCGTATTTTGTTGTGCATTGACATTATTATTAGTATTTTCCCCCATGTCACTATGTTCAGAACTACCATACATGATACAATTCAAAATGATATTTTCTAAATGCCCTTTCCAATATCGCCAGGTTACTACAAGACTCCTTAGGTGGAAACTCAAAGACCGCAATGATAGCGACAATAAGTCCTGCAAACTCCGACTACCAAGAAAGTATATGGACATTAAGGTACGCTAGCAGAGTCAAGTACATCAAGAACAAATTGAAAGTGAATATAGAAACAAAACGAGGCCTTATAGAATCCTTTGAGGATGAAATAGCGAAATTAAAACATCGCATATCGGTGATTGCACTGCACGAAAGAAGAACCAGTTTAAAAATATCCGGCAGAAGGAGCAAATCATCATTGGAAAAAGATAAAATGTACGAAGAGGAATTAAAGAATGCCGAAAAAGAAAAAGGGGAGATCATGCAAAAAATATCTACGATACAGAAAAGGATTCTGGTCGGTGGTGAAAACCTATTGGAAAAAGCGCAACAACAATTGTTTCTTTTAGAGATATCAGATATAGAGTTGGAGACTTTGAACAAGTCACATCAAGAACTCGAGGAGCAGATTCTGCAGAAGGGAGTTGAAAAAATCGACGTGACCGAGAAGTATTCCAGTCTCCAAGAAGAGAGTGACAAACTAACTGAAAAAATTGAGTTCGTACAGCATTTTTTGGATAAATCCAGGCTAGAATATTTCGACAAAGAGCTAGAATATCATACCGAAATCGAAGTATTGAGTGAAAATCAAGCAGCGTTATGTAAAGAATTGAATTTGGCGGATACGATTATTGAGAATTTTATTCCCAGAATGTATAGGGGGAAAATAGACTCTGGCGTGGTTTGGAATTCTGAAATCGATGATTTTCAAGTGCGCGGATTACAACATGCTGGAAATAACGTGCAGATATCTTCGCTGCGGCGTTCAAAAGTGTGTAAACAAGTAAATCCGGATACAAAATGTGTTTATGGTTCGTATAGACGAAAACGTGATTCGAATAGTGATCAAACTTAACTGTTTTATTTCGGGGATTTTCGTGATGTGTGTCTGTGATTTAAATAGTAGTCTAATGCGTTGTTTTGCCGTATATATTAATTTAACGCAAATGTTATTATGAGATTGCCAGTAAAATCATTAAAATGGAGTTAATTATGCATTTTTAATTTCGTATGAAACATATTTATTCTAGAAATTATATTTTTTAAATTAATTTTGTGTGATGTATACCGCGGCGGAGCTTAGCATGAAAACTAATAAAGTTGTAGCAATGAAATTTTACGTACACATGTAGTATGCTACAGTGCATTTTATATTTTTATTTATATATTTACAACGTGTTCCAAATTTCCGCAACTACTTTCAATATTTTTTTTTAAATAGATTGCCATACTTTCTTGTTATTATGATGATAGCCACCCAAATTATCTTTGCTATGATATATGACAATGTGCACTTACAACTGTTAGTTTTGGTTTTATTGCAAATTTTGTTAAAATCTTGACAGTTGCAGCGTCTAACATTTTAATTCTTAGCCTGAAAATGGGTGCAGTGCCTCACGTAACTCTTTTGTTATCAATTTATGGACTAACACGTTATATGTTTTGAGGGTGAACAACGTGACAACATATACAGGGTGTTAAATATGTCGTGCCAAAGTTATCGAAGTTTCAAGGCTATTTTCTCTTTTTTCTTTTAATTGAACCTATAATTTTTTTATTAGTCAGCAGATTCTTTGTAAAATTGCCGTTAAAATGGTACCAATAACATAGTACTTATTTCTAGTATTTTCGAAGTTATAACCCTTTAATGGGATATACCTATGTTTATAAAATTCAATATGCCGTGCATCTAATAGTTGGTTGGCCATGAAATGATATCAAACAAAGTAATTTTTACAAACACCTGTTTTTTAATTCTTTATTATTAGTTTTAGAATTTTGTAATTTTTCCATAATAAAACAAAATTAATTTAAAATGTGTTCAAATATATGTCCATTCTGCTCTACACATGCTCTAAATCGCCTATGCATCGACAGACTTACATTTTCAGCCATGTTGTTTGCACTTTATTGAAGAAAAGCGTTTCTGATTCGTTGCTGCATGTTGTCTGCCGTTGTAGAAGATGTTTCGTAAACTATATTTTTTACAGTAGGCCACAGAAAGAAATCACAAGGGGCTAGATCTCGTGATCGCGGTGGCCAGCTTATAAAGCTTCCTCTCCCAATCTACCTATTGGTGAATACCCTATCTAAATGTGCTCTTGCAGCAGCACCGTAATGTGCAGGTGCACCATCATGTTGGTACCACAATCTCCTTATGACGTTATCTGGTAGGCTTTCTAACAGCTATGGTAAATTATTTTGTAGGAAATTTGTGTAGGTTTGACAATGTAAAGTAGTATTAAAAAGGAATGGACCTATAATAGTGTTTCCTATGATGCCTCCCCAGGTATTAACACTCCATTTTTGTTGGTATAAAATGGGTTGCACAAAGTGAGGGTTTCTAGTGTCATAATAATGAGAATTTTTTCTGTTTGTTATTCCACAATTAGCAAATGTTGCTTCATCTGTGAAAAGCACATGATCTAGAAAAGTTAGATCTTGTCGTAATTGTAAAGTAGCCATTCATAGTAAACAAGTCTCCTTTCAACATCCGTTTGTTTCTTGATGATTTTGAATTTTGTAAGGGTAAAATTTATGTTTTTTTTAAATCCTTCTTACAGCGGTGACTTCTATTCCGTTTTTTTTTCGAAATTATCCTTGTAGATACGCGCGGATTTTCCACAATGGACTGGACGACTGTCACTTCATTATCTTCTGTAACCATAGTCTTACTTCTTTCATGTTTGACGTAATTCACTGAACGCGTCCGAAGTAACCTTGTCAACAAATTTTCAAACGTCCCAACATCTGGTGCTCTCGGTGAGGATACTCCATAGCATACGTTCTTGATGCTAAAGGTGGATTTCTATTGCTAGCGCCAGGAACAAATACCATGTCTATTAGTTCCTCTTTCGAAAAATGGATTCTAAAGAAACACAACTGTAAACTATTAAGGCATGTAAATAAAAAATAATGACAACAAAACGATATAACTGACAACAAGATAACAACTAATAACGAACAAACGGAAATTGATAATTAACTAGCCGAACTTAAATTATAACAATTAAACGCGATTACAGCAAAGAGGAACAACAGGAAAACACTTTATACGGAAATTTTAAGTAGATATTTGACAAAGGTATTTTTAATAATATAAAATATTATTAAAAATCTGGTGTGAAGAACACAAATACAGGTTCACTATTAATATTTTTTGTGAACGTGTCCGAACATATCCCTCCCCAGAGACGTAGATACGTATTTCGCCTTTCTACAAGCTCGTCGGTACGCCCCTGCTGGAGAAAGGATATTCTCAGACACATTCATAAAAAAAAAATTTTGTGAATGTGTCTGAGAATATCCTTCAGTTCCTTCAGTTCCTCACACGTGCATATTACATGAAGGCTAGTTTCCTCCTGTTTTTCACATCTTCTACACCAGGGCTCGCTAACCAAGCCCATGCTGTACAAATGCTTCCTTAAAGGACAATGTCCGGTTATTAACCCGGTAATTATTTTAATTTCTTTTTTGTTACTACGAATTAGGTTGGCTGAAAACTTTCAGTCCAGCTCCCTTAGTAGTGTTTTGGTATGAAGTTGACCTTCCGTTAACCGCCATTTGTTTTTATGTTCTTTTTCTAGCCATAAC
Source organism: Melolontha melolontha (assembly GCA_935421215.2). Lineage (NCBI taxonomy): Eukaryota > Metazoa > Arthropoda > Insecta > Coleoptera > Scarabaeidae > Melolontha > Melolontha melolontha. Next base: position 252,186,462 of record OW285235.1, on the reverse strand, counting down.
CAGATCTCCCTTTTAGTGGAATCCTTAGTGATTCCACATACAGGTTCTGGTCCTATGAAGTTCCTATTAGTACCTTCTTTGGCCAGTTTGTCTCATTGCCTTTAATTCCCTCATGTCCTGGCACCCATATCAGCGACACTGTATTGTCTTGTGCCAGTTTATTGAGGACCTGTTTACAATATTTCACCAGCTTAGACCTGGTAGATGGGTTCATAATGGCTTTAATAGCGGCCTGAATATCAGTCATTATGTTAATTTTTTTGTTTGCGCAGCCGGCTTCCCGAATTTCCTCGGCGCAGGCTGCGACTGCAAACAATTCGGCCTGGAAAACCGTAGTATGTTTTCCCAGACATATCGATGTCTTCCTTCCAGGGCACATTCCGCATATGCCTGCACCTGCCCCCTGACTAGATTGTGATCCATCAGTGTACCAGGTGCCGGCACCACAATCGATCGAGTGACTTTTTGCCTGTTCCCTGGTCGGTATAAATATGTTCAGCTTAGCTGTAAACATAATTTCAGGTGCCATACTGTCCGCCGGCATTTGAAATATCGGCTCTTCCAGTATTGTTCCTGTGATATCTGTATGGCTCCCTATAACCTTATTAGGACACCATACGTCGTTAGCCTTCAGCCTCAGTATCGCAGCCATTTCCTCCGCCTTTACAAATAGTTCCAGCGGAGGGAGACCCACGATGGCCTCCATGGAAGCGGTTCCCGTGCTGTTCATAGCTCCCGTGATTCCCAACATGTCGCTGGAGAGTCGTGAGGAGCCCCACCAACGATGTCCGCTCCGTCCTCCTCCACCAGACAACTGCTCCATAGGTAATCGTTGGTATTATTACTACTGTATACAACCAGTGTACCACATTTGGTTTTAGTCCCCAGGTATTGCCAACAGCTCTTCTGCATCTCCAAAAGGGCTGCGCCGCCCTGTCTGCCACTTTGACTAGGTGTCTGCTCCAATTCAGTTTCGCATCAAGTGTTATGCCTAGATACTTTACTTCATTAGTTAGTTCTAACTCTTATCCAAACAGCCTTACGCTACCCAGATCATTTAGCTTTCTCCTGTTGGTAAAGGCTACCAACTTGGTTTTTTGAGGATTGACAGTTAATCCCTCCTCAAGGCACCATCTTTCTACAATTCGCAGAGCATTTCGCATGATGCTCGCCACTGTCCCCGGGAATTTCCCCTGGGGGAAATTGAGTGTATTTCAGCCAATGGATGTACGCGATAGGCACGCCGAGGACGCTTAACTTTGTGAGCATGCGTATTGGGATTTTGAACTATAAGAACAATCACCCAGTGCTTTTTTGGCTAGACTTCGGTTAGAGATACTTTAGACACGGTGGATGTCATGGTTTAAGAAATAATTGTGGAATCTTGTGTTGAGATTGGAATAAAAGTACTCTTTGGGTGGATTTATCTGTCCTACCTGTCGTAGATAAAAATTTGGTCAACCTTTTGTTGATATACCATACCCAGTGTTCAAATTTACCTTTGTTTTCGTCCGTATACATCTACACTATTTTCTTGATACGTTTGTTCTCATTAAGTTTTCTAGTGTCCGTTGCATATTGTAAATTTAGGGAGCTAGTTTTGGAGCTAGGATAGAATTAGGGTAATTGCGTTGGTTTGGATAATTGTAGTAAAGGTTTGCAGTATCTTATTGAATTCATCGTTGATCTCTTCAGCAGATATTCGATAAGAATGACTCCCTTTGCATCCCAGAAGCGAGCGTGACTTTCATGCTGGCGGAACAATTTTGAATTTTTCCTTGCATGACTCCGATAATAATTTTGAGTACAAAAGCAATTCTCTTTAAAATGTAATATATACTTTTAATAAACATTTAATATTTGATAAATGTAACAATTACCAAGGAAATAAAGAAAAAACGTAATCACAGTACTGTGGGATTTTAATTCAACAATAGTAATTCAAAACGGACCATAACATCTACATTTCGTTCCTCTCACAACATTCCATTAATCATACAGTTAATAGTATGAAAGAGAATAAAGCCACTCTAATTACCATCTGGTGGATCTTCGTTCCACTCGTGCAGGGGCTGCATTTACAATTCGAAATATATCTCTCCCCCTATTTGGACATCTACTGTCCAATTTGCTGGAATATTGCACGGCGTAATATTACATAATGCGCTTACGTTATTCAGGAACTCATTATGTATTCATTAAATTCCGAAAATAGCTTGTGTTTTAAGAGGAAATAAGGATGTGACAATGTTAACTAAATGTAAAAATTCAGTAAACAAATCTATTATTTTTGTATGTAATTTTGTTTAATGTGGAAATTGGCTCCAGTATTTTATTCACGTGACTAGAAAAGTACCTTAAAATTTTGTTTGCCAGAATCGGTACAAAAATATCAAAAGTATAATGTGATAATAAAATTGCAGTCGCACGGACTTTATTGTAGCAGCGAATAAAATTTTTATTTTCCTCGGAAGAAGAGCATAATTTTTTAATAGCTTTGTATGGCGCTGGTCAACAAAGTTTTAATTTCTTATTGGTTCTTTGTTCTCAAGTTCTTACATGTCTGTGTGTGTATGATTTTTCAGGGAGTTGTAGCGCGTTGAAGGATATTGTTGGAAAAGGTCCTTGGTATATTGATGTTTCGATGAACTTTTGTTCATCTTCTTCGGAGGTTTAAAAACAAATTTGTATCCTAATAAACTATGTGCCAAATTTTTAAAGAAAATGATTAGGAGTTTATCGGGGCGTTATGATATGACTGCGCATGTGTATAGAGTACGTACATTAATATTATATGTAACAAAAGAAATAAAAAGAAAGACAAACGAAAATAAGTATACGAAAGAATACTAATATCCATCAAAATAATTGTAGTAAGGGTCTTAAATTTATATATATATATATATATATATATATATATATATATATATATACATATATATAGATCATTTCCTAGCTGTTCATTTAATATATCGATTGATAAATTCTTGGAGTTTTACGGCTTTTATATGAAATATTAATAAATATTATCAAATTAGTATGTAATTGCGAAGTAAATGTGAATGTGAACATTGCTGTCTACAAATTACAATGCAAGTCATAGGAAATTTAATTGAAAAATTTTATCTACGTTGGGACTTGAACCCAAGTCTACGGTTTGCCGGACCGTCGCTTTAACCAATTAAGCCACGATAGACCTTGGTTCAAGCTAATTAGAAACGCATTCTAAGGTGACAATGTTAAAGATTCAGATGTCAGTTATTGGAAGTAGATGTCAGTTTTGAAAGCAGATGTCAGTTATTGAAAGCAGATGTGAGTTATTGAAAGCAAATGTCAAAACTGACATCTGCTTTCAAAACTGACTTCCGACTTTAAAAATAACTTCGGATATGGCCTTCGGAAAAAGTTAGATGCAGTTTTTGATAGAAATTCAGATTTAATAACATTGCTGTAATTGTGTATGGGAACAATGCCTCAAAATCTAACTGCTAAATACGCTGTAATAAAAGAATATTTCCAGTATGCACCTATAACCAGTTGCGATCTAGAAAGGACGTTTTCTATCTACAAGGATGTATTTCATTCAAAGAGAACAAATTTTACAGAAGAGAACGTTGATAAAGTATTGCTAATTAATATTAATACTCCTTTACTCAACTTGAACTACAAAACGAACAAATAAAAATGTATTTCATATTTTATAGATCACCACTCGTTTGTTTTCTAATTTTATAAATAAAATTAAAAACTCTTTAAGAATACAAATTTTCAATAGTATACCCGTGGGCGATGAGTCATCGGCCTCTCGTATCCGCCCCTACTCATTATAACATTGTTCAGTTGAATTTTTATAATTTTCTTATGATACCCCAAAGCGAGCTATACCAACCATGTGCCATTTAATTTAATTACTTAATTAGCTAAAAGGTCATCAAGAGCCGGCAGTATAATCAATTAATTTTTTAATGAAATCCAAATTTAAACACTTCACAATCATTCATTACTTTAATTGATTGGAAAATATTTAAATAAATTTTAAATAGTTAGCATAAAGTAAACATTTCGAAGCAATGCTGTCAAAGATACCATTAATAACGATAAGAAATAAAAGAGGATCCAGAACTAACCCTTGGCTTCGCTGGTGCGGGAGTTCGGCATTCAACAAAATTACTGTGAGTGTGTCAGCGGAAGAAACTCTAACTAAGAATTAGTAATTAACCGGTCGAAAAAAGGACATAAATTACTACTAACTCGATGCGAAGTAATTTAATATCATCGGTAATTTCGAACTTATTTACATTGCTGTATATTAGAGGACGTTACGACTGGTTGAAGGCTTTGGAGAAATCAATATGTATGGTATTCACTTGAAAGGAAACAGCGCGATACCTTCTACATATAATTAACAAATGAACATGAACTGGTAGCAGTAGATTTACTTTTAATGAACCCATGCTGAGCAGCTGACAAGCGTTTAGAAACGCGACCAGACACACGTTTGAATAACGTGAATTTAAAAACCTTGTTTGTTAGAAATCCTAAACTCATTGAAGTCAAACAATATTTTGTAATATATTTACAGTTACTTTTAAATATTGGAGACACATGATTAACTTTTCTGTAAAATTATATATCTGGTTAGCTTTTACACTAATTTTATTGTATTAGTACCACAAATATAGCTAAATCCTTTGAAATTTTAAGTATGAAGGTCTACTTAAACTATACAAATAATAATAATGATAATAATAATAATCTTTTTGTATTTCCGGGGCTAAAGTTGATACTTTAGTACCGTTTACAAGGACTAAAGTGGGTCATTTGATCCCTAAGGAACAAATATTAATTGAACTCCCTAGAGAATTTATTGACAGATTCAAAAAAACAATGTCAAACTTGACAAATTTTTTATTACACAATTTTTGAGACATATTGATAGTAATTCACATAAAATTCACAAGGTGAGGTAGGTCGTAGATGTTGATAGGAAGGTGCTGGGGCTGTGGTAAAAGGGCTTGATATTTGGTCAACTCCAAAAATTTTGTCGGCAATAATTTTCTTGTTATCAATATTATGTTTCACGTTAAGCACGGTTTGTAGCATTGAATAATGGGCTTAAATCGTGGAAGCAGACTCTTTTTTTGCCTTTTTATTAAAAAATACCAGCAAAGCGAAATTTTTTAAAATAAATCACTTCTCTTTCACGGCACCATTTTCATATTGTTGCTCGTAAATTTTACGAGATTTGGAACGTAATAGGTCTTCCAACGCCTCTTCGGCAGCTTGTTCTAGGCCAAATTCATCACAATTTTCATTCATTTTTGTATTTTTTTTTTGCAAAATGACAGGACTTGCTAATACCATAACTATGATGAATTTCATGGCAAACTCGCATATTTAAAATTTGCAATAACTTTCATAATTTTCAATTATCAATTTTGGTGATAATATCTCTGTTTAGGAAGTGTAAAAATTGTGGATTATTAACTAATTGCAAATTAATTCTGATTCTTGTTTTAAAGTAGAAGAGATAAGACAAACATTTTGAATGGCAAGTAGGGAAAAGTCTCACAAGAAGTTAAAGATATCTGGGTTCTGATTTATAATTAAAAATTTTAGTAAGTAATCGAAATTGAGATTAAACCTAGAGTGTGAAATTAAATATCTCATGTGGTAGGGATTGTTCTCGCCATGTGAATATGAAATAGCACACTTTTCTTTTAAAATACAACCATATAGGAAGAATTTCATATATGGTTATTGAATGTAAATGTCCGTTATTGAAAGCATATGACATCTGCTTTCAAAACTGACATATGCTTTCAAAACTGACATCTGCTTTCAACAACTGACATATGCTTTCAATAACTGACATCTGCTTTCAAAACTGACATCTGCTTTCAAAACTGACTTCTGCCTTCAAAACTAACATCTACTTTCAATAACTGACATCTGAATCATTAAGATTGTCGCCTTATAATGCGTTTCTAATTAACTTGAACGAAGGTCTATCGTAACTTAATTGGTTAAAGCGACGGTCCGGCAAACCGTAGACTTGGGTTCAAGTACCAATGTAGACAAAATTTTTCAATTAAATTTCGTATGACTTGCATTGTAATTTATAGACAGCAATGTTTACATTCACATTTATTCCGCAATTACATACTAATTTCATAATATTTATAAATATTTCATATAAAAGCCGAAAAACTCGAAGAATTTATATAGAATATATATATATATATATATATATATATATATATATATATAATTATTTCGTGACCTTTGTATGTTATGGTAAATTCAATTTGTTGGCGATTTAAGGTCTGGTTTTACTTCAAAATATATATATTTAAAACAACCCTACATGTGTCGGCAAATGATGCCTTTATCAAGGAATATAAAATATAAATGACATTTATATTTTATATTCCAGTCTATCGAATATAAGAAACGACACAACACTTTGAACTCTTCAATAAAATTTTATTATGGTTACATCATTCATGAATTATAGAAAGATTAATCTGCAATTTGATTCAATCGGAGTGTGTGCGGATGATGTAGATTTTGAGATCATCAGCATACTCCAGAAATTGACAGTTTAATTTGTCTAAGAGATCATAAAAATGTGGAAAAGCAAGGACCCAAGATTTGAACCCTGAGGTATCCTTGAAGTTAATGAAAAATTTTTATGTGAAAATCGATTGTAAAACACATTCTCAGAACGATTCACGAGGTATGCTAATATTAACCTGACCAGCGCATCAAAAACAAAAGAATAGTTTACAAAATAATTTGGAACACACTTATAGCAAGCGCCAATAAAGTTGGCGCGAGGAGGGGGTGCGCAGAAGCCCTTTTTAAAAACGTCCACCCCCACTACTCAAGTAATTGTCAGAATACATTTGTCATTGACGTTTGACGGAACATAATGTCTTTGCTAAGGGATCATAAAGTGATACACGCTCAGATGTTAGAATTATTAGACATTTGGTGTAAAACCAAATACAATTCTAATCCTGCGCGAACGTATCCCTCGCGCCAACTTAATTGGCGTTTGCTATAACTTGCTATAACTTGGTAAGACAAAACATTTTTGATATTATTAAAAAAGCTTTTGTTTTAGATGAATAGTTTACGCAACTTTAGCATCACCCTGTACACATTTCTTTTTAAATTGCATCATCATAAATAAGTAATCAAATTCAGTTCACGATAGTGTCTCGTGTAATGCAATCACTAAAACCTTACTGCTCATGTTCTTCCCTTTTTTTTCGCTGCGAATAGAGTCGGTGTAATATCGTGTGGATTCGTGGACACCAAAAGCAAGTTCTGTCAAGTTGCTATCGCGGCGAAACTTCTGCTGAAAGCAAATAAGCCGTCCCGGATCGATTCAAGATGTATAACATACAGTAAATTCTTGTCCAAGACTCGAGTAATATCCACGTTTAGTGTTCCTCTATATTTACAGTGTCAGTCGGGTGGACTAATTGCATACACTTGGTGGAAGAGTACTTGGTTGTTAAATTTGTTGGAAAAGTTTAAGTTCGGGGAACTGTTTATTGTTACAATGGAGAAAGAGTATTTCCAGTAATTAATTAACTTGAAAAGAGAGATACGAGAGAACTGTTGAACTGATAATAAAATCTTAATAAAAACAACGAAATGTTCTCTGTAACGTACTTTCTTTATCGCGTTTTAATTGCTACATTGTTGTTTATTGGCAATCACTGAATTCTTTGGGAAAAGTAACGATATACGTAGATATACAAGGTGTCCTGTATCGTTATGTTCAAATTTTAGGAGTATAAATTAGACTTCATTTCAAGTAACAAAAACGCAAAACTTGTATATCCATTTTTATTTGTTTCAAAGTTACAGATCTATGAATGTGATTGCCAGATCATGAAAAAAAATGTAATCCTAAAGTCAATACAAACTGATTTTATTTAAATAAAGTTATACGATTCAATAACAGGCATGTGATTGCTAACGTCGCATAATAAAATGTTATCCTAAAATAAATAAACACGTGTCGTAGCACATACAGTAATTTCTTGGAGATCTACAAAAATGAGTACTGGAAATTGATTTATAATAAAGAAGGTTCTTACTTATTTCGTAAGTACTGAACCATGAATATTATACAATAAATAAATGTTCAGATGACTGTTAACGATGCATTTTTTAATAAAGGACTACATTACGTTTCAGTTCATACAACAGCTTTTTAGTTTTTTTTATTCAAAATGCTTTACTGATTTTCTTCTCAAGAGTATGCGGACATGCATTTTGTGTATGGCTACTGTAACGGCAGTAAGCAGTTATTGAATACCGACATCGGTTTCCCGATAGGCGCATTCCTTATTACAGAACGTTTCTGGAAGTACACTGACAATTTCGGGAATGCGGACAGCGTGTTTATCTTTTCGACCGAGGAGTAAATTTGCCAGCAGATTTAGAGGAAGAAGCAGTAGCTATTGTTACAAGGGCTCAAACTCTCAGTGTACGTCGAATCACTAGACATCTAGGAGTGCCACGAACGACAGTTTGGCGAATTTTAAATTTGGTCGAGGTGGTCCTGTTGCATGGCCACCCAGATCACCCGATCTTAATTCCCTTGACTTTTATTTATGGGGGTACATGAAAAATTTTGTCTACGCGTAAGTTTCGAAGACAAGAGAAGAGTTGTTGGATCGTATTCACCTGGCTGCCGCGCAAATCCGACAAAACAAGTATGAAATTCGGATAAGTACTTCTTCTGTTGGCTTACGGGCACAAGCCTGCATTCAACAAGGAGGTGGACATTTCGAAAATATTATTAATTGAACTTTTTTAAATAAAATCAGTTTTTATTGACTTTGGGATTATATCTTTCTTCATGACCTGACAATCACATTCATAGCTCTGTAACTTTGAAACAAATAAAAATGGATATATATATATTGTCTCGTAGATATTATGTTTAAACAGTACAACTGATGATACGTGTAGAGCACAAGAAATGTACATTTAGTTTATTAAAACTATTTTTGTGAAAAAAGTGTTTTGTTTTATTTCACTATTTCAATATTTCACAAGTGCTCAACATATAATACTAATAATTCGCCATATTTTAATGGCACAAAATCTGGTATAGAATACATTTATTAATAGCTTAATCTACATCACATTTTGCTATGGACTAAGTAAGCTCATTAAATGAGTTTTTTGAGTTTATTGCCCATTTTCCTTCGAGATTAATATTAAACCACTGACAGATTGGTGGTGGTATGTGTTAAGTTGAAATGCGCCTACGTCAAGTGTCCGAAGCATGCCTTGATACGATTATTATAATCCGATGAGCTTCTAGTCTGGTCCATTTATTTAATGCCTGGTAGAACTCGGAACAGGCGTTTATAGTTATTGCAGCTCTTATCGTCAAATCCGCAGCTTCACCTGGCTGTCTTTCACAAACAAGTTTAGGATATCATTAGTGGTGTATTTGATTGGAGGTTGAATCTGAACTAACCACTAGAAATTCACAAACTTAGTCGTTGTTTGTCATATAATTTAAATGTTAAATAATTAAATACAAATAATATTTCATCGTTTGCATACATAAAAGTAATTAATTTAAAATAGTAATTGTTTAAGTTAAGACACAGTTATGTTTGTAATAATATTGAATAATCGCGGATTTAATAATAATGCCAGATTATGTCAGTAATAATGTCGACATTACGTCCTGATACACTGTCGATTATATCCATTAATCGACCAGCTAATTGAACGCGGTTACCGCAAAGCCGTCGGGCTTCGTCTAATAGCATGTCCATTTTAAGAGATGAAAGCTGCATTGCTTTCAGATATCATGATGGGAAATTCTAACAAAAAAAGGGTACAAAGATGTAAGAATATATAGGCGCACACAAATTGCAGTCCAAGTACAGGCAGGTAAAAATGTCACTAAAGGGTTTATTAATCGTCTCCCGAACTGCGGTCAAGTACTATTTAAGTAGGTAAATACGCTAGTGAAGGAAATTCCCGGGTAATGAGTAATGAGATAGATTAGGGTTAGTTAATGTAATGTAATAATAATTGTATTAGTATTACATTCTGTATTATGTAAGGGTAAAATGATGACAAATAGTGGGGAGTAACATAGGAATCTGGTTAAATAAAGCAATTTCATATTTGGTTCAAATTTTTTTAGTTATATTAAACATGGATATTACCAAAATGTTTTGTGAACGAGATCACCCTTTAATAATTTTGGAAAATTGTAAGTATCGGCGCTTTTGTGAATTAAAAACAAATGATGTGGTGTTGCATTAATCAAAAATGTAGGGGTTGATGGTGTACACACACATGAAGCAACAAATGAAAGAATTAATACTGGTAGCCGTAACTTTGTGGTAATTCATTTTGAAAATAATAAAATAAAATAAAACAATAACTTTGTTATACCACTTTATTCACATGTAATAGTGACCGCGGTTTCGACATACAATGTCATTTTTGGCAGTTTGATAATGACATTGTATGTCGAAACCGCGGTCACTATTACATGTGAATAAAGTGGTATAACAAAGTTATTGTTTTATTTTATTTTATTATTTTCAAAATGAAAGAATTATCAATCGACAGAAAATTAACAATTCTATAAAATGCAAAGCGGTAGATCAACTTTATGAAAAACCTTCCAAGTTAATACATGCGGAAATTAACCAAAATAGTACGTACTACTTTAAAAACAATTTCTACAGAAGATGTACAATACATTCGCAATAACATATGTTATGCTCGGTTAGAAAAGTTCCTAAAACAGCCGGCAAGTATTGAAGAAACTCAAGAACTACTGCATTCTATTGAAATCAAGACGTCTAGAGGCCAAAATTTTTTTGTTTGTCAACGGTGAATTCATGCAAGTGCTGGTATTATAATGAGGCAAAGAAAAAAGTGGGGCAAGACAAACAGTGTGGTAACTTACATTATAATTTATATATTGAACGCAGAGTGACTACTAATCAGATTATTGAAAACTTTGTATAAAAAAACAAATTCTGATATTAATCTACGATTCCTTAAAGAAGGTAAAGCATAGGTTTTTAGACATTCTTCATAATGCAAAAAATTTCTACCGGGATTGAATTTGAAGTTAAGGTGCTTAATAAATATTCTCTGAATAGGCTCAATTCTATTAATATAAACATCATAGCACAGGATGCAGATAACAGATGTGTAATCCAAATGGCTACGCATAAATGATGAATATAAAGATACCGATGACTTAGTGTGTTTGAAGTTACAAGAAACACGAAATAAAAATCCCAGCATTCTTAAACATTTATGAAACACATAATCTATGTGACGGTCGAACAAAAGTTTGTTATCGATTAATATGCCTAGGTCTTTATAACGTGCAATGCTAACGTTTAATGCAATCGTGACTTGAGAATTTATATGAATATTAAACAGCATTAAAGTTGTGAGTGAAAGTCAGAAACTGACACTTGTTAATATTTAAAAACAGTCTATTAACGTTGCAGTAATCAAACAAATTGTCTAAGTTATTCTGAAATGCAATGCAGTCATCAATACACCCCGTAATAAAATTTAGCATCGTCAGCATATAGTAAGATGCGACAACTGGGAACATAGTTACAGATGTCGTTAATGAAGATTAAAAACAAGAGCGGTCCAAGATGACTGCTCTGTGGGACACCCGATGTTACACGTATCATATCAGACTTTGAACTGTGAACAGTCACGTACCGCGTCCTGAAGGCCAAATAGGATTTAATCCACCTCAGCAATGATTCGTGCACACCGAAGTTCCCCAGCTTAGTAATTAAGGTTTTATGATGAACTTTGTCAAAAATTCTTCATACTTGCTTGCTCTTGTGTACTTGCTTCTTCTTCTCCTTTATCAGTTATGCGAAATATTCTTTTCGCCTTGCTCTTATTTTATTTTCCTCTCCTCTTATATTTAGTATTACTTAATTCCGAACCTGTTAAAGTTTTTCAGGAGTCTTATTGTCTAGTGGGCCCTGATTATCATCATCCATGTTTGAGTTTCGGTTTGAAATATGATTACATTGCGGAAATTACTATGGATAGCTCTTGGAAATACAATTTCAGGAAGGCTTAATATGACCAGATTAATGATTTTCTTTCTACTGTCGATTGGTCTATTGTACTATCAGATGATTTGGGACATGGTCTATCCTATTTGTATTAAACTTGACGCTTTGCTATCGACAGATTTGTCCCTAAATATCTAGTACATTCTGATAAATATCCTAAATGGTTTTCGTCTTCAACAAAGAAACAAAGGAGTTAAGCTTACATCTTAAGCAATCTATCGACAAGGACTACAAAAAGTTTTTTTTCCTTCTCGCAGCAATCGACGCCTGGAGATATTCGCGCTTTCTCGAACTTTGTTGATTCGCGAAGGAAAAATCAAGTCTACCCCAACGTCTCAGTTATAGAGATTGAATCTGACAAACTTGAAGAAGTGTGTGATATGTTTGCAGATTTCTTTGGAGCAGTATATGTCAGCCATATTCACACGGCCACTAATTTTTCTAAACTTGATCTGTCTCATTTCACAAATCCATTTACTCTTAATAATGTAATCATTGACAGCGACATTGTGTTTTCTAAACCTTCCTCCTCCGAATGGTATTCCGAAATATTTCCTCTAAATGTGCAGTTGCACTTTATCTCTTTCTTGATCAATTATTTACCAGCTCTCTATAAAATTAGGATGTTTTCCCGATCAATGGAAATTTTCTCACATTTTTGCAGTTTTCAAGTCTGGTGACAAATCGCTTATTAGTAATTACCGTCCAATATCGTTACTATCAAATATTTAAAAAGTTTTTGAGCATATTGAATCTGGTTCTATCTATGACACCTTCCGTGAAGTAATTCACGTTAATCAACATGGTTTCTTGTCTGGCCGTAGCACCCAAACGAACTTATTGCAGTTTTACTGCTATATTAATGATGCATTAGAGCGAGGATCTCAAGTTGATACCGTATATGTGGATTTTTCTAAGGCTTTTGATCGTGTCGACCACAATCTGTTGCTCCACAAACTTGGTCTGTATGGAATTGGTGGTAGCTTGATTTTGTGGATTGCCTCTTGTCCCAAATAGTTAAGTTGTCATCGAAAACATTTAGACCTGTATCGTTTATTTCCGGTGTTCCTCAGGGCGGCCACTTATCACCAATTCTCTTTCTGCTTTTCATAAATGATTTGTATAAATACTTCACTTTTTCCAACTTCTTGGCTTACGCAGATGATTTGAAAATATTTAAATGTGTGGACTCTTGCAATGGCGGTAGAGCGCTTCAGGGTGATATTGATTTGTTAGCGGCATGGTGTAGAAACAACAATATGTCTCTTAATCTTGGTAAATGCAATATTATCACTTTTTCAAAGAAAACTAATACTTATGCTTTTAATTACATGTTGCAAGGTACAGCCCTGAAAAGAGTTGACCGCGTTACCGACTTGGGTGTTGTTTTTTATGGTAATTTATCATTTAATTTACATATAGACCATATTATAAATAAATCCTTGCAGTTATGCGGTTTCATTAAACGTGTATGCAGTGACTTCACGAACATTATCTATATTATACAAATTTATAACGCCCTGGTCAGGTCTATACTCGAGTATTGTTGTGTGGTATGGTCTCCTTATCATGGGCTTCATATAGATCGGATTGAGCGAATTCAGCGTACAATGGCTAACTTTATACTCTTCAAATTAAAAATTGACAAAAACTTATATAATTACGTGGAGAGATTACAACAACTGGGTATTGAATCGCTGGAGAACAGAAGCCGTAAAGCATTTATTAAGGTTGGATATCAGCTGTTACACAATAACATAGACTAATTTACTAAAGAAAACACTCGGTATGTTTGTTTCACAAAATATATTTATTTAATCTCTAACATATGTTTCGCCTTTTCAGGCATTATCAAAGAGTTATTTTTAAAAACTAAAATAGAAAGTACACTTCCACCACTATTTATGAGTTTTTAAGGGACTTTATTATGGCATCAATGGTCGGGGTGTTGAAAAAATCCAGCTGCGTGTTTGTTACATGTCCATTAAGATTTATGGCTTTTTTAATTTCTAATATTTCGAGGAAGTCGAGTCTCTTTCCTTTATTGCAAGTATGTAAAAGTTTAAAATTACTGGTATTAAACAAGTGTGTATTTTCAATGCAGTGTTCGGAGAATCCCGTATTCATTTTACCATAAAGAATAGAACTTCTATGCTCTTTGATCCGTTCTTTTATTGAGCGTCCTGATTGGCCGATGTATATCGCATCACAATCACTGCAACTTAATTCGTATACACCTGACTTATCACACAATTCTGTTTTTTCTTTATTATTAACTAAAATATTTCCTAGATTGACTTTATTCACTTGGATGACATTTAACCCTAATTTATTCAGTTTATTAGAAACTTTATTGCTAACCCCAGGTATATAGTTGAGTGTGTGAAATGTTTTATTCGTTTTTGTATATGTGTGCCCGTAGTAAAAATTCTTCATAAGGATAGTACGTTGTTTTTTGATAATCATTTTATCTATAAATTCTGTTTTATATCCGTTATTCATTATGTTTCACCAAGAGCCAACCGTGGATTCTATACATTATATAACATAGACTGTTCTGTCCTTCTTTCTCTGTTGCTTTTCTATGTTCCACCGTTTCGTGCTCGCTCAGGTGACACGTTTCATGTTCGTTTCCATCGAACTGAATATGGTAAGCATAACCCCATGGACCGAGTTTTGTTAGAACTTAATCTTTTGTCTGGAGTTGATTTGGAGAATATTTCAAACCGCGCCTTTTTGCAATTCTTTTTTATTTTTTATTTTGTATGGAATTGTACTATTTGGAATTTGTTTTCTGGTAATGTACAATGAATAAATAAATAAATAAATATTATCTTTATCTTTTATATACACGATTTGCCTAGGTCTTTGTTTTACTTTCTTGACCTCACGACAAAAGTTTCTCATTTCTTTTTTTTTTTGAAATAATTTTCCATTTACTGTGTTCTTTGTGCATTTTCTGCCTTTTTCCTTTGTCTGTACAGCTCTTTTGTTTTCAGCCTTTGCCCTTTGCATGCAACTCTATCTTCTTCATCCTCTTTGTCTTCTTTATCCTCTTTATTCCCTTTATCCTCTTTATCTTCTTTGTCCTCTTAATCCTCTTTATCCTCTTTATCCTCTTTCTCCTCTTTATTCTCTTTATACTCTTTATCCTCTTTATCCTCTCTATCCTCTTTATACTCTTCATCCTCTTTATCCTCTTTATCCTCTTTATCCTCTTTATCCTCTTTATCCTCTTTATCCTCTTTATCCTCTTTATCCTCTTTATCCTCTTTATCCTCTTTATCCTCTTTATTCTCTTTATCCTCTTTATCTTCTTTATCCTCTTTATCCTATTTATCTTCTTTTCTGTGATTGTATTGCTTTAATTCTGAGTTTATTTTTTATTTCTGTTTCCCTTTTATAATCTTCATTCCACCATTTTTTTTGTTGGTTTTTAATTTACGAATACGCGTAGGTGCGTCGGTGTATTTCGAACGGAAAGTAATAAGGCCTACGCGCTTGCGCCGCTGCTTGCCCACATAAGTGGCGGTCTTTAATTATCACTATGTAAAATACTAGGTAAATCCGCTTTCTCTATAAGAAGAGTAAAAAGCTTTGTAGTTTACCAAGCTCCCAACCAGACATGTTTTGCCAACGTTCACAGTATTGCTTTCTTTTGGATTCTCACAAGGAACATGACTCCACAAAATGAATAGTGCCAAATCCTTAATGAAGTCTTGGGTTTCCAAATGTTAAACTGAGCAAATGCACTAAGTCGTTGGAAGAAATTCCCAATTGTCGCATAAAAATACACTTCTGGTGTATAACCAATTCTAAAATCTATTTCAACTTAAGGTGTGCCATAAAATTTAAAAAAATGAGCTTTCGGACGGATGCAAGTCAAATATGTTTCGGTTGATCGTTGATGCACCGTAGTTTGTGCCAAGTGATGTGATAAAGTTTGATTTTGTAAGAGAAATTAGTTAAACAAGAAGTGCAAAACAATAGTTGACGAGTACCAGCAGAGACTCAGTATCCACCTGAACAAGACTTAAGATCTTAGTATATTTTTTAAGTATTTAGTTATAAGAAGTACAATTTCCCAATGTTCGGTAAATAAATAATGATTACTTCATAGGAAACAGGAGGATATTGGATATTCTCCTGTATGTCAATCGAACTATAATTATTATTTTCTAAATGTCCTTAAACAGCTTGCAAGATTCTTGGATTTAAAAGAAAACAAATAGTTCAAAATATTACAATCTCTAGTACTGAATATGTATTTTAAACAATTCTAAAACAAATAAAAAAAAATTTAGAAACCCTTACCACAATAGAATTTAACAATTCTATATACGTATTTCGACAACCACGTTGTCATCCTCAGTAGAAAAAGCAGTGTAACACTTGAAAACACAAAAAACACACAACACTCACTGAGCGCTATATTGCACTGCTTCTCGTTTAACACTAAATTTTTAAATTTTAAAAACCTGAATACTACAGGTTTTACGGTTTTAAAATTTTTTTTATTCAGTTAAAAGCCACAGTCTCCGATTTTTCAGAATTCTAAAACAATTAAATTTTAATTCGATGTATGAAACTACACAAGTATTCTAAAACAAAGAAATACCTACATCAAACACTAGAACAGAAACAGAGGATTTCATTGTGACACTATAATTGTTGAGAAATTCTTCGCGAATCCTCGAGAGATAGGAATCTACTTCCACGCTTAAAATAATACTTCGCTGTATGCGACATCGTCTAGCGCGACATCATCGAAAAAGCTCTCGTCGCTGTGCGTGCTGAAACGTTTCACGACACATCGCTTATTTGAATTCCCTCCTGAGTCGTTCCCGTTTCGTCAAAAGTAACTTGAATCTCGGGAGATTTATCGCCGTCTGGGCTTTGCTTTTATGCTGGTAGTTTGGCGCTGGGTAATTAGCATTTTGTCAAGAGATCGCCTGCCGTGGACGCACGTTTCATAACCGCAGCTGTGAGTTATTGACGAGGAGCGTAGGTACTTTGAATTTATTGCAGAAGACGTACCATTATAACGTCGATGCCGAGATGTATTGTTCTCAAAATATAACGCTTTCAAATTGAATGGTATCATAATAAAATATAATAATGTAATAAAGCGTTTGAGCATCTGGTTACCATGCGATATATTTGATATATACACTTTAAATTTAATAGTAATTTACGATATAAGTTTATAACGTAATATTTTTATTACGACATAAGATGTTAAAGTTGTCAAACGAGGCGTCTGTCGAGTTTGGCAAAACATCGTAATATGAATTTACAATACGAATATTGCACAAAACTTTGTCTACTATCATTAACTTTTATTATTTCTGTAAAAGAAGTTTAAAAATATTCGTACTAAATTAACGAATGCTGCATAAGTAGTAAGCTGTGACCATATTTAACCAGACATCGTATCCTGTCATTAACGATGTTGTCAGTGTCAAGTAAATAAAATAATAATTATTTACAAATTAACGTTGTTAACAATCATGAGTTCTGATGAGGAAATTACATTTGATATTGAAATGGCAGCAAATGCTGCAATTCAGACTTTAATTCCTGCTAAATCGCGAGATAAATATGAAAAAGAATATAAGAAGTTTGAAGATTGGTGCAGTGACAAAAAAGTAGTTAATGTAAATGAGGAGATTTTGTTAGCTTACTTTAGTGGTCAAGCCGAAATAGAAAAGCCGTCTTCTTTGTGGACACATTATTCCATGTTGAGGAGTACCATTTCAATGAAGAAAAATATAGACATCGGTAAATATATTGGCGTTTTTGAAGAGAAAAAGTGATGGTTACAGGCCGCAGAAATCCAGTGTTTTTATTAGAGCTGGTATACAAAAATTTCTAATAGAAGCTAGTGAATATTGTTATTTATTGAAAAACGTAACATATTAACACTAATTTATTTTAAAATGACATATCTTTGTAGGTTTGTTTAATTGTTGGTGTTTTCGGTGCGTGCAGTAGAGAAGAATTAATGAATTTAAAAGTGTCTGATATAATGGATGAAACAGCATTTATCAACCCATTTATGCCTGAATAATTTTTTATTTAATTATTATTTTTTTACATAAATCGTGTTACAAACATACAAAAAGAAACTTTGAATTTAAAAAATTCACAAAATTACCTGAAAATATAGTTTTTATACAAAAGTATTTTTAATAATATAAAATATTATTAAAAATGGGGTGTGAAGAACACAATACAAGTTATATATTTGTGAATGTATCTCCTCTCCAGAGACGCAGATACGTATTTCACCTTTCTACAGGATATCTGCGTCTCTGGAGAGGAGATACATTCACAAATATATAACTTGTATTGTGTTCTTCACACCCCATTTTTAATAATATTTTATATTATTAAAAATACTTTTGTATTATACAAATTGGTGTGGTTTTTACCCACTCATGTTTGTTTCAAATTATTTTGTTATATAGTTTTTAACCCAGATATTCCCAAATTAATTCTTTCTTGAAAAAATACATTTGTTGTCTATTTCTACATTAACTGGAACCCAATCAACAACTTTTCATTTTAACTTTTTTTATTTTTTTTTAGTAGTTTTTTAGATAAGGGCCGACCTTTTTAGAGGACAGTGGCATTATAAGGTGTAATCAGAACTAACTTTAAAAAACTCAAGTTTATTTAAATACAATCTTCAATTTGATATTGGAACATAATAAACATAAAAAATATTATTGCGTGTGATATTCAACAAAACATTGTTTAGGATGTAACCCCACTTTGCATTTGGCACACCTAAATTGGACTTTCTTGTGGCACCGTCCACATCTGATTTGATTTTCTTGGTAAACAATCAAATGATCTTTACCATCAAATCGCGAAATTTCGTTTTCATTGACACTTGTTCGTATACGTCCTCTCTTAATGTTTTTCTTATGGGTTTCTAAAATACCTTTACAAAGAGATCGACGGAAGCCATACTGGTCCATTTTCCCTCCACAGTGGCGGTGAAGTTGCCAGGCGTTATGAATAGACATATCCAAGCCATGACAAATTATAGGAAAGTACCACTTTTTTCCTCTGATACTTACGCGATAAAGACTGATATTCTGATCTGCCCTGTCTACTCCACCCATATTCTGATTGTATTTTTTGGGCTGAGGCACAGATATTTTCTTCTTCTCTTTTTGAGAATATCGAGTCACATTAGTCGTTGGTGGTACAGATTTACAATTGGAAGCAATGGTAACAATATTATTATCATTCCATCGGCAGACTATTATATTCTCCTCCCGTTCTAAAGCATATTCAAATGTCCCTCTTTCTGTTTATCTCAATTCTTTACCAGACCTTATAATTGATACTGGAATTCTGTTCTCTCTGACCGTACCAGTAGCTTTTATATTTCTGTCTCTAAGCACCAAAAGTACCTCCCACGACGTAAAAAAATGATCGAAGTAGACATGAAAAGGCAGCTGACCTTTTGCTGCGATTATTTTGTCAACGAATGATAAGACCACACTTGCGCCCAAACCCAAGTCTTTGTATCTTTCTGAAAGATTTGTGGTGGATCCTTGATATGGTTCAAAACATTCTATGTAGCCGTTTATAGTTGTGGCCATCCAAAATTTAAAACCCCATCTAATGGGCTTGCCTCTGATAAATTGTTTCGAACCATGCCATCCAAAATACGGAATCATGGACTCGTCTACACTATGGTTTTCTTGTATAGGGGCAAAAGAAAGAAATTTCTGGTTTAATCTTTGTAACAGTGGACTAACTTTTGCAAATTTGTCACCAACTTTTAGATTTGTATTGTCACAACAGTGTAGGTTTTGCATTATAAAATTAAAACGATTCTGTGAAATTGCGGCGTACACAATTTGATGACTAGCATCAGAGCTGTTTTCCCAATACAAAGATCTTCTTGAGACACTTGTATAACCGCTGTAAATAAGTACTCCAAAAAAAACATTTTATTTCATCTAGTGTAATATCTCCATTTCTGTTATGTTGCACTGCATAAAGATTACTATAATTTTACTCCTAATGGATGTTCTGTAATAATCTTATATTTTGATCGTACCGATCAACGCCACCCATATGAGCATTATATTTGATAAGACTGTTTGGTTGCTCCACCAAAATTTTATTCTTTTTTTATTTTCTTGAAGCTTGTCGAACAGGATATACTTGAACGCTATTTGTTATAACGTTGACCAAACTGTTGTCATTCCATTTTATAATGCAAATTTTATAATTCGTCGATTTGAAGTCATATGATCCTCTTGGTTTTTTGTTCATCTCTGTTTTAGACAAAAGAGAACATTTAGACAAACGATTTTCTCTAATGGTGCCTGTGCCCTTGATCCACCTTCTATATAGTTCTTCCAAAAGAGGCACGGTTGAAGAAAAATTATCGAAAAAAATGTGTTGATTTATATAACGTCGCAGTACTGCAAAACAACGGAAGGACCTAAGCCAAATGGTTTATATTTGTTCGAAATTTGAGTGCTTGCACCTCGATAAGGTTCGACCCATGCACAGTATCCGTTGCATATAGAAATTGACTTTGTCCCCATACACATTTTAAACCCATATCTATAAAAAATATAAAACATGAAAACAGAAATTGGAACGAAGATTTGAAACACTAATAGATTAGTGTTAGCGTACGTCGGAAAGCATGGATGTAAACTATTTATAGAAGGAGTGGATAGGTCCTTTCCTTATATAAATTGTTTACATCCATGCCTTCTGAAGTACGGAATCATAGATTCATCCACGCTATGTTCTTCAATTAGAGGTGCAAAATCTTGAAACTTTAGGTTCATCAATGTAAACAACGGCCTAACTTTTGCAAATTTATCTTGTTGATCAAGAGCGTTATTGTCGCAACAATGTAAATTTGACAGAATAAATTCGAAGCGATCTCTTGACATAGCTTGGGACACTAAAGAATGGTGAGTATCTGGGCTATTCTACCAATACATTCTGCGACGAGGTAGAGAATTATATCCACTAAGAAGTATTCCAAAAAAAGCGCGCATTTCTTCTGCGAAAAGTTTTGGTTGTTTATTTTTTTGTGCAGCATACATGTTGTTATATGATACAAAAAGATCGATAGCGTCATCGCCCAAAAAAAAATTTGAAAACAGTTGGTTTGGAGACAAATTAGCTTTGAAATCGTAAACTAAAGGGAACGTGTTACTGTCTAAATTAAAGTCACTATCTTCCCATGTATAATTTTTTTTCAGTACAATTTTATGTGATGCTAAAGGAATTTCGTCTTCATTTTCTTCTTCTCGAAGTTTACAATTTTCGTTTTCTACTTCTTCTTCAGCATGGTGGTTATCTTGAGCATTATCCAAAAAATCTAAAGCTTCTCCTAACTATTCTGCAAGCGCTCTAAGCTGAGAACCCGGTAAATTTTCAATATATGCAGCATACTCGTCGCCTGAATCTTCGTCGGTCAATGAGCCACAATCGTTTGTTGGAGGCAAAACGGCAATCTATATATCATTTCCTTCTAGAGGGAAATCATCGTCTTCTTGTAGACTTGTCAAAAGTTCATCCAAAGTGTAGTTGCTAAAATTAAAATTTTACACCTTTATGGCTAAGGGAACGAGGTCGTGTTGATAAAATGGTTTAGCTATTACACTAGAAACTAACACTGGATTCAGAAACATTGGCCTCCCAGAACATACATGTTGGAGAAAAGAATATACAGTGTGGCCGTAAAGTTTGGAACCAAGCTTATAACCGCATTATTTTACATTTTTAGGAAAAACGCTCGGACAGGTAAATTTTCTTTTTTAAAACGCCATCTTTTGACATACAATTTTTTTCTATGACGTCATTGGTTTTCGAGTGATGACGCTATCAACACTTTCTTTAAATGGCAACCATATTATTTTTTTCTCGTTTTTGGTAGATCTTTATATCCACCAAATAGTGATATAAAACAATTGGTATGTTGCATCAAAATTTTTTTGGAAAAAATGATATAAATTTAGAAAAAAATACGAAAATTTTATTTTTGCACAAAATTAAAATTAAATTAAAAAAAATACATCTGAACTTAAATTTATTGTAACAGTTAACATAAATTTTCAAAATGGACCCCACCAACCAACGCACACTGTCCCAGTCGAGTGTAAACACTTCGTATACTCGCCTCAATTATGTCTGGGGATATTTGTGTAAGTTCTACGCGAATTCGTTCTTTTAAATCTTCTAAATTGTTCGGTTTGTTAAAATACACTTTCGATTTCAAATAACCCCACAAAAAAAAGTCTAACGGAGTCAGGTCAGGAGAACGAGGTGGCCATTCTATGGCCCCTCTCCGTCCAATCCATTTATTGGGAAATATTTCGTCAAGATAGTGGCGAACCTCTACACCATAATGGGGAGGCGCCCAATCTTGTTGAAACCAAATATTTGGATGGGGTACATCACCATCCTCGTGATTTCGGAAAATAACAGCGAGCGCTGGAACCAGTTCAAATCTTAAAAATTCTAAATATTGCACAGCAGTCAAATTTCCTTCAAAAAAATATGGTCCTAAAATGCGTCGTCCAATCATTCCAACCCATACGTTAACTTTTCCTCTGCGCTGAGTATGACACGCTTGAGTCCAATGCAGATTGTTCTGCGACCAATATCTGCAATTATGGCGGTGAACAGATTCATTTAGGCAGAACGTAGCTTCATCTGAGAAGACGATGTTTTCCAAGAAATTTGGACTTTGGTCACAACGTAACATTACGTCTTCACAGAACTGCAGTCGACGATCTTCGTCATCCTCATGTAGTTCCTGTACAAGTTGAACTTTGTAAGGACGATAGTGTTCTTTTTTAAATAAGTGGACGATAAATGAGTGAGCCACCTGATTGGCTAACGCAAGTTGTCTGGTGGAAACATGATGCCTTTCTTCTGCTTCTAGAAGCACATTGAATTTCACATCTTCTCCTACTTGAGGTCTACCTTGCCGTGGTCGATCTTTTACGGATCCAGTTTCGGTAAACTTTCCAACTAGTTTTGTCACCGTAGATCTGGTATTTGGAGGTCTATCAGGGTGTTCATGGTTAAACAAATCGCATGCTTCTGCATGCGTTCTTTGTCTGTCCCCATACCCAACCATAATTAAAATTTCGATTCTTTCTCGCTCAGATAAATGTGCCATTTTTTATATTAGCGAAAATGAACAATTTTTACGCAATATCTCAAAAATTTAACGTCAAAAATAGAAGTAAATAATTCAACAATGTTGTCGCCATAGAAACAATTTCAAACTAAAATTTTTGTACTTAAATTGTATAAAAAGAAGCAAGAATGTCATAAAGAAATATCTTGCAAAAAAGTGCGTGTTTTTGTTTTTGTAAATTTTTTGCATAGTAACATGAGTACATGTGCTTTTGACGATCCGGTTTGTTCAAGAAGAATATTTAAGTCCTCACACAAGACAGAAGTGTGAAAAAAACTTACTTACATATTTCAGTAAATTTTGTAAGCTTAATTAGTTTTTGAAATCTTCAATTTTTGGGCGATAATTTTAATTAAGAAATGGTCTGACACATCATGTCAATTTTTTAAATAAATTAAACTTATTTGGCCCTTTTTTGTGAAACTATTTAATGTTAAATAAGATTTTTTAATAAGTAATTGGCCGATTGGGAAGACGAATTTCGTTTGACCTGGAGCGAATAACGCAGATTACTATTGATCGCAAAGCATTTACACTCGGCTGGGACAGTGTCAGTTGGTTGGTGGAGTCCATTTTGAAAATTTACGTTAACTGTTACAATAAATTTAAGTTCAGATGTATTTTTTTTAATTTAATTTTAATTTTGTGCAAAAATAAAATTTTCGTATTTTTTTCTAAATTTATATCATTTTTTCAAGAAAATTGTGATGCAACATACCAATTGTTTTATATTACTATTTGGTGGATATAAAGATCTACCAAAAACGAGAAAAAAATAATATGGTTGCCATTTAAAGAAAGTGTTGATAACGTCATCACTCGAAACCAAATGACGTCATAGAAAAAAATTGTATGTCAAAAGATGGCGTTTTAAAAAAGAAAATTTACCTGTCCGAGCGTTTATCCTAAAAATGTAAAATAATGCGGTTATAAGCTTGGTTCCAAACTTTATGACCACACTGTATATATAAGCCAACCTTTAGTCGACGAACAAAACGTAATTTTTCCACCTCTTCTCATAAAATCGGGTCTTATGAAGCAATTATGTTAGAGCTCTAGATTTACAAGGTAACTGCTTCCAGTACATATGTGAAAAGTTTCCACGACTACGAAACGAAAAAATTAAAGCTGGGGGTATTTGATGGACCTCAAATTAAAACTTTAATGAAAGATCCAAATTTCGTCAATTCAATGAACGAAGCTGAGTAAGAAGCCTGGACTTCATTCACCATGTGCTCATTAATAATTATTAATAAAAGCTATGTAATTTTACTTAATAAGGTCTATAGGCAAAAGTGATTGTTATTTAATTACCACACCTCGTGTACTTTATTGATATTCATAGTAAATATTCAATTTTTTTTCTTAAAAGCGAAAGCATTGTGATCTATAAAGAACTACAAAAAAGCGGCCGGCGGAAATGTAATTTTCAGTAAACTACATCGTCTAGCATACAGGTGACGCCTCGCCAAAATACTAAAAACCATTCGGATCGCTTATCTAAAGGCGGAAATTTAATTTCTCGCAGCTAATTTAAAATACACCCTTGACACAGATAGTATCGAGCATCTACAACACCTAGAGCCCATCAACCCTGTCTGAAAATACCTCTGTCTGGGTACGTGCGTGCGAGCTAGGGTAAGAGGACTGCATAAAGGCGGCATGTAAATGAGGCGAAGATACATTCAGCCCTATCTGTACCTGTACGCGTTACGTATAGTCGTTAAACGTGAAAGAGGTGTACGCAGAACCAATTCGCGAATCGATATCTATTCATTGGAAAGCGTTCCACGTCAAAAGGATGCAAATCGTGTCGGTACACATACCTATTCCGTACGTTGGTATATGTGTGCGTTCTATTTTTTATGAAAAGCGTTTTTTATGTGTTTGAAGTTTTTATAAACATGGGATATTTTTAAAATTAAATTTTTTATCTTTGATAACGCATGGCTTGTATCTGTAGATGGCGAATATTTTGCTGTGTGATATTTCGAATGAAACGAATAATCGACTACAGGACTATAAAACTTTTATAATAAAAGGACAATAGGAATGATTTATAAGGATGGGGTGAGTCGGGAGGAAACGAACAGACTCCAGAAGTGTATTATACACGTGAAAATAATGTAAAAAAACTCAAATGTTGTTTTCCGATTTATATTAGTTTTCAAATTATACTAAACAAAAGTTTCTACATTCACGTTTCAGTTAATTATGGCGTTCTTATAATTAATATTCAAAAATATTGGCTTTCGATTCAAAACATTTTAGGTTTCGTCTACGAAGGGCGCCTGTTGTTCTCCTGATTCAGTCATGTCTAGTGTAACCCAAATATGCAAAGCGCATATTTTGCATATATTGCATATTATATGCATTTTTCTAAATATTTGCATATATCCTTAATAAATAGCATATTGTGCATAATTGAAAGAATTTTCAATGATGTATATCTTTGGAATGCGTTTCAAGAGTTCAAGTTAAACAATTTTATAAATCTTCCATTATGAAGTGATTTATTTTATTATGTTTACAGTTCTCAAGAAAAAAAAATGAGGTACAAGAGTATGGGTATTCCCAGTCTTAAATTCCAAGAATTTGAAATAGGTGGTTTTAAACAGTTAACAGGAGTTTTATTGTACCTATATTTACATACTGCTATGAATAATGGGTTGAAGATTTGTTACACCACCATCCACAACTAGTTTTCCCAACTAGGTTTTCTCAGCCGGTGAATCTTCAAATCTGAGACCTCTAACTTCTCGGGTTCCACTTAGGAAAGACGTATCTAAAATATGTAGTTGAGCGCCAGTGAAATGTTCACAAAAATTTATTCATCTATAGTTTATATAAGTTAATTTACAATATTCGCATGAGTAAATAAAACAAACGCAAGTTAAAAGGTGAAATAAAAATGTTTTAATATTTAATACATAAATTAAAAAAATAAAAATATATCTTTACAAAGTATAAAGATCCTGTATCATACAACAAGGATACTAGAGGTAAAAACATTTATTGACAATTGACCGCTAAATGAATGGAAAACGTCCTCCAAATGACTCCGATCAAACTTATCTAAAATAATCAAGTTTAATATTAAATTCTCCCCAGAGAACCACACTGTATAAACAGATTCTGAACCACGAACAAAAAATACACATATGCTATTAACATGTACAAAAAAAAAAACCTGACTCCACTCGATCAAACTTTCAATTATAATATTAACAAAGAATTCTAATATATAAACTGTATTATCTGTATTTCTAATAATTAAATTAAATTAAATATGGAGACTCTCACGAAAAAAGGTGCTTTATCAAATTAAACATCAAATAAAACGATAATTTAACTCTGTAAATGTCGGGAATTTAATATCAATATAACATCAACTATTAACACTTTCAAAAATACAAAACCCGAAACTAATTAAATATATATATATATATTATTAAATATATTAATTAAATATATATATATATATATATTTAATATAATTTTCTCGAAACAAGCAACCTTCTCGTTTAAAAGCTAGTATTCGTCTCCTCGAGTCACCTCGGTCTCGTCCTCGGATAACCAGTTTTTCTCCCTAGTTACCGCTCGCAAAAATTATCTTATACATTTATTATACAGTCCTTTCACAAAACATATTTTTTTTTAAATCCATAGCAATACGTACGTAAATAATAAATCGATTTCTGAATTTTATTTCTGATTAAAGCTAAAATTCGGAACAAACATTCTTATATATATGTATTGACGAAATCACTGATTCAAGAGGACGTTGTATTGCTCATTTATTCATTGGTGTTCTTAGCCGAGATTCTGCCAAAATCTTACCTCATTGCGTTTAAAGAGTTAGAAAAAATATATGAACTCACAGTGGCCAGATTTGTTCTTCCTACGCCTGTTTCTGGAGATAATTTTTTGCTCATTTTGTCAGATGCAGCACCGTACATGATAAAGGCCGGGCAAAATTTGAAAATCTTTTATTCGAACTTAATACATGTAACACGTATTGTTCATGCTTTAAATAGGGTTGCTGAAGAGATTGGGAAACATTTTTCTCTTGTAAATATTTTATTTCCAACATGAAAAAATGTTCCTTAAAGCGCCTACGGTTCAGTTCTATAAAGAAAAACTACCAAATATTTCTCTTCCACCTCAACCTGTTATTACAAGATTGGTTATTACTTGGTTGGAAGTCGCTTTTTTATTGCGAGAATTGCTGTCAACTAAAAGATCTAATTTCAGAATTGTCTGACGAATCTTCTCAATCCCTCACTGATATTAAGCAGTTATTCGAAAACAAAGAAATAAAACCACTTTCGTTTATAAAAACCAATTATAGTTTTGTTTCTAAAACAATAACACAAATGGAGGAATCTAATTTGCCATTAACCCAGACTGTAGAACAATTTGAGGCAGCTTTGCAAAATATCGCAGGCAAAATGGTAGACACAATTTTTTAAAAATTAAAAAATATGATGGAAAAAATTGTGAATTTCAATTTCTTAGCCAAGTAGCTATTATTTTAGAGGGAGAATATACTGAATCTATTTATTTGGATCATTAATATTAAGCAATTTTAAAAACGCCTCTATTACATCGGCTGATGCGGGAAGAAGTTTAAATAAATTTTTATATTCACAGGAAACAAAATTTTTTAATTGAGAACCTTTGAGAAACATTTGTTTACTGTTTTTACAACTAACGACAACCTGCTTTGTGTAATAAATGCATATTTAGGTTTAGTTCAGTTTGTGGAAAAATTAAAATGTTTATTTTTAAGTGAATCAATAAATTTATGTATTACAAGTATTTTTTATTTGCATATTTTCAACATTTTTGTGCGTATTTTGACTAAATGATTTGCATTTTTATGCGCATATTTTTGGGTTTCCCTATTCATGTCTTTGTTTAAGATCGGTTGCAGCGTTTCTAATACGTCGACTTAGTGGATCCTAAGTGTCCATTTTTGCTTTGTACACGTCATCTTTGTATCAGCTCCACTGACCTGCAATGGTTTCACTGCCGCCATACTTATTGCTTTTAGGGTGCCTTTTGCGTCCTGAATACGTTAATTTTCCCACATCACATTTCATTTCTTTTTAAATCTTATATTATGTTTTTTCATCACATACACTAATGCCAGCCATCTGGCAACCCTGTATAATCACGCTCACAGTCTAGAGCTGGCAACACTTTGTTGGCTACAGTCTGAGTTGTGCGTTGCTTGCCAGTGAAAAGAAATTTTTGTGTATACGTGAGTGACATACTGAGTTAATCTTTCTATTAAACTTATATCAACGTGTAGGAACAGTCATAATACATTCTGCTATGGTGTCGAAGTTTCGTGCCTATAAGACAAGCCGTGGGCACCACATATGGCTTTGTAGAATCTGTATAGAGCAGTTACGGCAATGGGTGATCGGTAAGCGAACAATGTTGCCATTGGTGTGGAGACAACCTAGAGACCACAATACTCACTGCTACTTCTGTTCTGTGAATGTGAAGGTGTTTAACAGCAGGTACAAAAGTAGCATTGTGTATCCAAGCAATATTCCGTTCTTCATGGCCTTGATATATCTGTACCACAGCGCCAGGAAGGAGTTCCCCTTCTGAATCTGACGCAGAAATGGTCAGCTCTACCTCTGTACTGTGATTTCTCACCTGAAGTTGTTGAAAAAGAACTGAAACTTTTCAAGCAAAGTGCATTAAATGACTTTGTTTGAAATCTTGACCTTAGAAAAGAATCTGCCGTGGTACTCAGGTCTAGATTTCGTGAAAGTAACATGTTGGTACCAGGGACGACGTACTTTTGCTACAGACATAGCGAACAAGAATTTACATCCTTCTTTTCTGAAAATGGAACATTGGTTTACTGCAACAACATTCTGGAGATTATACTGAAACTAGAAGCACCACAGTATGACCCTATCCACTAAAGACTTTTTATCGATGCCTCTGAACGTAGTTTGAAGTGCGTCCTTCTGCACAATGAAAACAAACTTGCAAATCCGTTCTTGTTGCTCATTCGGTTATTATGCACGAAACATACGGAAATCTTGAGATGACGTTGGGTAAACCGAAGTACGAGGAACACAAGTGACAAGTGCGAGGTGATTTGAAAGCAATAAGTTACACAAAGCACCCCTGCTTTCTGTATGAGTGGGACAGTCGAGCAAGGTTACATCACTGAATGACCCTATCCACTGAAGACTTTTTATCGATGTTTCTAAGCATAGTTTGAAGTGCGTCCTTCTTTACAATGAAAACAAGCTTTCATCCATTCTTGTTGCTCATTCGGTTATTATGCACGAAACATACGGAAATCTTGAGATGACGTTGGGTAAAATGAAGTACCAACAACACAAGTGGCAAGTGTGTGGTGATTTTAAAGCAATAAGATACACAAGGCACCCCTGCTTTCTGTATGAGTGGGACAGTCGAGTAAGGTTACATCACTGAATGACCCTATCCACTGAAGAGTTTTTATCAATGCCTCTAATCGTAGTTTGAAGTGCGTCCTTCTTCACATTGAAAACAAACTTGCATCCGTTCTTGTTGCTCATTCGGTTATTATGCACGAAACCTACGGAAATATTGAGATGACTTTGGGTAAACTGATGTACCAGAAAGACAAGTGGCAAGTGTGTAATGATTTTAAAGCAATAAGTTACACAAAGCATCCCTTATTTCTGTATGAGTGGAACAGTCGGGCAAGGTTACATTACTGGACCCAAAAAGAATTGCCAAGTAGATTGTAGATGGATTGTAAGCTCGTGAAATATAAAACAAAAAACTTTTGTTGACAAGGCGACGTACTGTCACCTATGCTTCATATCAAATTTTAGGGCTTATGAAACAATTCGCTAAGGTTCTAAACAATGAAGGTGAATGCCTTCAATGCCTGTGCCATCGATTCCCAGCCATCAGTAATGTCAAGAGTGTATCTTCACAGGCCCAGATATCAGAAAACTTCTTTCTGATATTAATTTTGACGATGTTACGTGCGTTGCAGAACGATCAGCATGGAAAACATTCCGGAGTGGTTAAAAACTTTCTTGGTAACACAAAGGAATAAGACTACAAATAAAATGGTGGACGGATTGTTTATTTCTTTTCAAGATTTAGACTGTAATATGAGCTTAAAACTACACATGTTACATTCACATCTGAACTATTTGCCTGAGAATCTAGGAATGCTGAGCGAAGAGTAAGGAGCAAGATTCCATCAAGATCTAATCGAAATCGAACGGGCAATGAAACAAAAACGTGCTGGCAGATTACTGCAGGTTACTAAAGATAGAAGATCCGAATATACCTGACATTCAAAAAGCGAGGGAAAGAAGTTTCTTAAACTAAATCAAGACATTATGAAATTGTGAAGCCGTGGTCTTAACTGACAATAATTTGATTCGAAATTGGTGGAGACTGTGGCTTGTAATCTGCAGCGGAAATAAGAAAAACACCCTAACCGCAATATACATAAATAAATACTATAAATACTATATACGTATTTCGGCAACTAAGTTGCCAGCTTCAGTAGAATAACTTAAAAACTAAAAAATGTTAAACGTAGCATTTTTGGCTAAGGTAAACCTTAGAAGATATGTTCTTCACCAAATCGCTAGTGGGATAACACTGATAATAATTTGATTGTTACTACTAGAGCAAGTCTTAGTTTGTAACTTGCTCTGGTAAATACCTGATAAAGCCATAGTGTTGGCGAAATAGTTGGTCCATTTGCGACCACATATTAATAAAGTGAAGACATTATTTTATTTCTATTTTATGTGTATTTATGTTTAAATAAAATAAAACAATAACTTTGTTATACCACTTTATTCACATGTAATAGTGACCGCGGTTTCGACATACAATGTCATTATCAAACTGCAAAAGTTACAGGCCTACATAGATCTTATAAATGACACAAAAATATATGGGGGTTGTTTATGATGTTATTTAAAATTACTACTATATACTTAACTATTATATACAACATTGGAAAAGAGGTGTATATATAAGATCCAACTGGTCGTTTAGAACAATATCTATTGTGTTGTGTCGGCTTTTAAAAATTTCAAGTGACTCTAAAAGATTTCATTTACGACCTTTCTCGGCCAAATGCTATATTTTATGATGACCAAATGTATGCCTTTCTGTAATAAGATGGTTTGCGAATGTTGAATCTGTCTTCTTTAGTTTATATGACCTCATGTGTTCTTTTACCCGTATAATAAAACTTCGACCAGTTTGACCTATATATACACTTTTACAATCATTACAATATAATTTGTACACTCCTGATTTATTATTTATATCTGTTTTAGGTTTTGCGTTGAAAATGAAATTACTTGTTTTTACATATGGTTTGTAAGCTATACTAACATTACTATTATTTTTTGAAATTATATTTCCAATTTTCTCGCTTATTTTACCGAAGTAAGTTAACGAGACAAATTGTTTCAAATAAGCACTATCTTTGGGATATACTAAACTAAGGGCCACTTGTAACTATTTTTTCTTTAGTATACTGTCAATTACGCTACTTTTATAACTATTGTTTACCGCTATTTGTTTTATAGTATTGATTTGATAGTATTGATCACTATTACATGTGAATAAAGTGGTATAACAAAGTTATTGTTTTATTTTATTTTATTATTTTCAAAATGAATTACCACAAAGTTACTGCTACCAGTATTAATTTTCTTGTCTTTAAATATGTTTTAGTTTTAATTATCTTTACGTTCCATTATTTGTTTAAAATTACGGAAGTATTCGCAAACTAGATATTTACAAAACGATCCGATGTGCAGATTAAAATAATAATTAATGAAAATTAATGTACTTAGACAACAAAAAGCAAAGATTATAATGGAGCCGGCGACTTGGATCGCACTAAATAAGTCGAAAAGTATCATTAATCATCGTATATGTGCGAAAGTCGGATTTATATTCTAGAAGGACTGTAGTAAAGCAATAAGAGGACCACCTTAATTAACTTTTGGCGGTATGCAGCATTCATTTAAGTTCTCGTGCTTACGATATCTACAACACCGTATCGAAGACAGCACGGAATACTTTTGGAATTTAATAAGAATTAAGTTAGGTTGTTGACAAGTCCTTGTTTCTGGTGACATTATTTTTAAACTAGTCAGATTTACGAATTCTAGAAGCGCTCGACAATTTTTCACACGTCATGTCTTTATTTCTTTGAAGGACACCTGTATAATGTTATATATAAAGCCCGGATTATATAAAAAAAAAAACAGAAAATATGCGTATAATTATGCAGATGTTTTAGCCTAAATATGCACTTCCTTATGAAAAATATGCAGGTAAAAAAATACGAGGAATGAAATTCTGTAGAAGAAAATATTTTATTATGTTTACTACAAGTTTATTTAGAACATTTTTCAATATAATTAACTATGAAAACAATTTATAATCGCATATTTCTTAAAGCTTTCAACAGAAAAATTGTGAAACATGTATTTATATATTGAAAAGGTTCGTTCTACGTCGACGCTTGTTATAGGAGCATATTTCATATTAGAAATATCATCTATTGTCAACTCAATTTTTTTACTGTCACCACACAAGATTTTCTCAATGTCCTTTAGATTTTTAAAACCCTCATTCTTTCCTATTACACTAAAAAAATTTCCACCTTCAACATCAAAACATGACTTTTCAAATTTATTTATTATATCAACGCTCTGGATTAGCTACATAAATTGTTCTTCCAACTGCAATATAGAAGTGGAAATGAAACTGTAATTGCCTTTAATAAACGCCAACTGTTGAGGTATTTCTTTACTCGAAGACACCTTTTGGGCGTCTATCACAGATTGTGCATTAGGGTGGGTCTAACAATTTTTTTTTCTCGTATCGACTTCTAATAGCGTAAATATGTTGTATTTTTGTCTGCATTAGACCCCTGTAAAATATTATTAATTTATTTTTAGTGTTGATCGCTTTGATCTTCAATTTTGTTAAATTTTGAATATAACGACCATATCCCTTTTTTACATAACAACATAGCATTGTATTGCAGAAAACCATACTACTGTATCCTAACGACTTTTAAGTTCTCGAGAATACAGACACACAAGCAATTCATTCATTGAAACGTATATCTTCTTCCAGGAAATATTTTTGACAGAATACATGTAAAATAATACATAATAAAAAGATCAGTTTGGCTTTACTACTCGGACAGTGAAGTTGTGTGTTTATTTTTTTATTTGAACTGTTTTAACTTCTAATCGTTATTATGGAAACCAGAAGCCAAGGTTATTTCTGCCCGATATTCGGAAATGTAGAAGATATTAATGATAACATTTTGCCAACTTACGAAGATGTTATGAAATGCTATGAGTGGAATGGTTGCAACTAAAAATAACGAGGAATACTACCAAAAAACCATCGATATTGCAAAACTTGTAGCTCAAAGGGTAGAATGTGTTTGGAGAAAATCGTCTCTTCCAACAGTTTCAAATACAAGAGTCATACAACTAATAAACGGTTATCATATAAAGTGCAAAAATCTCAAAAAGTCGTTGAAAAAAATATCCGTTTATCAGAAAGAAAATTTTCTCCGACGTAGCAGAGTTTTGTTTGATATTTGTTCCTGTAAATGTAAACAAATTGAGCTTTGTTGCTGTCCAAGGCATATCCCTAAGGTACCCAAAGAAGAACAGGAGTTTTTGAGTGACCAAAGGGGGGCGAGAAAGATGCGTATTGGAGGAATACATCGAGTTCTTACAACTAAATTTCAAAAAAGAGCAGCCCGAGCACCAAAGCCAGAAAAAAACGTAAATAAAAGTCACGACAAAATTAACTCAAAACAGCAGGACTTGGAGTTATCTGTAAGTAATTCCAGTTCTTCTTGTGATGTTTCTTTTAATTTACCTTCCACGTCAAAGGCAGAAGGAAAAAAAAGAAAAAACAAAAAAAATTTTTAGTTTGCCTATTTTGTCAAAAACTTGTGAACGTTACGGTGTTTCCGATAGAGCAGCGGCTGCTATTGCTTCTTCTGTATTGCAAGATATATCTTCTGGCAATGAACCAATTGACAAATAAAAAATACGACGGGAAAGAAAAAAAGTACGTAAAGAATATATTCAAAAGCAGAAGCAGCTAGACCTACCAGCTTTATACTTTGACGGCCGAAAAGATAAGACGCTTAATATGATTAAAAAGAGAGCTAAGAAATACAGACAAATATTGATTGAGGAACATGTACCTGTTCTTAAGGAGCCAGATTCAGTTTATGTTGGCTATGGAACACCAGATCGAAGTACTTCTAAAAGTATTGAAATGTCAATTATTGCCCTTCTTTCGTCTCAAAAAATTAATAAAGAAAATTTAATGGCAATTGATTGTGAAGGTACAGTCACTAACACTGCGAAATTTAACGGAGTAATAAGAGTATTGGAAAAAAGACTTCAGCGCCCACTGCAATGGATTATTTGCATGCTACATTTGAACGAATTGCCATTAGAACATCTATTTAACAAACTAGATGGTGTTACCAAGGGACCATATT
The DNA here is from genome assembly GCA_935421215.2 of Melolontha melolontha. Classification (NCBI taxonomy): domain Eukaryota; kingdom Metazoa; phylum Arthropoda; class Insecta; order Coleoptera; family Scarabaeidae; genus Melolontha; species Melolontha melolontha. The sequence continues at coordinate 252,151,565 of OW285235.1, read as the reverse complement.
CGCATGCTGGTCCTATTGGCAATTTATTAGAAAACTGCGAAAAACTACCCATAGCCAAGTACGAGAGAATTGAAGGGCAGCTTCCGAAAATACAATTTGAGGGCTTAAGTACAGATCAAAATTATTTGTATGAAATAACTATATCTGTTATAAGTGGACACTGCCACGATGGCTTAGCTAACAGGTCTCCAGGAAAAATATCCCATGCTCGATGGCTAACAAAAGCAAATAGAATTTTACGTTTATATATTTGTACATCAAACCCGTCATATCAGCTAAAAGTATTAGTTGAGTATTGTTTAAAAGTTTATGCTCCAGTATGGTTTGAAATAAAAACAAATCCAACTTGCAAACATGGGTCTAAAAATTTTTGGAAATTGGTAACAAACTTACGATACCTTCCTGCAGAGTTAAAACTAGTAATAGATCCCGTAATCCAACGTAACGCCTATTTTGCTCACCCAGAAAACTTGCTTCTATCGATGTTGTTGGATGAAAATAAAACAGTGAGAGAACTGGCAGCCAATCGAATTCAAGAAGCACGAAGCTCACCTCATACTGGAAAGCAACCTTACGTGTTTGAGGTGCCGACTATCAATTTTGACGCAAGTAACTACTTTGAAGTTATAAATTGGAATCAAAAGTTTTTCGATCCACCAACTCTTCGAAACATCACTACTGAAGAAATAAATGCGGCAATTGAGTGTCAAGAAAGTGACAATCTAATTTTTGCCAAGCTGCCATGTCATACTCAGGCGGTGGAACGAACTGTGAAAATAGTGTCAGAAGCATCCATGACTCTATGCGATAAAAAATCAAGAGAAGGTTTAATACAGACGAAACTTGAATCAAGGCGAGAGATGCCCAGATTTGACAGTAAACAATATTTTGTGACCAAAAAATAACTAATATAATTTCGTGATTTTATTGTTTTATGTTGTATAAGAACCAAAGTTTTATTTTTTTTTAAGTTTAATTAAAAGTGTTTTCAGTTTTAATTAATAATAATTGATAGTAAATAAAATATTAAAATTTAAAAAATTGCTTTTTTTTTCAAAAATACTTAATTCTTAGGAGCTCCGGCGCGGGCTCAAGATGTGACTTTTTTTAACTTTTTTTTAGCAATTTTTATTTGTTTTAACATAAGACAAAAAAATAGTGCTATTAGAATATGATTCGAACTTTTATTTTTTCTCATACATCAGTGACCCACCCTATTGTGCATCCCTATCAAGATCCATAATAATTCTATTTATTCCTTCATAATGATTTGCATGAAAAATAGCAGCCTCCAACCACGTTCCCCATCGTGTAATTACTGGTTGAGGAGGAAGCGGAACACCGGGTAGATGTTGTTTGTAAAGCTGAACTTGTAATGGGGCCTTTAAAAATACTTTCATAACACTATTAATTAAAATATTTACTAAGGGAAAATGGTTTCTGACTTCTTTTGCAATACGATTTAGTCCGTGCGCCAAGCAAGTTGTGTGAATTAAATTTGGGTAAAAGATTTTCAAGTTGAAAGCTGCCTTCACCACGTATGGTGCAGCATCCGTCAAAAACAATAGACTTTTCTCTGCTGGAATCGTAAGATGGAATAGGTAAGAAGAAAGTTGCCAGTTCTTCCTGTATAAACCTTGTTATTGTCAAATTATTTGCCTTTTCCAAATCCTTGGATGAAATTAAATAAGATTTTGCTGGAACCGATACGTTAAAGATACCAATAATTAAATGAACTATATATCGGACCACACTTTCAGTAGTTTCATCTATGCATATATAAAGATAATTGTTTGCAACAACCTTCTTAATGCTATTCAATGTTTCTGCATAGATACAGCGAATATAATTTTTCCTTAACATGCTCTCGTCGGGATTGTTATATTTGGTGAAGTATTTTTGCGAAAATAACTTGACATTTAAATTGTTTCATTTATGTAGTGGAATATCTGCCGACACAAACATTTGACACAAATCTGTATTAAATTGTTTGTTGTTCCGACTTTTTGGAAGTTGATGGCAAACATTGCGGTAATGTTTGCCGACTCTCGCCAATTTCATCTTTGTTAGTCTTGCAGCTTGAGATGGAGTTTTCATACGTTGGTCGACTTGGAACTTTCTCTCACTTATAATCTGCAAAAAAATATCACTTCATCGGTTGTTTTCTTATAAAATAAATGTTACTAAAAGATAACTGAATAATTAAAAACTTAATTAATTAATTAATAAGAGGAAATACACTTAAAATTTTAATCATAATCTTGCAGCATGCTACGCAAAACACTTTTTCTCTATCCATCGCAATTCTGAATAAGGTGCAATCCGTTCAGGCACAGTCGCTATTTTCGGCAATTTGCTATTATATATCACAGCTCACAAGTTTACACTTCGAAAAGCCAACGTAAAATGACGTTTAAAATAAAATTACTTTCGAATATGGGAATAAATTTTCCCGAACACATATACTCCTAATTTTCTGGTAAAATGTATTTTTGTATTTATTTAGAAGTTTTAAGGTATTAGCTTTTCCTGGAATTTTGTCCCGGCCTGGCTGTATGGGAAGGGCATTAATAAATTCTTGGAGATGCTTATCGGAAAAGTAACGGGACGAGGCTTAATAAAATGGTACTTTTAATTTAAAAAGGGCTGTTTAATTTTTCTTTCTTTGTTATATCCACGACATATTTTTAGTAATGCCTATAATAAATTAATTTCGTAAATAAATAAAACTCGGATACTTAAAATATGCAAAAATGCTGAATTACTACAAAATATGCAAATAATATACAAAAAGCATATATTAAGCAAATGTACAAATTTATGCAAAGTACATATAATCCGGCCTTTAGTCATATGTGAATAAATTTATGAAACAAAAGTCAATCTTTCGATGGTAGCGATCTATTTTTTCTTGTGGTATGAATTTAAAATCTCGTGTTACAGCCCGGGATGTTTTCAATACCCACAATTACCGCAAATAACCGATGTCTTGATAAAGCCGTTTTTTCTTTAATTTTGCCTTTAGGGTTCTTCGAAGTACATTAGAATACTACTCTCCAGTAACTGTATATCTCTTTTTATTGTGCTAGCTTTACTGTGCCCCATGTGCGACATTTTGACTAGTGGTTTTTACCTTCTGATGATGACAACTTAGTTGTCGAAATACGTATTTAGGATACGATTAATAATTGTGGTAAGGGGTTATATATCTTTTTTAAGTTTTTAACTATATGTTCTCTAGGTGCAGTGTAATTATTAGTGAACGGATGCAATTTCCATAAAACGCAATCGGCAATTGGAATTGTGTATAACGTCGCTCAGTACATCCCGGCGTAATTCAATGAAGTATTTGTTTGACTTACTCGGCCACCTGGTCTCGCTAAAGGATCGTTAAAGCACGAAAAAAAATTGAACCCGTTGGAATCTGACAATTTTAACGAAGAACTCTGTGAAACTTTTATGGCAGCTAATATTCCATTATTTAAATTGAACAATCCAATTTTGAAGACATTTCTGAAAAAATATACTGGTCGAAATGTTCCTGATGAATCAACTTTACGCAAATATTATGTTTCTACGTGCTATACGAGAACAGTAGAACGCATTAGAAGCCGTCTTTTAAATCAATACATATGGATAAGCGCCGACGAAACGGTGGATATGTTAGGACGCTGTGTGGTAAATGTTGTAGCTGGTGTACTACATCCAACTATTCCCTATAACTCATATGTAATAGCAACAAGTGTTATAAATAGAGTTGATGCGGAAACAGTTGCTGAAACCATTAAGGAGAATATGCAAAAAATGCTTCATTCGGACGCCACGTACAAAGAAAAAATACTTTTATTTGTCAGTGATAGTGCTGCGTATATGTTAAAAACAGGCAGACTATTGAAGAAAACATATCCTAATATGCTGCATATTACTTGTATAGCACATGCTCTCCACAGAATCTGTGAATATATCAGAGACACTTTTCCGGAAGTTGATAGACTTGTATCAGCTTTTAAAAAAGTTTTCAGAAAAGCACCATTGAGAGTAGCTCTTTTCAGGGAAAAATTTCCATCTCTGTCACTGCCTCCCACTCCAGTAATAACTAGATGGGGAGCATGGCTGGAAGCTACTAGTTATTATGCTGAGAATTTCGATAGTCTAAAACATTTCGTAACACTGCTAAAGGAGGATGCTAGAAGTATTGGTGAGTGCAAGGAGCTCACACATATCCCAAATTTAAAAAATCAGTTGTACTTTCTTCACGAACACTTTGGAAACTTGCCAAAACTAATCACTTATTTTTAAAATCGAAATCTCAAATTAAATGACGGATTAACCACATTAGATGTGGCTGTTAATAATTTGAAAAGTATTCCAAGTGACTTCGGATGTGGCCTTCGGCAAAAGTTTGAACCAATTCTTAATAGAAATCCAGATTTAATTACATTTCAGCAATTATGTATGGAGACAATTCCACAAAATCTAACGGCTAAATATGAAGAAATAAAAGAATATTTCCAGTATGCACCTATAACCAGTTGCGATGTAGAAAGGACGTTTTCTATTTATAAGGATGTACTTAATTCAAAGAGAACAAAATTGACAGAAGAAAACCTTGAGAAACTATTGCTAGTCAATATTAATACTCCTTTACTCAACTTGAACGACAAAATGAACAAATAAAAATGTTCCAATTATACAAATAAAATTAAAAACTTTAAAAATACAACTTTTCAACAAATACATATGTATTTCGTAATTTTATAGATCACCACCCGTTTGTTTTCGAATTATATAAATAAAATAAAAAACTTTATAAATACAACTTTTCAACAAATAAATATGTATTTCGTAATTTTATAGATCACCACCCGTTCGTTTTCCAATTATATAAATAAAATTAAATATTTTAGAAATACAGCCTTTCGCCAGTACTGCACTGGGCTTTGCGTCATGTGGTAAGCGTGTCCGTTCTAGTAATTATAAATAATGTCCCATTTATAAAAAAAAAGTAAGTGTCATAAAATCACTTTACCGCCGCTTTTCACAGTTTTCGCCTTCTGCGGCCTTTGACTGCCTTTGTGCTTCCATTGCATACTTTGAGACTTTAATTCAGGGTCGTATTGATAAAACCACCTCTCGTCACATGTAACCGCATTGTTTAAAAACTGTGGATTATCTTGCAGTTGCCTTTTACACTGCCGACATGTTGTTACTCGATTATCTTTTTGTTCATCGGTCATCATCACTTTTGGAATCCATTTTGCAGCGACCTTTCGGTACCCTAAATCTTCATGAATAATTTTTTGAGTGGAACCATGACAAATTAAAAATGTCAAAAATTCGATATATGCCAATCCGACGATCATTCTGGATTAAGTCGTTAATTTCTGGAATTTTTGAATTAATCCGTGCAGTTGGTGGTCGCCCCCGTCGGAGTTCATCTTCCACTGATTCACAAACGCCTTTGAATTTCTTATCCCACTCAAACACTCTACATCGTAATAAACTATTATCTGGGTATGCAGTTTTAATCCTTTCTATGGTTTCAGTTGGAGTTTTACCCAAGCGAACACAAAATATTATTCCACTCATTTTTTCGACGGGTACGTCAAACACTGACAATTCAGTAATTAATTTGTAATAAACGTCAACAGTTAAATCAAAGCCTACTTGAGGAGAAGTACATTAGAATTGGGTGTTTCATATTCTATTCTTAGTGTTATAAAATTATCGTTATATTTCATATACCTGCGTATACAAGTGTCCCGTATCGTTATGTTCAAATTTTAGGAGTGTAAAGTAGACATAATTTCAATTAACAAAAACGCAAAACTTGTATATCCATTTTTATTTGTTTCAAAGTTATTGATCTATTAATGTGATTGTCAGACCATGAAAAAAAATGTAATCCTAAAGTCAATACAAACTGATTTTATTTAAAAAAAGTTATACTATTCAATAACAGGCCTGTGATTGTTAACGTCGCATAATAAAATGTTATCCTAAAATAAATAAACACGTGTCGTTGTGCATACAGTAATTTCTTGGAGATCTACAAAAAGAGTATACTGGAAATTTATTTATGATAAAGAAGGTTCTTACTTATTTCGCAAGTGCTGAACCATGAATGTCATGCAATAAACAAATGTTCAGATGACTGTTAACGTTGCATTTTTAAATAAAGGATTACATTACAGTTCAGTTCATACAACAGCTTATTAGTGAGTGGACACGTTTTCTTTATTCAAAATGCCTTACCGATTTTCTTCTCAAAAGTATGCGGACATGCATTTTGTGTATGGCTACTGTAACGGCAGTGCACGCCAAGCAGTTATTGAATACCAACATCGGTTTCCCGATAGGCGCATTCCTCATTAAAGAACGTTTTTGGAGGTACAAAGACAATTTCGGGAATGCGGACTGCGTGATTATCTTTTCGACCGAGGAGTAAATTTGCAGGAAGAAGCAGTAGCTATTGTTACAAGGGATCCAACTCTCAGTGTACGTCGAATCGCTAGACAACTAGAAGTGCCACGAACGACAGTTTGGCGAATTTTAAAACGAGAGGGCTTATATCCATATCACTATCGCAGGGGACACAATGTGCTTGAGGCAGACCACTATACTCGTCTAGTGTATTCTACCTGGATATTAAGACAGTCATGGCTTTATTTTAATTTCTGCAGAACAGTCCTCTGGACAGATGAATCTACGTTCACGAGAAGTGGTGTTACAAATCTGAGAAACCTACATAGGTGGTCATCAGAAAATCCCAAAGCGATACGCCCATCGAAATTTCAACATGAATTTTCTATTAACGTTTGGGCGGCCCTAATCGATGAATTGTTGATTGGTCCTGTCGTTCTTCCTGGGAGGTTAAGTGCGGACAATTACCTTCAATTTATTATTGACGAACTGCCAGGTCTTTTAGAGGATGTCCCACTGAGTGTTCGACGAGACATGTGGTTTCACATGGATGGGGCACCACCACATTTCGGAATTGCTGTCCGAATTTGGGTTAACGTCAATTATCCAAGATGTATTGGTGGTTCTGTTGCATGATCACCCAGATCACCCGATCTTAATTCGCTTGATGTTTATTTATGGGGAACATGAAAAATTTAGTCTACGCCCAAGTTTCGAACACAAGAGAAGAGTTGTTGGATCGTATTCACCTGGCTGCCGAGCAAATCTGACAAAACAAATATGAAATTCGGATAAGTACTTCATCTGTTGGCTTACGGGCACAAGCCTGGATTCAACAAGGAGGTGGACATTTCGAAAATATTACTAATTGAACTTTTTAAATAAAATCATTTTCTGTTGACTTTGGGATTACATCTTTTCATGATCTGACAATCACATTCATAGATCTGTAACTTTGAAACAAATAAAAAAGGATATACAAGTTTTGCGTTTTTGTTACTTGAAATGAAGTCTACTTTACACTCCTAAAATTTGAACATAACGATATTGGACACCTTGTATAAAGTTATTAATCAATTTTCAAGTACATTTAATTCTATAATTTTGTCCTATTATTGGTGTACGACTGCTAGAAAATAAAGATTACTATTATTATCATTAAATAAAAATACGGCACACATTTCTGACGGACTTAATAAATTAAAAATTTAAGTTCGGCTCATTTTCAATTAGTTCCACGTCACTTTTAAATCGTACATTTATCTACGTAATATTTACACACATTTAAAAATATTTAATTACTTAAGATTGCGACAATTGCTTGTTAATTAAATGTATATGCTATAAAAGTAGTGGTCTGCACGTAATATTTCATTGTTCAACGTAAATGAAAATGAAAAGGACACACCAACTAGTAGGCAATAACTAACATTTTTTAAAACAAAAATATGTTAAAATATATTCATATTTTGCAGGAACTTTTTGCAATTGCCGTGTTGATTTGTGTTTACCGCAAATCATTAGCATTGGAGAGTGTAAGTAATGAAGATTTACCACAAAGTACTACATCTATAGCTCGCATATGTGTCAATACGACTACTTCAGAAGTATACGTCCATTGTTTTGCAGTTTATGTCAGCAAATATTGGATAATTGCTGCTGGTGGTTGCGCGAGAATGTTGCAACAAACAGACGCTATTAATTTGATGATGGGCGGTCTTAATATGGATTGCGGCGGCGGCATAAGTAGGAAACCCGAGGATTATTTTCGGGTGAACAATTACTTGGTAATGAAGCTTCCACAGCCATTCACATTGAGCTCAAGAATTACACTAACTACACTATCGACGGGGTTTGACAACAATGCCCAGTGCTATGTATATTGCAACACAAGGCCTGTACTGAACGAAGAAGCTAGTAATACTTGGCCCGCACTAACTGATAACATTTCGGCTGACAGTGTCACAGGAAAACAATTACTTTTATTAAATCAGTGCGGTATAAATAGTGATGAGGGTACTTATAGTCATTGCGGTACGTTTCCAAATGGTACTACTAAAGAAACTTGTAATCCGTTAATGTCTCCTGTTTTGTGTGACAATACACTCCTAGGATTTGTGGAAAGTTATGATTCTGATACAAAAGTACTGACGTTCGAAGACATCTTGTCTAAGAGAGAAAGTATTCTGAAGACAGTTGGTGGTCAGTAGTAGATCAAGGGGAATACAGAGAAGTTATCATTACTAATCTTTGGAAAATTAGAATTACGATAGACTTTTAAAATTATAAAATAATGTCGAAACCTCTTCATTATGCCTAAATAATTTCAAAATTATTACTGGATTCAAGAACGTGACCAATTTTTATTCGCACCAATTTAATGCTAAAAATAAGCATAAAATTTTTATAGTCAAATAACTTTCTTAAGAAATATAGCGTATGTTTAACGTAAGTCTTATTTATTCAAAATAAAGAAAACTTATTTAAATTAAGATTTTGATAAATTCGTTTTTTAAAAACATTGCAGAAATGTTCCTTTTCAAATTCGTGAAAAAAAGATGTAAAGTATGTTCATAGGTATTTCTCAGGTTTTAAAATAAGACACGCACTGACGGCTGCATTGTGAATTTTATATACATTGTAAGTATCATTATGTCGACAAATATGCATATGTCCCTAAATTCTAAACACCCTGTTCACCCTTTGTTCCACGTTATTAGCGTGACAATGTTCCTTTACTAAAGGCAAAGTTCTTGAAAGATTTTCTTATACAACCCTCTATAAATTGCATATAATTATCATTACATGAAAAAAAATTATTTTAAATATGTAAAAAAAACATGACGCTATTTAAGAAAAAAAAATTAGTTGGCCTTGTGATAAAATAGTAAACTCAAGAAAAAAAACGAATGACACCAAGTGATGTACAAATATTATATGTACCATCTTTTGTATAAGAAATTTTTTAATTAAATTGCTCATTTAAAAGTTGGATATGGATAGCTCTCTTAGTATTGAAGATACCGGATTGGTTAAATTAGAAATGTTGCTCGGAATTTTGATGAGTATTTGATAGCAATTTGACGATATTTTCAGTTATGCATATCTTCATAACCATTGAAGACAGAGCAAAACTAAAAATGGCATCTGATAGTATTTTTTACGGAGAATTCAATAATCTTTATTCAATATTATGGCACACTTGAATATCAAGATATAAAATAAACTTATTTTTTTTTAAATGGCAAACATAGTTGGCCATGACTTCATTAAAATGCTTATGCTTACGTAGAAATTAATTATAGTGACTAAGAGCCGCATAGCCAAGTAAATAAAATCACTTAATTCATTAATAATTGCGCAATTCGTCTTCAGTACAACGTGTTACTTAATGAAACTCGATAGCGAAAGAAAGGACCAGAATTCCTCCCTTACAAAATTAATCGACATATTAAGACACTGTAGAAAAGAAATTAATGATGAAATATATATTTATAAAATCACTTCACTACCTCAAAATTAAGATAATAAAATTCGGAATCTAACCGATAAAGAATATCAATTAATTACGTACTTAATTAAGAATTATTAATCGAAAACTATAGTCTAGCAGAATGAACACGAGATCACTCTGTCATTTCAACACCCAAGAAGATTTTAAATGAAAATACTAAAGACAATTCTGACTGAATCCACTACAGACAAAACCGGAATTTTAAGGTAAAGATTCGCATTAAAACTGGTACAAATTAATCCAATTATTGAATAACACTTTACATGCCAACTCTATCATGTTTATTGCTGTCTAACGCCTTTTGAACGATACTCGACTATATGCAAACAAAGTTGCCTACACAACGTGAAATAGTTTTTAATTAAATTCAAATCATACTAGAAAATTACTACGATGAAATTTCTAATTTTAACTAACACTGGGATAAATATCCGCCAAAGAAAACCCTTGTACGAATTATTAAATATCAAAATTTACTCTAAATATAAGGGAAAATTCCACGATATACAGGTCTATTCGAAAATTATAAATAAACGACTAAAATAAACCAGGGGCGATTTCGGCACGTTACAAACTATTACATGTATACTATGAAGCGCACGCCTATGACGCGCACCTCAATGACTTCTCTAGTTGGTTAAAGCAAACGCTAAAAGAGAGTCGATTCCATATAAACATTGAGATATTGTTTGCTTTGTATCTATAGATTATAAAGATCGATAGATTAATACATCAATTGGTTTCATGCTTTACTAATCCTAAGCGTGTTTGTATTGAGCAATTCTAATGTAATTGCCCAACTGTGCTTTTATTAGTCTCAGACTTTTAATTCGTTTTATTTAGATTTTGTACACATGGCATTTACACACGTTTTGTTATAAATTGATCTTGCATTTAACGACCCAAGTATTGTGACCGTTTCTTTTAATTAAATTTATACGTGCTACAGAAATTGTGGGTTGTACTTAATGCTCTATTGTTTAAAATAAATGGAAATGAGAAGAACACTTAAGCTAGTAGGCGATTGTAAATTTTTTTGAAGCGAAAATATGTTAAATATTGTTCCTATTTTGTAGGATTTTTTCGTGATCGTTGTATTGGTTTTCATTTACGGTAAATCGCTGACTTTGGAGGCCTTAAGAAGAGAGAAGTTACCACACAGTACCACGTCTTTAGTTCGCATATGTGTCAATAGAACTGCTGAAGAAGCTTACGTCGGTTGTCTTGGAGTTTATATCAGTTTCTATGGGATACTGGCGGATGGCAAATGCATGGAAATGTTAAAGCAAGCAAAAACTGTTCACGTGATGGTGGATGGCCTTAATATGGATTGTAATAGCGGATTTAGTAGAAAACCCAAGGAGTATTATGTGAAGGATGAATACTTGATAATCAAGCTTGCCACTTCATTCTCATTGAGCTCAACAGTTTCTATGCTTCCATTATTAACGGTTTTTAATTATGCAGCCCGATGTTATGTGTATTGCAACAGAAGATCTGTACTGAGCGTCGCGAATAACGAAACCAGTAATAATACTTGCGGTGCAACTATTACAGGAAAACGAATCTTATTATTAAAACACTGCACTTTGAACAGTGATGATGCCAATAGTCGTTGCGGTCGGTTTCTTAAACAAACTGCGAAGAACACATTCGATCCTTTAATGTCTCCTGTTTTGTGTGATGAGTCATTGGTGGGATTTGTGGAAGACTATAATATCATTACGGATGAAGTGATTTTCAGAGACATTTTGTCTAAAAGAAATGATATTCAGGACATGATGAGTCAGTAGAATGAAATAATTTGTATAGGAAGACAATCGTGCGTTAAAAGAAAACGGCCTCAGAGTTGGCCATGAAATTTTTAGGTATGTCGTAACTTAACCGCACCGTTCTGAATTGTCACACTTGAATGTCATTAGTGTCATCTAATAAAAACAATAACACATAATTTTATTTATACACGACAGGAAGATTGTAACCTAACAACTAACCTTGCAATTTTCTAACCTTGAAATTGTCTGTCATTTAGATGTAACTGTCATTTAAGAAATTCGTGTTAGTAAAGTTACGACATGCTTTTTGATGTTACTTAGAAATCATGGCTCACTAGAGGCAGCTTTTTTTGAACGCATGATATTACTATTTATAATCTTTCAATTCACACATAAACAATTATTGGTTGACTGTTCATATATGGACAAATTAAATTCTAAATTAAAAAGAGAATGGTATATTTGTTAGAATTATTTACTTTTTCTTTTTTATCACACTGCACGCATATTTATGGTTTGTAAACACAGCACGTACTGGCGGCTGTATTATAAATTTAGCGTATAACGTATAATAGCAGCTCCTGGTTTATAGTTTGTAAACAAAGACGATCACTATATCAATCAGGAAACTTCCAGTATTTGCAAACAGATGTTTAGGAAGTATGGACATTGTAAAAGAATATTGTTATCAAAAAGTATAAATATAAAATTCCGGCAAACAACTAGTTATGAAAACATAAACGAAGAAAGTACACTTAACTAGGTTATACATCAAGAATATCCATTAATACAATTACCTACTCGTTCTTACTATGAAACCCTTACAGAAAAAGAATAGGAGTAGATACTTTGAAAGAGGATGATTGTAGTAAAAGGTAGTAAATCCACCCTACGATTACGATTATTGTACAGTAATAAGGCAAAAAATATATACTGAAACTTTGTAAGTAAGTTAACTTAATTAAAAAAAAAATCTGATTCAATAATAATAATAACAAGGCTAGGTTACTTTAATCCAATTACACAAATTTCTTAAAACTGTTTTAACATGTAGGCTCCCATATGAATTACTGGTAAAACATTAAATTTAGTAGCCTACACACCGCTATGAAATTAAGTAGGGTTCTGCTCTAGACCAAGCATGCTATCAAGTTAGAGTTACAATGTTCACTCAAAACATGTCGCTATATATCTTAAATACGTCATGCGAATTAGTTTCAGGCCATATTGTTATTTGATCACCTGCGATACACGCGATACATAACTGATCCATTACATGTACAAACGTGTGACTTGATCGTCTTTTGAGTTGCTTTGCGATGTCAGTAAATCTAGTTTCGCGCAAGTGTATTTAGCAATTAGTTTTGGGTGAAATATAGATCCAAAAGGGGAAGAGAAGTTACTTCGAAGGTGGCATGATTTGGAATCTGAAGGTACTAAATTCCATATAACGCATATGTAATAGCAACACAAGTTATAAATACGGTTGATTCGGAAACAGTAGCTAAAACTATTTACGAGAATATGCACCAAATGCTTCATTCGGACGAGAAAATAATTTTATTTGTCAGTGACAGTGTCTGCATATATGTTAAAAACAAGCAGACTATTAACGGAAACATATCCTAATATGCTGCATATTTCTTGTACTTGTGTAGCATATGCTCTCAACAGAATCTGTGAATATATCAGAGACACTTTTCTGGAAGTTGATAGACTTGTATCCGCTTTTAAAAAAGTTTTCAGAAAAGCACCATTGAGAGTAGCTCTTTACAGGGAAAAAAGTAATAACTAGATGGGGAACATGGTTGGGAGCTACTAGTTTTTCTGCAGATAATCTCGATAGTTTAGAAAATTTCGTTACATGTTTAAATGACGATGCTCGAAGTATTTTTGAGTGCAAGGAACTAATACAAATTCCAAATTTAAAAAATCAGTTATACTTTCTTCAGCAACACTTTGGAAATTTGCTAAAACTAATCACTTATTTTGAAAATCAAAATCTCAAATTAAATGATGGATTAACCACATTAGATGTGGCTATTAATAAATTGAAAAATATTTCAAGTGACTTCGGATGTGGCCTTCGGCAGAAGTTAGACGCAATTTTTAATAGAAATCTAGATCTAATAACATTGCGGCAATTGTGTATGGGGAGTATGTCTCAACATCTGCTAAATACGCTGAAATAAAAGTTTATTATATATAAAAGTTGCGATGTAGAAAGGACGTTTTCTATCTACAAGGATGTATTTCATTCAAAGAGAACAAATTTTACAGAAGAGAACCTTGAGAAAGTATTGCTACTTAATATTAACACCTCTTTACTTAACTTGAACTACAAAATGAAGAAATAAAAATGTATTTTGTATTTTATAGATCACCACCCGTTTGTTTTCCAATTATATAAATAAAATTAAAAACTCTTTAAAAATACAAATTTTCAGTAGTACCCTCGTGGGTGATGAGTCATTGGCCTCTCGTTTCCCATCCCTACTCATGAATTTTTAGGGACCAGTGAACTGACAGGTAAAACCCGTCGTGAAAACCTAAACCCAGAAAGTGACTGTTTTCTGAATAAGAATATGAACCTAATTCCGAATAAGAATCTTAGTCTTAAACAGAATCCTGGTGACCGACTGCGATTCGGATTCAGCAGAGATAGAAGGCGGGTTCAATCAACTGACCATAATTTCATGGAATGATCTTAATGGATCGTCTTTGAAGCAGTTTGCTTTTACTGATGCAGGCAAAGTAATTGTTCCTTGTCATTTAAGACCAGTGGATATTTTTAGACTCTTTCTAGATTTAGGTATTTTAAATTCCATTGTGTCGGAGACAAATTAAAATGCTAGGCGATGTACATCAAATAAAATTGGACTGATGTTTCTGTCTAAGAATTGAAAAGCTTTTTTGCTATTATGCTGTTTATGGGATTAGCCAAACTCCCAAAAATGTCAGATTATTGGTCTCGTAAATTTTTATATCATTATTTTGTTCGACATAATACGTCAAGAAATAGATTACAAGCCACATCACGATTTATCCATTTAGCTGATACTGAAGCAGCAATTAATGAAGGTATTTTTAATAATATAAAATATTATTAAAAATCTGATGTGAAGAACACAAATACAGGTTCACTATTAATATTTTTTGTGAACCGTACCGATGAGCCTGTAGAAAGGCGAAATACGTATCTGCGTCTCTAGGGAGGGATATGTTCGGACACGTTCACAAAAAATATTAATAGTGAACCTGTACTTTTGTTCTTTACACCAGATTTTTAATAATATTTTATATTATTAAAAATACCTTTGTATTATACAAAACTGGTGGGGTTTTATTCACTCACGTTTCAATTATTCTGATCTAACAGATGCATTAACCAAGAACTTCAAAGAACTAAAAGTCCCCTCAGAGGTAGTATCTATAGACGAATCTCTATGGTACTATTCAGGAGTCGCTTACTATTTCGGCAGTATACTCCAGGAAAGGCACGGAGTGAAAATTTTGAAACTATGTGATGAAAGTGGCTGCACTTACGAGCTCGAAATTTATAATAGGAAGAGTGATACAGTAAGTGCAGGACAAAGTAGAAATACAGTTATTCTGAATTTAATGAAGGATTACCTTGATGGTGGGCATACTCTGGTAGCAGACAACTATTAAAACAACCTTCAGTTATCAGATTTACTGTTGAGAAGAAAAACCGTTGCGAATATACGTAAAAGGGTACCAAGGAAAATTATTAGAGATATACAACCCTGAAAATCGTTCACCAGGCTTTCTTCAGACACGTTCTCGTCCATCTGGTGAACATATACAAAAACGAGACTCATCCCTGAACAATATGTAGCTCCATTGATCCATTGTCCAATGTCTCTGTTCACCGGCAAATCATAGTCGCTGAACACGATGAGCTGGGTGCAAAAGTGGGCAAGCAGCAGATTTTTTTGACATTAATTCGTATTCCTTCAATCTTCGGCGAACGATTCGTGCAGAAACTGTAGTACCGTAAACGTCTTCGATTTGACGAGATTAATGGTAAAGGTTTGTGGTGCGAGTTCTGCCTAATCCTGGCCTTCTTGTGTATTGCCCAGTTTGTAGATGTTCTTATATTGCGTCTTGGACGGTACTCCTGGGAATATTCAAGATATCAGCGATGTATCGAATACTGCGTCCATTTTCGTTCAAAGCTATTGCCCGGGCTATATTTTCTGCTTGCATTTTGTCAGCCAATAAATGTCAGTACTGACATTTCAAATGACCTTTCAACACAACAGATAAAAGATGAATAAAGAGCACACCAGCAGTTTTTCATTTGGCTGTTTTAATAAATTAAATGTTTTGTATCTTGTTTATTTTCCAATTCTTATTTCATAGATAATATTTCATGTCTTGTGAAAAAAAAACAAAAAATGGAATTTTAATTATGATTATTTTACACATACAAATATAAACCAATCAGATTCGCGTATTACTGAAGCAACACGAAATTACAGCGGTAATTTATCGATCATTTTCATAGTAGGATAATTAGGCGTTGTTATGGAAATCCGGTTAATAAGGATAGACATTTCTAAAGTTCTGTCAAAAAACTTATTTCATTGTCACAAAACAATGCTGTGATTTGGGGAAGAATCAGTTGTAAACATTGATCAAATGTAAAACAAGCTGAACCGGCTAATACGAAAACGAGTAAAGCGTCAATTTGGCGACAATTTTGTGAGTTTTGTGGTGCGAAAAACTATAGCATCGAACAAAATGTTACAGAAGAGGAACTTGCAGATATTCTGAAAGACTGGGCCTTCAATATGAGGAAAGTGAATGGGGAAGAATATAAAGAAGGTGTTGTTAAAACGATGTGGAATGTCACGGCAAAATTGCTACAAGAGAAGTTTAATAACGAATATAACAGAAAAATTGATCCTTTTCAAAGCATCGTATTTAAAGCAGCCCGCGACGCAAGGAACTCCAAAAGGAGAATTCTTCAAGCGATACCTGGTAAACGGAAAATGAGTTCTGCCGCTTTACAGAAAAGCGAATATGACAAAATGATAAATGTTTGGCATGAAGAAAATCCAGATGGACTACAAAAGAAATTTTACCTGATAGTGTCGATTGAATTGGCATGGCGAGGAGGAGAAGGCGCGGCATGTTTGATTCACTACTTCCGAGAAGAAATGAACGTATACAATACACCGACTGGAAGAATAGAGTACAATCCCATATTCACGAAAACTACCCAAGGTGGAGCACAAAAATGTGCTGACAGTAAATGGTTGATTCTCAACAAAGTAAAACCAAGTAATTGCCCAGTCAGACTTTTTAAAAAACTCATTTCAAAGAGGACAGAAAACGCTCGTATAAAAAGTGATAGACTCTTTTTAACTGTCAATCCACCGTGGAATAAGGAAAAAGGTAGCTGGTATAAAAATATGCCTATTGGAAGAAATGAAATTTTGAAATGGTTTAAGAAAAGTGCTGAACTCGCTGGTTTCAACACAGAAAACCAAAAAATAAGTAACCATTCCAGTCGCGCGACAGCTGTCTCAAATTTAGCAAAAGCTGGTGTAAATGAGCAACAATTAATTTAAATTTCTGGCCATAGTAGTTTGCATTCTATTAAGCCGTATCTACAACTAGATAAAGAACACCATGAAACTATTATTAATTAAATTCGAGGAAATAGTTACAACAGTGCAAATATTGATTCAAGCACATCCAATAAAAAACAGAATGTATATAACAATTGTACCTTTCAGTGTACTAATTTATACATGAATTAATAAATAAAGAGTTTAGATAAATTTCATTTTGTATTACGTAAAATAATCTAATCAAATACCATACGAGCTTTGAATTAAAATCGATAATTTCACTCATACTTCCTGCATAACGACTTCGACTCGTGTCAATTTGACAATTAAACCACTCCAGCTCTACGGGCTGTCGTGATTTAAATGCTTGTCAAACTGACACTCGTCTTCGTCGCTATGCAACAAGCATTCGTGAAATTATCGATAAATTCAAAGCTCTTATGGTATTACTACAGATAATAGACTTTTACTTCAGTGTACGGAACTTTTTGTCCACAAGTGTATATTATTTGTCGAGTAAGAAAGAGTATCGTTGTTATTATTGTTGTTATTGTAGATTGAGTAGCGTACATTTTGTCCATGCCATTGTTAATTTTCCAAACATACGATCACGTGGGACGAATAACAATCGCTGTAAAATTGGCGTGTCATAAACAATCATAGTCTGTACTTAA
The DNA here is from genome assembly GCA_935421215.2 of Melolontha melolontha. Classification (NCBI taxonomy): domain Eukaryota; kingdom Metazoa; phylum Arthropoda; class Insecta; order Coleoptera; family Scarabaeidae; genus Melolontha; species Melolontha melolontha. The sequence goes on along the minus strand of OW285235.1, from coordinate 252,133,576 downwards.
CGTTTCATTTTTTATGACAAACGAAAATGAGATGAGCACTGAAGCCAGAAGATGATAGCAAAAATTTTCGAAGGCAAGAAAATGGTAAAAGTTACTTGTATCTTGTCGGTACTCTTTGTAATTGTTATGTTAATTTGTATTTGCGGTCAAGTGCTGGCTACAAATAGACACTTAAGGAGAATTACGTGGAACAAGCAAATAACTGAAGATATTCGCACAAAATATGATCACAGTTTAGTCCGTATTTGTGCTAACGGAACTACAAAAGTAGTTCCTCACGTTAATTGTCTAGGAGCTTACATTGGCCCTTATTGGCTGCTTGCAAGTATAGACTGTGTAAGATCGATCAGCAAGTCACCAGTTATCTACGCTTTAGCAGGTAGTCAGAATATGGATTGCCTCAGTGGCCAAAGTAGAAAAATCGAGGACTATTTCATGGTAGCTCACACTTTACTCTTAAAGCTTCGTCTACCATTCTCATCAAACCCAAAAATTTCGATCATGGAATTATCTACGTATTATGATAATATAGCACCATGCTACGTGTATTGTTTTACCAAGACCATGACGATTAATGGCAGACACGGTGCCAATAACGCCTGCGGATTAAGCTCTGAAGAAAGACGAGTCGAATTAGATAAATGTGATAATAAGAAACGTAGAACATCGGGGAATACTCACTGTGCTACCCTTTTAGCAAATGGAAAGAAAGATTCGTTTAATCCTTCAATATCTCCAGTTATATGTAACGGTAAAATATTCGGGTTTGTCGATAGTTATCAACTGTCTACTAAATTAGTCATTTTTAAAGATATATTGGGGAAAACAGATTTTATTAAGAAGACAGTGATGGGTCGGTAAAAGACAAAAAGAAAATGTTAATAGTGAATATGAAAGTGATACTAAAATTGCATTTTAACAAACGAGATTAAGATTTTTCAAGATCCGTATGTTAATTTTAAATTAATTATTTTAAGATATGATATTATGACAAAAAAATTACATTATTTTAATTAACTCGTTTAAATATAATAGCCTTGGATGGTGATACACTTGCACCATCTAATCTGGAAATTTTCTCATACATATATGTAATGATGCGGCAAAATATACCCAGGCTATGAAATATTGTTAGTATTTTTATTTCCTTGACAATTGTTAAAAGTGAAGTTTGATAATGTGCGTTCAAAAAAAAACAGCCCCTAGTGAGCCATGATTTCTAAGTAACACCAAAAAGCACGTCGTAACTTTACTAATATGAATTTCTTAAATGACAGTTACATCTAAATGACAGACGGCTTTAGAAAATGGCAAAGTTAATTTTAAGGTTATGTTATAATCGTCCTGTCATTAGTAAATAAAATTCTGTGTTTTCGTTTTTATTAGATGACACGAATGACATCAATATTTGACAATTAAGAACGGGCGGTTAAGTTACGACATATCTAAAAATTTCATGACCAACTCTGAGGCTGCAAAATTTGTATCCTAGGTAGGCCGTGAACAACTGAGATAGACATATAAGTCACGTCTGAGTTTAGAGAATTGACGAACTTTCATTTGTAAATAATCATAAGTCAAATTGATAAGTTACGATTATCACTTAATCAATCAAAGACATAACTGATTTAATCCATGGCATCCTCTGAAAACTTTTTTTGTGACTCACTCAATATCAAAGTAAAAAATACAGAATTTTGTTATGCAGCGTTATACGACTCATGAACGCGCCCAAATTGTTAAATTGTGTTTCCAAAACTTTTCTTCGATAACTTTAACTTGACGCGCTTTTAGGTGAGCGTATAACGATCGAAGAGCTTCAGAAGAAGAAGCAATTCGACGTTTAGTAAACGTATTTTTACAAAATGGCACAGTTAGTCATGTAAAGTATACTGGAAGACCTCGTTTTGGTCGTTCAAGCGAAAATATAGGGCTTTGTTCGGAATGATGCCCTAGCAGAACCAACAACTTTCATAAAAAGACGCGCGGTGCAATTAGGGTTATCTGAACGAACTTTAAGAAGACTTTTGGAACTTAGACTTGCATAAGTATCCACATAAAATTAAAATTGTTTTCAAACTATGGTCAAATAATAGTGAAGGACGTTTGCAATACGCACAAATCGTTACAAACTTAGTGGAAGCAGAACCTAATTTTTGGCAAAATTTGAAAACGAGCGATGAAGGAAATTTTTCTCTTTTTCTGGTCATGTTAACAAGCAAAATTATCGTTTTTTGTGAACAGAAAACCCTCGTCATGTTCAAGAGAACGTGCAGTTTGATCAAAAAGTCGATATTTGGTGCGCAATATACTCCAAACGAATCATTGGATTGGACTCTTCTTTTTTAAAGATCAGACTGCTCTCAAAAAAATATAGACGAATGGCCGCCTCATTTCCCTGATTTGACGGAAAAAACTTGTTTTTGTGGGGATACTTGACGAGTAGAGTCTATATTAATCGCCCAAAGATGTTAGAAGATTTAAAGGCAAATATTAATGAAGAAATTGCGCAAACTCCTGTCGACGTTATGCTGGATGCTTAAAGTAGAGTTGGTCATTCTTTTCATTTGGCTTGTCGCGGATGTTATTTTGCATAAATAATTTTAAATGTTTTAATAAATAGTTTTTTTAAACTAAAGTTATTTCTTTTGCCCTGAAATATTTTTTACTTCAAACAAAATTAGCTGGGTATATTTCACCGCACGGTATATAACTTGATCATTTGAAGGGATCCTTTCCGTACTTAAAAATTCGTATCCAAACAAATAAATAAAAACCAGACGAAGCATTATCAGGATTATATGCTTGTTCAAGATTGGTTCTGTTATGGGTTTTGACGCATAGAAAATATAGTGTATTTTATCGACGAATGAAAGATGAACTATTATGTTTACACCTATTTTATTTATTAAAAATATAACGAAACAAACATGTTGGTTTTATTAGATGTCTTCACTTTTAGCTCTACATATTCCACCAAACGGTTTGGTACATCAATAGCTGACTTTTTTGGTAAAAAAATCTTTAATAGTTTTGTCAGCTACTTCACGTTACTGGGGTGGAGTAAAAGATATATTAGTTTCTATGTCACTCATGTCTATATTTTTAAATAAAATATCAAGTAATTTTTAACGAAAATTAATAAATAATATGTCGCGGATAGCAATATTTAAATTTGAAAATGTCAAGTGTCAATGTGACCAACTGCATACTTTATATACAAATAAAAAACTTAACTTGCGAATTAAACAATTTCAATTTATCAACGTCGAAAATGCAAAATAGAAAAAATGGTATAAAAAACTCGTTTCATAAGGCATTTTGTCGCGTTCGTTCCTTAGAAAGCTCGTGCGGCATAATGGACCCCATTGTTTCATGGTCTTCATACGATTGCTGAAATTAGGGGGTATTTGACTTGGTGTCTTTAAAAGAAGTTCTTTCAAAATGTTCTGCCGAAACCTCTGCCATATTCTTCAGAAATCCTCTCTTTAAAACCTAAGAAGGGCAGTCAAGATATACAAGTGTCCCGTATCGTTCTGTTCAAATTTTAGGAGTGTAAAGTAGACTTGATTTCAAGTAACAAAAACGCAAAACTTGTATATCTATTTTTATTTGTTTCAAACTTATAGATTTATGAATGTCATTGTCAGATCATGAAAAAAAATGTAATCCTAAAGTCAATACAAACTGATTTTATTTAAAAAAGTTCAATTAATAATATTTTCGAAATATCCACCTCCTTGTCGAATGCAGGCTTGTGCCCGTAAGCCAACAGAAGAAGTACTTAACCGAATTTCATACTTGTTTTGTCGGATTTGCTCGGCAGCCAGGTGAATATGATTCAACAACTCTTCCCTTGTGTTCGAAACATGCGCCTAGACTAAATTTTTCATGTACCCCCATAAATAAAAGTCAAGGGGATTAAGATCGAGTGATCTGGGTGGCCATGCAACAGGACCACCTCGACCAATCCACCTTGGATAATTGACGTTAACCCAATTTCGGGCAGCAATTCAGAAATGTGGTGGTGCCCCATCCATGTGAAACCACATGTCTCGTCGAACATTCAGTGGGACGCCCTCTAAAAGACCTGTCAGTTCGTCAATAAGAAATTTAAGGTAATTTTCCGCATTTAACCTCCCAGGAAGAACACAGGACCAATCAACAAGTCATCGATTAGGGCCGCCCAAACGTTAGTAGAAAATTCATGTTGAAATTTAGATGGGCGTATAGCTTTGGGATTTTCTGATGACCACCTGGGCAGGTTTCTCAGATTTGTAACGTAGATTCATCTGTCAAGAGGACTGTTCTGCAGAAATTAAAATGAAGCCGTGACTGTCTTAATATCCAGGTAGAATAAGCTAGACGAGTATAGTGGTCTTCCTCAAGCAGACCGTGTTCCCTGCAATAGTGATATGGATATAGGCCCTCACGTTTTAGAATTAGCCAAACTGTCGTTCGTGGCCCTCCTAGTTGTTTAGCGATTCGACGTACACTGAGAGTTGGATCCCTTGTAACAATAGCTACTGCTTCTTCCTCTAAGTCTGCTGGCAAATTTACTCTTCGGTCGAAAACATAATCACGCAGTCCGCATTTCCGAAATTGTCTGTGTACTTCCAGAAATGTTCTATAATGAGGAATGCGCCTATCGGGAAACCGATGTAGGTATGCAATAACACTGCCATTACAGTAGCCATACACAAAATGCAGGTCCACATACTCTTGAGAAGAAAATCGGTAAGGCATGTGGAATAAAGAAATCGTGTCCACTCACTAATAAGCTGTTGTATGAACTGAGACGTAATGTAATTCCTTTACTAAAGAATGCAACATTAACAGTCATCTGGACATTAGTTTATTGTTTGATATTCATGGTTCAGCACTTACGAAATAAGTAAGAACCTTCTTTATCATAAATCAATTTCCAGTACTCTTTTTTGTAGATCTCCAAGAAATTACTGTATGCACTACGACACGTTTTATTTATTTTAGGATAACATTTTATTATGCGACGTTAACAATCACGGGCCTATTATTGAATCGTATAATTTTTTTTAAATAAAATAAGTTTGTATTGACTTTAGGATTACATTTTTTTCATGACCTGACAATCACATTCATAGATCTGTAACTTTGAAAAAATAAAAATGGATATACAAGTTTTGCGTTTTGTTACTTGAAATAAAGTCTACTTTACACTCCTAAGTTTTGAACATAACGATACGGGACACTTTGTATACACTCATCAAAATTCTAAGCATCTTCGCTAATTTAACCGATCCGGTATCTTAAATACTAAGAGAGTTACCTATATACGGAGATAGAGAATGAGTACCCTGTATGCGATGTGTAACACTGTTCTGAAATATGAAAATTAAATGCATGGTCAGTGATTTTCACCGCTCGAAGCAGCTGTTTAAAGATTCCGAACACTGGTTTCTGAAATATAAGCTATTTGAGTGAAAAAAAATATTTGGCAAGTTGGCGAATGCCGTTAATAAGTTTTAGATATTTTTTCATTATTGATAGAAATATATTCAGCAACTTTCGTGTTGCAAATATATTATTATTTCGAAATGAGTTGTTTACGGAAAGTTTGTACGTACTTAATAGTCATAATTATTAATTTATCGCACATACATACAATTAAGTGGCCATTGTTAACAGTCGTTTATTGCAAAAATCAAATAGTCTGAATTTATTGCTCCATTGTTTGGCACAGGTGAATATGATGAAAACAGCGAAATCAGAAGGCGAAAATCAACATTTTGGAAACACGAAAATGTTGAAATGTACTTGTATTTTGTCCGCCATATCTGTAATTGCTGCATTAGTTTGTATATATAGTCAAGTGTCGGCTTTAAACGTGCGTAGTATTAAGCGCAAACATAACACAAGCAACAAAAATGCTCTGGTTCGAATTTGCACCAATACGACGAATAGACAATTTTACGTTAATTGTTTGGGAGTTTATGTCAACAATTATTGGGTAATCGTCAGTGCTGGGTGTATTAAAAATATGGTTATTGAAACGGCAAATTCGTACGTGGTAATGGGTAGTCATAAAATGGACTGCACTAGTGGTCATATCAGAAAAATCAGAGATTATGTTGCAGTGGATAGTAACTTACTGTTAAGGCTTCATATCCAATTCACTCTAAGTCCAAATATCTCGACAATTTCACTCTCCAAGGCCTACAATCAGAAGGCGTCTTGCTACGTGTACTGTAACTCACAGTTTAACAATACTTGCGGACATAGTATTAGGGAAAACCAAATCAGATTAAGTGATTGCGATCAGAGAAATGGCGTATTAGATATCCACTGTGGGACACTTTTAGGAAACGCTATGGTCAGTACGTTTAATCCTATCTCGTCTCCCGTTTTGTGTAATGGAAGAGTGTTAGGATTTGTTGAAAAGTTTAATCCTAATATAAAAAAGTTGAAAATCAGGGACTTATTAGCTCAGAAACGGGATATTTTGCAGATAATGGAAAAATTGAATTAGTTGGAAACAGAGCGCTACTAAAAGTAAATTCTTGAGTTGAATTTGGATTTCCACGTTTCTCAATCGAAACTGAATATTATTGATATTATTTTAAATAATGTAAAACTAGTGTAAATAGTACTATTATAATTAAAATATTTTATTATTAAATTTATCAATATTTATAGCATATCAATCAGCGCCTCACCCTGTATGCTTGAACAAGCGTTCGTGTGAGAGGTATTTACCTATTGGAGGCCAGGAAGCTAGAGAGAGTTTGCGTAAAAAATCCGCGTGTTTGAAAAGGGTCATATTATAATCTAGTTTAGTTAGATAACCAATCATATTGCAAATAGCGATTTCTGAGAATTAAGGGTTAATTAAAGAAGCGAGCTGAAGGGTTGCGGTATCAATTAAATTAATGTCATTAAAATATTCCTTGCGACAAATACTTTAAAATGATACCTCCCATGATATGATGTAGACTTTTTTAGACAATGTTTTTTAAGGCTGTGATGTTTTCTGCATATTTATGACTATTGATTCTGTCTTTTAGGAATACTAAAGAAGTGGGCTGAAGGGTTTTGATATCAATTAAATTAATATCATTAACAATAGCCCTTAAAGCTGTATTTAATATTTACATAAGAAATTAAATTTTGAAACGTATTCAAGTAATTAAATAGAAGTTATATATACAAGTAGCGACGAATAAATATTTGAAAAATTATACATTATAAATACACCTTGAAAAGTAGGTTAGTGATTGTGCAACTTAATTGTTTGGTAAATTTAATTAAAATAATATCCGTATCGAACAATACAGAGGTTACTTTGGTACCATGCGGTAGAAAACTAAAGAAACGCCGGACAGCGCTTCACTGTGTAAGCTTAAATAAGCGCACGTAGAGAGAAATGTTACTTCAGCAAAGGCTGGAGATGAAGAGAGCGTCTGTTTAGAGATGTCTAGTTTAACGATAACTAATCATATTGAAAGTAACGATATCTAAAGAATTAAAAATTAATTAAAGACGCGAGCTAAATAGTTGTGATGTCAATAGTAAAATATTTCTTGCGAGAAATACTTTAAAATGTTATCTTACATGATTTGGTTTAGATAAAATTTACAACAGTGATTTAAGTGTGGTTATAATTATGTCAGTTTTAATACGGAGTCGTTATAATTTCGACATGCGGAAAAAATAGTTCAATAATAAATAAAATTACTAATTAAGAAATAATTTGTATAAAAGTTGTACGCAATTAATTATTGACTAAGTTGAAATGTATAATAAAAATTGGAAACGAAGATTGAAGAATGCTTGAGTTTACCGTTCGATAGCAGTTAGGCAGATTCTGGGAGGGTTACTTGTGTGACCAGTGCAATACAAGAGAAAGGTTTTCTCTTGAAAATAACTCGAATATATATGGTACAACATGGCTTTACGAATTTTTACTTTATTCTACAGTGAAGCCTCTATGCACTCCTCTAAATAACGAGAAATTTTGCTTTCACGAAATTTTGCAATAGGGTATTTCTAATATTACCGCCTCTTAATATTGGGCCTTTTAAAAAACGTGAACACTTTATTTTTTACCAAGACGCAAAAATATTCGCAAAATTACCTGTTAATAGCGGACAGACGAAACGGTTGGTATATCTATAACTATTAATTATTATTTTTTTTATTTCAGCTAGCCGACTTGGAATTGCTTAATAGATACTATTTTGTTAATATAGTGGTTTCATCGAACAAACTACTGGCAATATTAAAATAAAAATTTCAATATATATATATCATATATTTAGTGAATTCCAATTTCTAGAAACTAACGTACCTGCATTAGCGAGAATATCAAAATGTAACGAAAATCTTATAAACATTATAACTTATTGTCACTGAAAATGGTAGAGAAAAGTATTACAATAGTCAATGCATTAATATAGATATAATTTGTTTGAAAAAATTTTCTCTACTAACGGCAAAAAATGCGGATTTAATGCGTTTGATAGTGATATAAGTGAGGGCGACATAGAAGATGATATACCATTAGCATTTATATTATCGAATTTTAATATAACTAATTTAGATTTTAGAACATATCCATTAATTGATAAGGATTTAATAATTGAACATCCAGATATGTTTACTATTGACTGTTTTGATGAAATCAAAAACGATCAAAACGAAACTGAGATTGAAGAAGAGGAACTCGTAACTAGTATTCCAAGTATTTCAGAAGACCATAAACGATAAAAAATTTTCAGCATTATTTTTTGAGCACTCTAACATTTTTAACGCCAAGAATTCAAGCTCTATTTGAATACGAATCAGAAATATTTATCAATAAAATGGAAAATTCTAAACAAATTATAACTAAAGGTTATTCCAAATAAACACTAGATATATTACGCATACGTATATGTATATTCAAATGCACATACAAGTGTGTAGCGACATCATTGTCAAAGTTAAACATTGTATTTTCTTTCATGTACATATTTTTATTTACAAAGTAAGTGTATGCTAGTTTAATTTTTCTTTAGGCTTCTTAATAATTAATTTATTTTAATGTTGACAATATTTTATTAATATCAAAAGAGAGAGTTTTTTTTTAAAGAAAACCGGTGGTAGAAAGGCAGTTTTATTGTCTAGTTTAAGAATAACCAATAATATTGCAAATAACAATGTCTAAGAATTCAGAATTAATTAAAGAAGCGAGCTAAAGGGTTTTTATGTCAATTAAACTAATATAATTAAAACATTTCTTGCGAAAAATACTTTAAAATGATATCTTACATGATATGGTTTAGATGATTTTTACAATAATGACTTAAATGTTAATTTGAATGCGGGACAGGTATAATTTTGACGTGTAGGAAAAATAGCTCGTTAATAAATAAAATTACTAATTAAGAAATAATTAGAAGAGAAGTTGTAAGCAATTAATTAATAACTAAATTAAAATTACGTAATAGAAACGAACATTGAAAAGCATGAAATGCCTGGGTTTGCCGTTCAGTATATAATTTCTCGGAAGGATTTTATGCCCAGTGCGATAAAAAAGGAAGATTTCCTCTTGAAAGTGCGATATAAATATGGTTCAAAATGTCTAAGGAATTTCTAATATTTTAGGTTTAATATATTTGTAAATAACAAGATTTAAAAATGGGATTACAAAATGATTAATATGTGCGAAGTCTAATAAAATGAACTCAATTAATAGTACCCTTAATTTAGACCGCATAGCAACGTTTTTCGCTGGTTCCAAGCTCAATAATCTTTAATTTAATACGTCCGCCAAGAGAACATTGATTTAACATGATCACTTTCGGAACTTTCTTCAGAATAATTCGAAGTAAGATAACCTATACCTTTGATTTATGTCATCCCGTGGGAGAAAATAATAGAATACTTTTAGACAAAAGAAGTACCTTAGAAGAGGTTCGTTCTTCCTGTCTTTCTTTTCGTTCGTGTTTCGAAATGAAGGAAGGAACGTGAAAAAGTTTTCAGAGGAAACTTATAAAACTTTAATACCGTCTGGGGTGCTTCCGAGATGTGATGTGAAACTTCCTAGTGGATGGAATGATTGCTCTTTTTAAGCAATTCCTTTTCTCGGTAACGAAATGAATTAATATAGATTATCGAAAGCGTAAGGATCTATTCGGGTTAATATTTACCACAGGTATATATATATATATATATATATATATATATATATGTATATATATTGTTATGGGACAAAGAGCACCCTAATTCCAGCATTTATAATAGGAAAAACGGCATAAACAATTATTAAATTCATTGAAAAAGGGTTAAGTAAGCGGTTTTAATATGTTAAATTAGTATCGAAATGTATATAAATTAATATGATGACAACATTGTATACTTTTAATTAACCTATCTAATTTTTAAACTTACTCTTATATTTTTATTTTCAATTTTATAATTCACATCTTTAGCGCGAAATTACCGATATCTAATTTATCTACATCAATATTATGTATCGATACTAGTTAAACACGCCCACTGATTTAAAAGGAAATTAACCCGCGAAAACGATATTTGCTATGCGCATTACAACATAACCTAGCATTAGAAAACATGTTTAATATACTTGAAAATTATTCTATGAATTTAATTATTAAGTCTAAATTATTAAATTGTTTATTTTATTCGCGTTAATAGAATTAGTAAAAGTAAAACTTCGAGGCTATTTCATATAATTAACTAGGCTATGAAAATAAAGAAACGCTATCGGCGTCTTTTCCAAAAACGCTTTAAAACGTATGGCCGTATTTTCGAACTCCTCCAAAGAAAATTATTAAAAAAGTTAATATACCAGTGAAATTATTATAAATATATTTTAAATCAAGAGATAAATAATTGATTTATCATTTAAAAACAAACCTGAAGCTTGGTAATTTCCAAAATACAAGACGAGCATCATAAGAATTGGAGTACCGACGAAAAAGCAGAATTGAAGCCGTGTACGCTACATACGCCGACATCATATTCGGAAGACCCGCACTCATATTTCCCGTTGATCTTGCACCTTTACCTGGAAATCAACCGCAGGGATCCAAGGAATACAGGTTCACTACCAACAATTATCTACAACAAAGTCATTATCGTTAATATTTTTGATTAAAACTATATTATCAATTAAATAAAAAAAACCTGAATTTTACTTTTACTTATATCTAAACCTATCATTTTATAGTATCCCTTTGAATAGTTATCCTTATGATTATTTAATAACATAGTAGTACCTACCTGAACTAATTTGTTCACTGTAATAATTTAGTATAAGATCACATTTATTTATCACACATAACCTTATTAAGTATAATAACACACGTGCAAATTTTTAATAGTTAATTTGATTTATCGCTAGAAACAATTATTTGTTCCATTTACAGTTTCCTTTTTATGTCAATAAATTATATTATTTTTATTAACATAGTCACTCTTTTATTTGTTAGTGTTAAGTTGTAAGTTATTTAATATAAGATTTATTTATTTAAACACAACACAAAGGAATAAACTACCATTCCACCGGCGAAGATCCAGAGAGAGTCACATTCTAAATACTGCATGCTCACGACGACTAGTTGGCACATAAAACATATAGATAGCGTTGATCTAAATATATTTATCATATTAAAAAGGCGCCCAATTAAAAAATTGAAATTTATTAACTTCAACTTACTTTACTTTTATCATTTCATTTATTAATATTTAGATCTAAACAGTATCTCAGCGTTGTATCAGTTGACGAACCAACGAGAGGTCCTTTTAATACACCATCACGTATTATATCATTATATATATATATATATATATATATAGTAGATTTAATTAGTTGGCGATTTAAGGTCTGGTTTTACTTAAAAATGCATATATTTAAAACAATCTTACATGTTTCGGCAAGTGATGCCTTTCTCAAAGAATTAAAAATATAAATGACAGTATATTAATGTCATATTTATACATTTGTATTGTAGTTTTCATGGATAAAATTATTCAAAGATACATCCAGTTTAATAATAATAAATTATGCCTTAGTATACAAAAAATTGTTAGACAACAAGAACGAAAAATGGCAAGGCATGAGTTATTATTATGTATGCGTACGTGGAGCGACTTAAGATGTTAAGCTGTCGCCATTCGCCTTAAACGAGAAGGAAAACCACGAAAACCTACTCTGACAGCCAGTCAGAGTTCCAAACACGGAACTGTCAGCATGATAAGCAATTGTACAGATATTTAAATAAAACATAAGATATATATTTATATAACAGCAACATATATTATGATGGTAAATTGCAGTTCGTTACATAATTAGGTTGTAGTATATACTGCTTAAATTTTTTATATCACTTCTGTTGTTAATTGAATTTTTTTCCTGTTTAATACTAATCATTTCTTTAATTTCGCTTTTCATTGTGTGTTGTTCTTTATCAATTATCTGTGTGTTTTAAAAATCGAAATGGTGATCACGTTGTAGTTTGTGTATAAATAAAGCAGTTTTGTCTGTCTTAGAGTATTTGCGGGCTTGTATTCTTTTGTATAAATATTATTTAGTTTGGTCTATGTAGTAACTACTTTTCTATTTTAGGTTTTAGTTTTGAAAATAGATGTTTATTAGTGTTACTAAGTTTATATGTTGTAGCTATATCATATTTTTTTAAAGTGTATTTAATTTTTTTTTATAATTGTGGAACATATGGAATCGTGATATATGTTGTTTCATTGTTTAAATTGTTATTGGTGTCTGCAGTGTTGTATATTTGGTGGATTCTTTTTTTAACTGTTTGGTCTAATTATGTAACGATCTGCAATTTACCATCATAATATATGCTGCTGTTATATAAATATATATCTTATGTTTTATTTAAATATCTGTACATTTGCTTATCATGCTGACAGTTCCGTGTTTGGATCTATGATTGGTTGTCCGAGTAGGTTTTCGTGGTTTTCCTTCTCGTTTAAGGCGAATCCCGACAGCTTAACATCTTAAGCCGCTCCACGGGCGCATATATAATAATAACTCATGCCTTGCCATTTCCCGCTCTGGTTGTCTAACTATTTTTTGAATACTAAGGCATAATTTATTATTATTAAACTGGATGTATCTTTGAATAATTTTATCCATGAAAACTACAAATGTATATGTATGACATTAATATACTGTCAATTATATTTTAAATTCTTTGAGAAAGGCATCACTTGCCGAAACATGTAAGATTGTTTTAAATATATACTTTTTTGAGTAAAACCAGACCTTAAATCGCCAACTAATTAAATCTACCATAACATACAAAGGTCACGAAATAATTATCGATGTATATATATATATATATATATATATATATAGTAAACTCAATCAGTCGGCGATTCTTAAAGGTCTGTTTTACTTCAAAGTATATATATTTAAAAAACCCTACATGTTTCGGCAATGATGCCTTTATCAAGGATATAAAATATAAATTGATTGAGTTTACCATATCATACCAAGGTCACGAAAATATTATATTTATATATATATATATATATATAATACTGTATACATATTTAATATATACTGGGGTTGTATTTTTTAACTAGAAACTTTCAAATATTTCGACCAATAAGCAGTTCACGAAAAAATATATAATTACTGTTCTTATGTCTATTATCTCAAAATGGTGTATGGCCCATAAGTTATGCGACAGCTTGTATATGAATGTTGCAATTCTGTAATATTCTTTTTGTTATTTACAGACACGCGACGTGAATGCATCAACATGAGCTTTCTTAACACTCTTCAGGAGTATGTGAGCAACAGTGTAGCGGGTTTATCTCTGAGTCCGAAAAGGTAAGTAAAATTAAAAAATTACTATCATTATATTTATTTATTACACGTATTTAAAGTATGCTTTTAATTGTTTAATTTCTTGTTCTAAAGTCACTCCTTATTCCCTAGGGAGTTAAAGTTAAATGTAAATCATTAATCACATACAGTTTTTTCACAAATCGCAAGTCATAAATAATTCTCCTTGAAAACAAACACGACAATCTGAACTTCATACTTATCTTTATTGATAATTGTTACCGTTAAAATCTCAGTAAATTAGTGACTAAATGCGTGTAATAAATAAAATATTGTATATAATACGGGATTAAACTAAGCTTTATTCGTTCGGGAGATTTAAATCACTCGCTAAACGCTCGTGACTTAAGCTTTCTCCCTCGCGAGTAAAGCTCCACTTTAATCTCTATACAAGTATCCCGTATCGTTATGTTCAAATTTTAGGGGTGTAAAGTAGACTTCATTTCAAGTAATAAAAACCCAAAACTTGTATATCAATTTTCATTTGTTTCAAAGTTACAGATCTATGAATATGTTGTCAGATCATGAAAATAAATGTAATCCTAAAGTCAATACAAACTGATTTTACTTAAAAAAAGTTATAAGATTCAATAACAGGCCTGTGATTGTTAACGTCGCATAATAAAATGTTATCCTAAAATAAATAAACACGTGTTGTAGTGCGTACAGTAAGTTCTTGGAGATCTACAAAAAAGAGTGCTGGAAATTGATTTATGATAAAGAAGGTTTTTACTTATTTCGTAAGTGCTGAACCATGAATATCATACAATAAATATATGTTCAGATGAATGCTAACGTTGCATTTTTTAATAAAGGATTACATTACGTTTCAGTTTATACAACAGCTTATTAGTGAGTGGACACATTTTCTTTATTCAAAGTGCCTTACCGATTTTCCTCTAAAAAGTATGCGGACATGTATTTTGTGTATGGCTACTGTAACGGCAGAGCACGTCAAGCAGTTGTTGAATACCGACATCGGTTTAACGATAGGCGCATTCCTCATTACAGAACGTTTCTGGAAGTACACAGACAATTTCGGGAATGCGGACTGCGTGATTATCTTTTTGACCGAGGAGTAAATTTGCCTGCAGACATAGAGGCAGAAGCAGTAGCTTTTGATACAAGGGATCCAACTCTCAGTGTACGTCGAATCGCTAGACAACTATGCTCGTCTAGTTTACTCTACCTGGATATTAAGACAGTCACGGCTTCATTTTAATTGAGATGCAGAACAGTCCTCTGGACAGATGAATCTACTTCCACGAGAAGTGGTGTTACAAATCTGAGAAACCTGCACAGGTGGTCATCAGAAAATCCCAAAACTATACGCCCATCTAAATTTCAACATGAATTTTCTATTAACGTTTGGGCGGCCCTCGATGACTTGTTGATTGGTTCTGTCGTTCCTCCAGGGAGGTTAAATGCGGACAATTACCTTAAATTTCTTATTGACGAACTGTCAGGTCTTTTAGAGGATGTCCCACTGAATGTTCGACGAGACATGTGGTTTCACATGGATGAGGCACCACCACATTTCGGAATTGCTGTCCGAAATTGGGCTAACGTCAATTATCCAAGATGGATTGATAGAGGTGGTCCTGTTGTATGGCCACCCAGATAAGCCGATCTTAATCCCCTTGACTTTTATTTATGGGGGCACATGAAAAATTTAGTTTACGCGCAAGTTTCGAACACAAGCGAAGAGTTGTTGGATCGTATTCACCTGGCTGCCGAGCAAATCCGACAAAACAAGTATGAAATTCGGATAAGTACTACTTCTGTTGGCTTACGGACACAAGCCTGCATTCAACAAGCAGGTGGATATTTCAAAAATATTATTAATTGAACGTTTTTAAATAAAATCAGTTTTTATTGACTTTGGGATTACATTTTTTTTCATGATCTGACAATCACATTTATGGATCTGTAACTGTGAAACAAATAAAAATGGATATACAAGTTTTGCGTTTTTGTTACTTGAAATCAAGTCTACTCTACACTCCTAAAATTTGAACATAACGATACGGGACACCTTTTATAAATAACTATTTCAAGTATTACCGAGGTATCGATTTTCATAATATTTGCCAGTTATAATTTCTAAATAAATGTACAATTGATGTTATCATATATTATAATTAGGGACCGGACACGAGAGGCCGATAATCTATTGTCGTCTCTCTCTTGTCCACTGGTTGCCTATGCAGGTGATGTGAATATATATTCCTCCATTAAAACAAAGAACGATGTGTTGCATTTACAGGGAAATTTAAACATTTTCTCCCAATGGTGCTCTACTTGTAAATTAAGATTCAACAAATGCTGCTACGTCTCTTACACAAAAAAGTTAATTTTATTAAATCCAGTTGTTTTGTAAATGATACAATTCTTAATAAAGTTGATAACTAGGGACAGGATACGAGAAGTCGATAACTCATCGCAAACGGGTGTACTATTGAAAATTTGTATTTTTAAAGAGTTTTTAATTTTATTTATATAATTGAAACACACACGGGTGGTGATCTATAAAATACGACATACATTTTTATTTATTTATTTTGTAGTTCAAGTTGAGTAAAGGAGTATTATTATTAACTAGCAATACTTTCTCAAGGTTCTCTTCTATAAAATTTGTTCTATTTGGACGAAATGCATCCTTGTAGATAGAAAACGTCCTTTCTACATCGCAACTGATTATTGGTGCATACTGGAAATATTCTTTTATCTCAGCATATTTAGCAGTAAGATTTTGAGACATTGGCCCCATACATATTTGCGGCAATGTTATTAAATTTGGATTTCTATTAAAAACCGCGTCTAACTCTTGCCGAAGGCCACATCCGAAGTCACTTGGAATAATTTTCAAATTATTAATAGCCGCATCTAATGTGGTTAATCCAACATTTAATTTCATTTTGATTGTCAAAATAAGTGATTAGTTTTGGCAATTTCTCGTATGTATTTATAACTTTTATTGCTATTACGTATGCGCTATATGAAATAGTTTTACCACATAATAATTTACAAGACAGCGTCCTAATATATCGACAGTTTCGATGGCACTTATCAACAGATACTGATTTAAAAGATGGCTTGTAATGCGTTATACTGCATTCATGTAGTACTTAGAAACATAATATTTGTGTAAGGTGGATTCATCAGGAGCATTTCGCCTGTATACTTTTGGAGAAATGTTTTGAAGTTGGGATTCTTAAGTTTATTTAATGGAATATTTGCAATCATTAAAGTTTCACAGAGTTCTTCGTTAAAATTGTCTGATTCCAACTGGAACGAAATTCACTGGACGCTTACGTCAGAATAATTGAGAGAAGTAGATTCGACGAAACGATATTAAACAGGATTTATTACATAAATTACGAAGTATAAAAGAGCATAGAGTAAAAAGTATCATTCTAGGTTAAACTGGAAGTAAACTGGAATCATCATTTTCTGCTAAACCGGAAGTATGATTCAGATGTAAATATGCACTTCGAATTTTCTGTTTGCATTAACTTAAATGCGGAAAATATTATTAAAATATAGGTAGCTGTATCAAAGATATTTGAATGGATCCATACATTTGATATGTTAGTCTATTTGGAAAATGACCGCTCTACGTTTAATGAAACAATTGTGGAAAGTCTTATTAAAATCTAAGTAGTCATATCAAAGATATTCGAATGGATCCATATATTTGCCTTGCCCGTTATATCACAAATTTTAAATAATTTGATACTGGGAACGCTGAGGGGCTTAAATGCCCCTCAACGTTCCCAGTATTTTCGTCCAATTTTCGTCTAAGTTTCTTTGGCATTCACTTGGTCTCTTGTGTTGGCCATTTTGTTTCGACTCTTTTTTTGTTTGTCCGAACCACGTTAATTGACTTCTCTTAAATGTATTTCACCGTGGATAGCAACGTCCCTCTATTTAACCTTGATTAAGCTTAACCGTATGTTATAACAAATATGGTGTTCTGACGGATGTCAAACATATTATCGAATTAAAGTATACAGGCTGGTTCAAATTAAGGGCGCACTATTGTTATCTCTGTTATTATTGCTTCTAGAAAGTAGGTTAAATTAGCAAATATTAGAGTTTTTAACATTGATTAGCATGCAGTTCATGAAAAAAAATTGAATAACGCATTTTCGAGAAATTTTGAAATTTATAATTTTTTTAAATGGAACAGGCTGTCTATTTTTTAAAATTCTGAATGCTATGTTCTTTCTAATATAAAAGTTTCAATACACTATTGTCCTAAAACGATTAATAAAGTATTTACGGTTGAATTTAGTTGATGTCAAAGATAGGTACTCTTTCATTCTGTAAAATCAGTAGTAGGCTTCTTTCACTTTAAACAGAACAAATAGTATGCCCTTTGTAAATGTCAATAACGTACTGAATATAATTCTTTCGCACGTTTAGTTATTAAAAATATATTTTTTTTAATTTTGTGTTGTGTTCATTAGTTCTCTATTTATTTTTCTAAACATTTTGATTTTACTTTCGTTGCTTAGTGTTTGACAATATTTCACTATGGTATTTCCTCATTTGGAGAAATGCGATATGTTGGAAGCATACATTTTATGTCGTAAAAATTCAATAAGGACTAGCGAATATTATGCTGAACACTGTTCTTTACGACAGCAGCCAGATCGACGTTACCTTCGAAAACTTTACAATCAGTTTAGACTGCATGATTGCTTATTTAGAAAGAAAAGAATAAAGAAAAATATCGTCGTCAACGAAGAAGTAGAAATTACAGTGTTAGCATATTTTGAAACCCATCGCGAATTTTCCATTAGGGATGCTACTAAGGAATTGGCATTAAGTTATTCATCAGTTTAAAGAATATTGAAAAAGCGTAAGTACATCCCCTTTAAGTTTAGAATCTCTCAAACATTACAGCCAGGAAATTCCGCCAGGAGATTAGCTTTCTGTCATTGGCTTGTTAGTTTTCGTGATGAAAATTTGAATGGAGCACAATGTATTTTATGGAGTGACGAAACAAATTTTTCAAATAGAGGCATGTTTAATAAGAAAAATAGTCACTACTGGACTCAAGAAAATTTATTAATGGTTCGTCCACGTGCTGCACAATTTCGATTTGCTTTTAACGTTTGGTGCGGATTAATTGGTTCGGTAGTCGTTGGTCCACTATTATACAAAGGTACGTTTACAGGAAACAGATATCTGGAATTTATTCGTAACGTTCTAGAGGATTTCCTTGATAACGCCAATTACCTGATGCGCCAAAATTTATACTTTCAGCAGGATGGTGCTCCTGCACACAACTAGTGCAAACCTACCTCGGCACAATCTTTGCCGAAAACTGGATTGGTACAAATGGTCCAATTCAATGGACAGCACGCTCCCCTGACCTCTCACCTTTAGACTTTTTTCTTTGGGGATACTTAAAAAATGAGGTGTACTAAACGCGATACGACAACGTGCGCGAATTGCAAGACAAGTTCAGAGAAGTTTTTCGCCAATTAGATAGAAGGACAATCTTAAGAGCCACCCAGAGTGTACTGAAGCGGGCACGAAAATGTATTGAGCTGGAAGGTGACACCTTTGAGCAGTATTTATAAATTATACATGTACTTTCTTATTTTTAATCTAATTTTGTAAGCTGTAATATGTTAAAATAAACATTAAACACAAAATATGTATCTGCTTTGTCAAAAGTTAGCGGAGCAATGACAACATTTAGAAGGAAATAGAAACTGCTATAACTACTTTATTATTCGTTTTAGGACAATAGTGTATTGAAACTTTTATATTACAAAGAACATTAGCATTCAGAATTTTAAAAAATATACAGGCTGTTCCATTTAAATTTTTTTTCAATGAACTGCATGCTAATCAATGTTAAAAACACTAATACTTTGCTAATTTAACCTAACTCTCTAGAATTAATAATAACAGAGATAGCAATAGTGCGCACTTAATTTGAATCAGCCTGTATATTGCCTTAACTTTTTTTTAAATAATTTGTAATTACTTATCTAGCAAACTAATAAATACTATAATTTTAAATTTAGCTGTTACTTTAGGTGAAAATTCTAATTTCAATTACATTATTGCCACAATACATTTTACCAGAAATCATGTCGTTTGATTATAATTAATTAAAGGTAATAATACTTGTAAAAACTGATACACAATTTACAATTAATAATTGTGCAGGTATACATATTCACGAGAAGTCCTCGCTTTAAAACATAAAATTACACAAGCGAAACAGAAAATCAGTTTCACAACTCGATTCGGCGACAATAAGCAATTGTTCGAAACTACTGTCTGCTGTTTCCGCGGCTACCGACGGTGGCACAATAACGATGCGATGGCGAGAAAATGCGAGATAATAACATGACAACGTACAGTTACGGAAGAGGATGAATAAAATATTACCTTAGCACGGAGCAGCACCGCGGAGAGTACGGAATTCGAAGCGCGAATTTACGCGGAAATTCGACAAACATGTTATTAAACACGCCCCTGGGAAAATACCGTTTTTCACCGCCTCTCGAAAAGGTTTCGTGTTTTCCGAGTGGAAATTTCATCTCTAATGTTGTTGTATTAGCTAGGGTCTCGTGTAGAAACGACAAATCATATAGTCTTTGCTCGTTTTTCTTTGACTCGGCGTAGACGCGCGTATTTAATGGGACAGATGTTACCAGATTTTATCAAAATATAAAATACACTAGACGACATTATAATATTTGCGAATCTAAATTTAAAAAAAATCCTCTAAATATGAATATGTATTTCATAGGTACATACATTCAGTGATGGGCAATGTGTGGAAATCCTGTATTTTTTAAGATTTTGTGATTCTCCTCGATGACTCAATTTCAACAAATTGTGATACTTGGAGTCTAAAGAATTTAGCTTCAGATTTACGTTATTATGTATGTACGTAGAAGTAATTTTATTATTTCCTAATGCGGCGTGAGTCATTATAATTAATTTTAAGCAACAGCAAAGATATAGTGTGTTTTCGAAGTATTGTTTATCGTTGGATTTCGACGGAAGTTGAAATTAAAGTAATACCCACGTGGTCGTTGTGTTTCAAATATCCTTCCGACGTACGACCTTTTACCCTACATTACGGTACAAGTTGAGGCTACTTTTGCAAGCACGTGGTGTAGTAGAAGTTGAAGGTATTTTATCAGTACCAGGCTTTATCTACAAGTCGAGGCTACTTTTCAACCACGTGGTATTTTTTCCAAGGACGGGGCTTGGAATTGTTCGAGCACGTGGCGTTCCTTTGCAACCGTCTGGTGAGCGTTTTTCCAAGACGATAATACTTTATTGTAATCGTAGGGTAGTGATCCTGTCTTCAGCCCACAAGATAGGAACTGTTGTCTATATTTTTCCAGAAGACTACAGACAGTTCCAAGTAACTCTCTACGACGAATTTGTTAGTGTCTATTATATAGACGATCGTAATTTAGAGTCACACATTTTTTTGTATATATTTCACTTAGTAAAGTTTAAGCAATCAATACCCCTTATTTCGCGTATACAGGGTAATCGAATTTAGTGTGTCAAACTAGGGTTATGTCCAATTTTTTGTGAATTATTATTCGTTATCGTACAAAGGATTTCTAAATTTTAAGAGTTAATTATAATTGTAAAGTATAACTAATCCTCACTAAATGCAAGAGGCGCATACGTAACACCCTAGAAAGCTTAATGTTTGGGCTGGTATTGTATTTGGAGAAACAAAATAATAAGGTTTTTCTTATAGAAGAAACTATAAATGGTCGATGATATTTAGAACTTTTAAATATCTGAAAATTCCTGCGTTGGCGGAAAGTGGTCCACTTCCATAAGACATTTAGTTTCAGCAAGATGGGGCATACCCTTACTATGCAGTCATCGCTCAAGATCATTTAGATCGAACTATAGCCCACAGGTGGATTGGTGAAGGGGCGAAATTGAATAACTTGCACGTTTTCCCGATTTCAATCCATTAGATTACTTTTTACCTAAACCTAAAACAGAAAGTGTATCTTAACCG
Organism: Melolontha melolontha; assembly: GCA_935421215.2. NCBI lineage: Eukaryota > Metazoa > Arthropoda > Insecta > Coleoptera > Scarabaeidae > Melolontha > Melolontha melolontha. The sequence goes on along the minus strand of OW285235.1, from coordinate 252,111,680 downwards.
ACATAGAAATTTGCAAGATTTCGCTGAAAGAATTAGTGTAGAGTGAAGTATTTCACTACACATCATAGCCAGGGTTACAAAATAATTTATCACAAGACATTGGCTTACTATCCGGAAGTAGGTGGCGCCCAATTTAAAAATCTCATAAATTAAGTTTAATTTATGATCAGTTAATTTTCTTCTCCTTACCAATTAACAAATAAAAAATACTTTAATATATATATATATATATATATATATATATATATATATGAAAAAATGTGTGAAAGTCGTATTCATCCTGGAATGTGCAGACGCCAGCGTTTCATGGTTTTACCAATCATCGGTGCACCTACATCCAGGAATAGACACGACTTTCATTTCTATACGAAGTGTATATATACTAATTGTGATAAACGTAATGTTAATGAGAATTAATAATCAATAAATTCTCACATTACTGCCAATGCCGCTCTAATTCGTTGCATTAATTTCTACACCTGACAAAATCACATTTGCCTAAGAATGTAGCTGCAACGCGTCGCGGCGCCAACTGACCGAGTTGTACGGGAAAATGAAAAAATGTGTGAAAGTCGTATCCACCCTGGAATGTGCAGACGCCAGCGTTTCATGGTTTTACCAATCATCGGTGCACCTACATCCAGGAATAGACACGACTTTAATTTCTATACGAAGTCTATATATACTAATTGTGATAAACGTAATGTTAATGAGGATTAATAATCAATAAATTCTCACATTACTGCCAATGCCGCTCTAGTTCGTTGCATTAATTTCTACACCTGACAAAATCACATTTGCCTAAGAATGTAGCTGCAACGCGTCGCGGCGCCAACTGACCGAGTTGTACGGGAAAATGAAAAAATGTGTGAATTTATTGATTATTAATTCTCATTAACATTACGTTTATCACAATTAGTATATATACACTTCGTATAGAAATGAAAGTCGTGTCTATTTCTGGATGTAGGTGCACCGATGATTGGTAAAACCATGAAACGCTGGCGTCTGCACATTCCAGGGTGGATACGACTTTCACACATTTTTTCATTTTCCCGTACAACTCGGTCAGTTGGCGCCGCGACGCGTTGCAGCTACATTCTTAGGCAAATGTGATTTTGTCAGTTGTAGAAATTAATGCAACGAATTAGAGCGGCATTGGCAGTAATGTGAGAATTTATTGATTATTAATTCTCATTAACATTACGTTTATCATATATATATATATATATATATATATATAATTATTTCTTGACCTTTGTATGTTATAGTTTTACTGTTTTACTTTGGTATGTATATATTTAAAATAATCCTTACATTATTAGGTTATAGTATATACTGCTTAGATTTTTTATATCACTTTTGTTGTTAATTGAATTTTTTTCTCGTTTAATATTAATAATTTAATTAATTTCCATTTTCTTTGTGTGTTGTTCTTTATCGATTATCTGTGTGTTTTCGTGTTGTAGTTTGTGTGTAAATAAAGCAGTTTTGTCTGTTTTGAAGTATGTGTGGGTTTGTATTCTTTTGTATCAATATTGTTTAGTTAAAACCTAAAATAGAAAAAAATCGATAAACACATGTCATCTATAAAATACGATGTCGCGATTGCGATAGTTACTATATAAGCTAAACTAAACAATATTGTTTGAAATCGTGTTATCGATGAGAATCGCAAAATTAAAGATATATTAGGAAAGTAAGGAAAAAAAATGCAATTTAAAAAGTGCAACTTTAGTCCGTTCCATTTTTTACACTCTGTATATTTAAAAAATACTTCAAATGATAGCTCTTCATCCCTTCATCCCTAATAATATGTAAAATTTCATTACAATATCTTATTTAATTTAACAGATTTACTTGGTTCCAGATATTTGCCCATCACACTACATAAAACATACGATATATAAAAGTTATTTAAAAAGGCGCGTGTTTGGAGTAGATCGTGACTTAAAACTAGTTTGTATTAGTTTAATGTAAACTATTTAAAATTCCAAAATGTAGAAGCCATGAACGCAAATGTCAAAAATACACAGCAACATGTCCACATTTTTTCACATTCACGAAATTTTTAGAATCTTTCACAATGGAAGACAATCAGTTAAATTATTTGACAAGCAGCAATTAGCCGATTGGTTTGTTCTTAAAATTTCATACTTTGAGAATTGAAGAATTTATGTTCGTGTCCTATAAATAAGTTAATCTTGTGTGTTAACAAAGATATGTATTTAAATATAAAATTACCACGTGTGAAATGATATTATTGAGTTTATTAATTCTGAAAACTTTTACGAATTAAGACTTAACTCCAATGCACAGAAAATAAACTACAGCTTACTTTACCTATAGCATAACCGAATTAAATTTAGTTTCGTCATCTTAACGCCTTAGTCTGGACGTGGAAAACGTCTTTTCCACGAAGAGAAAACATAATTTTAGTACTCGTCCGTGCGAAACGGCACTAATAACCAATAAATTCGGCTAACGGTTGAGTGAACTTCTCTCAAGGTGGCGATCTTTCAAGAATTATGATATACCTTCCTCGTAGATATGGAAGCGATTACTGTCTCATTACTCCGGATACGGGAGAAATTATTCAAATTGAATATCGAGTTGGCGACGTCGCGTCGGCGACGTCAGAACGCTAATTAGATTTGAATTACGTTAATCTTACTAATTGAAAACCATGAATGAAGCCCGCACGCCGGGATGGTAATTGGAAATTATCGCAGCCTTTCTGTATTATACACACCTAATTAGATGCTTTTGTACTTTTATTATCTGGTTACTACGTAACTAATTGTTCATAAAAACCTAATTTGGAAGGTCTATATAATGTAAGCAATGTTATGCTTGTATTAAAGAACACGTGTAGTATGTCACCTTGATAAAATATCAGGTAAACGCCGGGAATTTATGTATAGCGAATCACAATGAAAGTGAAATAGCATATAATGCAATGCTTTAGATTCTTAATGTAGTAACCTGCATATTGTGCATATTTTGCAAAAGTAAATTTGGAACTATAGGAATTGAATTGCGCACCATTTGTATACTGTGAAATGGAAGGTGCCAGTATTTAGCAAATGTGACCTGTAATTTGTAAGACGTCAACATGATGCGTTTAACAGTTGAACAACGAATACTTTGTGTACAATTGTTTTATGAAAATTAGCGATCATTTACGATTGCATTAAGGAAAATTCGCAGAAGATTATGATGAAATAAAGTTCCTACAGGGTTGACAGTTCGTGCCTTAATCACGAAATTTGAAGAGATTCGTGGTGGTTTTTGAAAGAAAAATATTTTAATATTGACGGAAGAGTCTCTCGAAATGATCGGATTTGGGCGAAGAAAATCCACATGCTGACCACGAAACAGTAATGTATCCTCAGAGATACACAGTTTTGTGCATATTCTTGAGTCGTGGTGTAATCGGACCTTGCTTTTGTTAAAGATGAAACGGGTAATGCTACCACACTAGGTGGGGCACCCCATAGTGATATTTTTTTTTCTACTAAATTGATGACGTGAATTTGAGCAACATGTAGTTTTAGCAGGATGGTGCAGCGTTCCATGCAGCAAATGAGATTATAACTCTATAGCATGCTCAATTTACAGATCGTGGCCCATTTTGCTTCATGTGTTTTCTATGTGTCTTTTAAAGTACAGCGTGCAGATATACGTACAGGCTGGCCCAAAATGACCGAAGGGGTTTTAATTCCTTATAGCTTTTTTATTATAATTTTTCTTTGTTATTGTTTTCAGTATTTTGTAAAGAAGACTTGGTGAATTTAAAATGGAACAGTACACAATTGAACAACGTGCCAAAATCGTTGAACTTTATTTCTCAAATCAACGATCCATTGTTTTGACTCAGCGTGCATATCGTCGTTATTTTAATGTGCGGGTTGGACCCTCAGAGTCAACAACAAACCGTCTGGTTGCAAATTTTCGTGAACAAGAGGCAGTAAGGAACCTTCCTGGTGCCGGCAGACGACGAACGGTGCACACGGATGACAATATTGAACGGGTACAGGAGAGTATTCGGGAAGATGGAGAAACATCACCCAGGAGACGTTCGACACAACTTGGCCTCTCAAGAGGGTCGCTGCAGAGAATTTTGCATACAATAAGAATGTTTCCATACAAAATTCAGCTTGTCCAACAATAGAAACCGACAGATTACCAGCAACGACTTGATTATGCAATTTATTTTCGTCAAAAAGCAGAAGAAAATCATGATTTTATTCATAATTTAATTATGAGCGACGAAGCCCATTTCCAATTAAATGGGTTCGTTAATAGGCAAAACTGCAGGATATGGGCTACGGAAAATCCAAGAGTAGTTCAACAGCCAGAATTACACCCACTTAAGTGTACCGTTTGGTGCGGTGTTTCGTCGGAAAGGATAATTGGCCCATATTTTTTTGAAAATGAACACGGTGTCGCTGTTTCCATCACTGGTGTTAGATATCGGACAATGTTGGAAAATTTTTTAAGGCCAGCCGCGGAAAACCATCCGCAAGTATGGTTCCAACAGGATGGAGCCACAGCCCACACTGGGAGGGACACAATGGCTCTTTTACGCGACATCTTTGGTGAACGAATTATTTCCCGTACAAGCGATTTTAATTGGCCTCCGCGTTCACCGGATTTAACCGCTTCAGACTGTTTCCTTTGGGGTTATTTGAAAGGAAAAGTCTATATTAATAAGCTTCGAATCATACAGCAATTAAAAAATAATAAACGCAACGAAATCAACAACATAACACCTGAAGTTTTGCGAAAGGTTATGGAAAATGTTTTGGAAAGAGCACGAATATGCGAAGCAGAAAATGGCCACCACTTGCGAGATATAATTTTTCATAATTAAATTAAAAATATTCTCCATTAATATACTGTATTTAAAATTAAAAAAATTTAATAATTATATCTTAAATAAGAAGTTATAATGAACTCAAACCCCTTCGGTCATTTTGGGCCATCCTGTAGATGAAGATACTTCGGTGTCGTAGAGAATCTATTAGTTGACTCTTCTAGTTTTCACGACGTTAATATCATAGTAATAGGGGAAATCTCTGTACTTTTATCTACTTATCAGATTATTTGCGACATATAATCTTTATTAAATATTAATACAGAACATTCAAGATAAACATGTTTTGAAGTAAACTAACCATAAAAGATACTAAAATTAAGCAAATCAAAACTAAAAATATTTTTCACTTTTACAAATCTTATTCTATGTTATAAATTGATAAGTCTATTTCAAATTCTGTCGCACAGTACCTCCAATCAATTGCAGTTTTTTTTTCTTTGCCAAATCATATTTTTACACAGTCGCCAATTATAAATTTTTGCTTAAAGAAAGGTATAAACCCCTTAACACAATTACTAATCGTATCCTAAATACGTATTTCGTCAACTAAGTTTGTCATCATTAGTAGGTAAAACGACTAAACAAAGTGTCGCATATCGCGAGCACATCTGATCACGCAACAACTTTACATGGCGTCCACGTATACGCGTCTACAACCTTTCTACCTCTTGTCTAAGAATGAAAAGAGACAACTTTTTGGGATCGAACCCTTATCTGCATTAATGGTGTTTCCTTTATTTTTAACGATATGAATACTTTCATATGCGTCAAGATCAAGAGGATTATTAATTGCTTTGACAAGTTTTAACTCTTTAATCGACATACTGTGTTTCTCGCTCAAACTCACTCAGATAACGCGAACGGCCTTTCATCACGCACAAAGTACGATTACAACTACGCGTTTCCACCACACTTACAATAACCGGTTCTTCCCTCCCCGCATCGGTCTCCATGGAGACAATATATTGCAGCTGTCGCAGGCAATCGGTAAAAAATGCAGCGATAAAAATGCCAAAACTCGCTGCGCAAACTCGTCTAGAGGAAACCTTAATGCTCCGCTAAATCTACCCGTTTATCTTGACACGTTCAGATTATACAGGGTGCGCTCGTCACTTTTTTTCCATCAATGTATTTTTAAACTAATCGATTTTTCTAGTAAAGCGCTGCTTACCTTTACGCACGACTGGATCTCATATTGTCACACATTCAGATCAACTTATGCGTAGAATAGAAATTGGCATTAAATTTAGCGTGGAAAGATTCGCAAGCGTTTATGCTTCTTTCTATGCTATCGCTGAGTTCTGCCCACAAACTAGGTGGCAAAATGGCTTTTACTGAAGTATAATTGTCAGCTAAATAATCGGAAAGACGTGACAAACGTTCATCTCGAGGTTGTATTTCCGAAAAATAAAAAGGATGACAATCACTATTGCATAAAACAGTCATATTTGTTAGGCACGTGAATACGACAATTTCTTCAACTTCGTCGATGATAAAGACAAAATTCTCTTTTTTCATTGTCGTAATATTCAATATTGTAACACATTTAATAATTTCCGCCCTACAGAGATTTTCTTGTGTTATTATATAGATTGTTGCCGATGTAATGAATGTCTTGAAACGACCAGTATTTTCTTTTAGAGCTGGATGTATTATTTTTGAAGGCCTCTTACAAATGTCGGTTGCTTTACGTTTAGCACTAGCAGTTACTATCTGTCTGTTTAGTTTTTTCAGATTCTTTTCATGATTATGTTCTATTTCATTGCGAACAATTAAATTTTCCGCACCCACAGTTAAAATTTTTGCCTTGCAAGAGTGATTCAAACATCGCCAACATATTTAACCACTTTTTTAAGAATTTTTGTTTGGTAAATTTTACAGAGTCTATAATTAGCACTTGATTTCCACGTTCTCTCAAACTGACAAAGCTTTCCGTGCTTTTTCACGAATAAGAAGCACTTCTTAGCCAAGAATGTTATTTAAGACTGACGAATTATAAGTATATAACGAGCCATCGAAAAAATTCATAATGGGAGTAGAAATTGGGTTGGTGTTGGGTTGGTATTTTAGCCACTTCCACATAATGACACATTACTTGATGCTTGACAGTTTCATTTGGTTTCATTGTAAAAAAGGTTATGGCATTAAAATGATACTACAACAAAAAAGAAAACAAATAATTTATTTAATATCGAAATCATAATCAAAATTTACATTTAGGTACAGAAGTTGTTGAAAATGTTGTTTACATCTAAACACAAACCAACTCTTCTCCGTAATCCAGCAAAGCTTTATGCAGCATTTGCGGTGAGTTGTTGACCTCTTCACACTTTTCTGTTACCCGAATTCTTAGTTGTTCCAGATTATGAATTGGCGTTGAATAAATCGAATTTTTGATGTATCGCCATACGAAAAAATCACATATGTTTAAATCGCAAGACCTAGTTGGATATGGGATTTCAGTGTTCCTGCTTATTATTCTGTTATCAAAAAATTCTCTGAGATATTGAAGTGTTTCTCTGGTCGTATTTGCTGTTGCACCATCTTGTTGGAAATACCCATTTTGTAATTACTCATCACCCAAATGATTTATGAATGAGCCGAGTATCTCATTGCGATATCGTGCAGTAGTAAGTGTACCTTCAAAAAGAATGGGACCAATAAATTTTTTTCGACATACACCAACTTTTTGGGGATGCAATGTTTTTTCAACAAAAAAATGAGGATTTTCGGAGGACCAACACTTCATATTCCGTGAATTAACATATACAGAAAGATAAAACCAGGCCTTATCCGTGAAAAAAACTGTTTAGAATATCCTGATTGTGTAGATTATTTTGAAACCACTGACAAAATTCCACTCGTCTTAAATAATCCGCTGGATAAAGTTCATGAAAACATTGCAGCTTGCAGGGATGACAATGTAAAACTGTTTTAAGAATGAATTGGCACGTACCATAAGATAAATTTGTTTGTTGGATTACTACTGAAATGGATCTTTTTGTATTTTCATCAATAATATGCTGAAGGGCTTCAATATTATCAACTGTACGTTTGGATGGCCGTCCACTTCCAGTTTTTCGACCGACACTACCAGTCTCTCTGAATAACTTTACACAATTTGTCAAAACATTGTAAAAATCATTGTAGTCAAATACTAATTCAGGATGTTCTTCACTAAAATCAGCCATGTATTCCGTAATTGAATACTGCCACTCGCCATTTACTTTCACACCTGTACGGAAGTAACATTCGATAATTTTTGCTTTTTGTTCTATGTTGAATACCATTTTTTTAAATAAATTTAATTTTCTTAATAAGAGTTTTGAAAAATATGACACAAACTTATAGTTTCAATGTCAAATAATAAATGTCATTATGTGGAAGTGGCTAAAGTACCAACTCAATTTCACAGTCTACTCCAATTATGAATTTTTTCGATGGCTTTTTAGTATATATGGTAGATAGTTAATTGACGAAGGAGATACTTGTTGAAACTTCATTATAACGCTAAGAAATAAGTAATTAAACTTCTAGTTTCAAAAATTCTTTTATTGTAAATACCACTACAATAAAAGAATTTTTGAAACTAGAAGTTTAATTACTTATTTCTTAGCGATATATGGTAGATTTGAGTAAATTTTAAATTTAGATAAATTTGAATTTAATTTTATTTAATAGGCAGGACAACTTTGTATTTATATTTCCAAGAAGGTATAGATTTCTTAATCTCTTGTCCGGTGACAAATTAAGGTAAGGGATTAGAACACAGTAATTAGCATGGGGGCGAATTAATGTAGCAGACATTAGATAGTACCTGCTCGGGGACGAGTTTAGGGCCGCCCTCTAAAACCCCAGGGTTTTTCTCGCTGAAAAAGTAATAAAATTAAGACGTTCACTGAATAATGCAAGCCTCGTATTGAATAATACCTTCACCAAATCAATAGGCTCCAAACACAAATTATGCAGTTGGTAACAAAAAACAATGCTCTGGTGAAAGATATTACTTTAAACTTGCTCCTATTTAGAGGAAAGTTGTTCACCGGGCACCATTGAGACACACTGAAGCAAGTTGTATTCTTCCGGGCAAGAATTACGAAATTAAATTATAGTTTTACGTTTTGTTTATTAATTTTCCTGTTTTTAAAATTTAATCCAAAATAAAAGGAAATGTTGCAATTATTTTGGGACGGAGGTCGTATATTATTTCGTCTGTTATACAACCCTTTTAGTTAGCTTTTTCTGGATTAGCACGGGTAGAAAGCAGATGTTAATTTATAATTTAAGCATTGGACATTCAGTAACACTTCTCTGATTATCTGCCAAGGATACGTTAATAATCCCGGCAAAATTTGTAATTCAGCTTGATGAGTAAAGCAAACTTCTTGATTATTCTTGAACGTTACGTGTTCTTAAAGATAAGGAATTTTTCTTCGCCCGAAAAAATCTTGATAAGATATTTTCCGCTATACTAATTTCACTTTAAATTTAACCCGAGCCCACGCTCTTAAATTATCCATGTTTGTATTTCAAGCGGTCGTAACATTTTGTCGTAGCCAGTCTACGTCCTACTATACATACGAGTCTATAAATTAAAATCCTATTGCCTCGATCTTATCGCATTGGTGGGTACCAATAAAAGGCAACTTTTATTTGTCACCGGCTATAACATTAACTCACGTTTATTTTTAGCGGAATGGCGACTCGACCCCTTACGGTGACAATGTATTATTGTTGGCTTGCCGTAATTAAAGCGATTCGTCGAGTTCTGACACGCGACGCCAATTACCCGGGCACGAATTTCTTTAATTCTGGCATCAGTCGTATAAGGTCGTGTGAATCAATTAATGTGCGCGATTTTGTAATACATATTCCGGGGTTTCATTTACCTCCCCTAGTAACCAGCTCGTAATATGGAGTCCTGGATTTTCGAGGTTCGCTACCGGGATCTTTATTGTTCGAAGGGATATGAAGAGGGTTAAATTAAGGCAAAGTTGTGTAATGTCCTCCTGAATAATAATTCAGAAAATGCATGTTTTGTAGATCAAATTAAATTAGGAACCGAGATTAAAAAATATACCGGGTGTATTATGAAAAACCTTTCGTGCTGTAACTTTTTTATTTTTTATCCGAATGTAATAAATTATACGTCGAACTAAATCGTTTTAAAAACACTGTAACGTGATCCGCTTTGAATTTTTTTTTACACTTTGTTTTTGACACACAGCTGCAAACTGTGTTTTTTTAAATTGCACCACACTTTTTTTTTCCTTATTCAAATATATTACTTTTTCTGAATATGAAACTGTAAACAACGATATCCTTGTATGAAAAAAAATCGAGAAATTGAAGGTTTTTTTTTAGTTCGATTTATTCTGGTTTTTCCGAACACAGAGATTTCTTAAAAGCATTTTAAATACTCTATTTCATTTTATTACCAGCAAATGTGTGTACCTTTTAAAATCACTTACATTCAATACTATATAGCCCATAAAGGATTACAAACCAATATTATCAGTGAGCGGTGGGTCAACAACAACATTTACAGTGTTTATTTTAAAAATTTAAAAATCAAGCAGTCATATTGAACGATAAAAGTGCATTCCAAATTATCGAAGAGAGCTGTGACATCTGTCAGTCACACATTCATTATAACATTTTCAACGATTTATGTCTAAATTTTGTTATTGAAATGGATCATGGCGAATGTGTGGATGCGATTCAAGCATATTTTGAATGCGGAACAAATTCTGCAGCTGCTTTGGGACTTTATGGAAATCGTTTTCCTGACAGACTGCGTCCAAGTGCCGATAAGTTTGGAAGGCTCGTGCGAAATTTACGAAATTTTGGATCATTCAAAAAACCAAAAATAAACGCACGTGTAATTCAAGATCAAAATTTAGAATTAAGAGTCTTGCTCTATGTGGAAGAAAACCCTAATACGTCTACGGGAGAAATTGCTCCCTACATGCAGGTATCACATTCTACAGTTCAGTACATTCTGAAGAAGCACAAGTTCTTTCCTTATAAACCACGGAAGGTGCATGCTCTCGGTGAAAACGACTAAGTAAAAAAAAATATGTAGTACAATTTAAAAAAAAAATTTCTACTGTCTGTCAAAAACGAAATGTCAAAAAAATTCTTTTTTTTTAAACAGGTTACAGTGCTTTAAAAACGATTTAGTTTGACATTTCATTCATTAAAATCAGATAAAATATAAGGAAGCCACAGCCCCAAAGGTTTTTCATAATACACCCGGTATATACCAACCTTTATCACAATGTTTCTGAATAATTGTTAAATGCAAGAATAATAACCTTCATAATTAGTATATTAATTAAATATATGTATAGTTTAGTTACTTAGAATTAAATAATGTTCACTTTAAATTGACACCCTGTATATCGAAATTTCAATTATCATATTTAAATTGTAAAACTTTATCTTTATTCTAAGAAGTGCCATCCTTTATATTTGCAGGTTTATTACCTTTTTTATTAGACCGTTTCTACCTTGATTTAGTACTTAATTATTGAATGTATTTAATACCCAGTTTTTAATTTTCCTAGATATTCTTAATTTCACGTTTCTTAAATGAACATCAATAATTTTTTTTAAAAAGAATAGAATTTAATCAAAAACTTTGTACTTAGGTTTAAGATTGGGACTTAATTAGAATAGTTTAAAAATATATTGCCGGGGATTATTACTAGCAGGTACCATCTATCAAGATCTTCAAAATTTCAACGAATTATGTCATCAACTGACCGTACAGTAGGTAGAGTTCGCATTATTAGTTACGTAATAGTTTGTGCTTGTTTGTAGTATTTTTTAAAAATAGTAAGAATCAGTGTATCATCCTAACAACAAGAAAAAAACATTCATACGAACCACAACACATCAGTAAGGAGCAAGATTTCAAACATTAGTACAAAATCAAAATTAAGTATATCAAACGTTAGATTCAATAAAGAATTATATTCAGTGACATTAGAAGTGTTACACCCAGAAGAAATAATTTGTTCAACTTGATTTTTTTTGGCATCAGAATGACTATATTTAAAGCATGCTATGATAAGAATGTCAACTTTTTATCTTTTATATTTTTTTGCCAAAAAAAAAATATCTCTTAGTTTTTTTGTGAAGTAACCTGTTTATGAGAGCTGACTACTACATAAATGTTTGGTTACTGCTCCTCCATCTACGAATGTTAAGCGTAACAAAATGCCTAGAGTTCGAAGACGTCAAAATTATCACCGTGTTAGTAACTTTGACAGGGGTAGAATTGTTGCCTATCGAGATGTTGGTTTGTCTTATCGCGAAATTGGCCGCCGTATTAATTGTACTGCAATGACGCTAATGCGTGTGCGTCGTGTATGGACAGAAGAAGGTAGAGAAACACGAAGAAGACCAACTGGTCAATCGAGGTATACCACAGTGTGTCAAGATAGGCGCTTCAGACAACTAGCTCTACGAGACCGTTTTTGTACTACTCCTCAAATCGCTAACCAATGGTTTGGAGAAGAAGGCACACCTGTTACTATGCGTACACTATATCGCCGCATTCAATCCTTTGGACTTCTTTCATACCGTCCACGGTTAGAGCTGCCTTTGATTGCGGACCACTGTCGTCCACGTTTGAACTGGTGCAGAGAATGGCAGCATTGGGAGGCGCAATGGGATAATGTCGTCTTCAGCGTCGAATCGCGATTCTGTCTAGGTTTGCACGATGGCCGTAGAAGGGTACGACGTCGGCGTGGAGAGCGACGTGATATTGGGTTTGCTGTTGAGAGGCATGTACATAGGTTGGTTTGGAGGGCTGTTGCCTATGGTAGCCGATCACCACCTCTCTTTATTCGAGGCAATATGACAGCTGCGCGTTCTGTTGATGACGCCCTGCAATCTACTTTACTACCTTATCTAGATGTCCACACGTCCGTTTTCAGCAAGACAACGCACGTCTCCATATTGCTCGTCGAACTATGGACTTTCTCCAAGAAGCAGGCGTTAATATTTTGCTGTGGCCACCCCGTTCTCCGGATTTGAACCTAATTGAACATGTATGGGATATCATGGGGAGGATACTGTCCACTTTGCACCATCCCCTATAGACTCTAGCGCAGTTAATCCACGAAACTCAAGTTGCTTGGAACGAGGTACCACAAGCAGATATCGACCATGTCATTTTGCCGATGCCTAGACGTGTACAGGAGTGTACACAGCTATGGGGTCACAAAAAATACTATTATTTTTTTCGTATTACATGTTAATAAAATTTCTTGCAAGTGTTATAGCTTTATTTTTAATGTAAAACTATCACATTGCCAAAAAATTAAGTCGAAGAAATTATTTCTTGTGGGTGTAACACTTCTAATGTCATTGAGTATCTTTTGAAGGTAACTCTTATAAGCCATAGAAATTTAAAAGTTCAGTTCTCTTCCGACATGACAAAAAGTATTGATTGCCTCTTGATCGCCATCTGATGATAATAGAACTTAATTTCTATTTTTTCTTTGATAGCTTTGGAATACCATGGAGGAAATCTGAATGATTTACCTTAAAATTTATACAGGGTTAGTTAAAAGTATGAAGACGGCGATTTATTGTCGTTAATATTCATTTTAGGGAATTATGTTCAATATAAAAGTTTGTTAGGATATTTTGATCTACATTTGAGAATATTTGAATTTTTTTTTCTTCAATTGTTTTTTAGTTACGCCTGTCCGCGCAGTTTTTTTAAATGGGAACTTGTAAATTTTACTCTCCCATTCGATAGAGAATTTTTTTCTCTTTACAATAATATTTTTGTTTTTTTTAAATTCATTTTAATAACTTTTTTATAAGAAAAGGCCGGTTCATGTGTTTAACAGATGTTCGGTACATCGCAAATAGACAGAAGCGTAGCGACAAACAAACTTGATCGACATAATTTTATCAGTGGTTATTGTGTACGTCAAATCTTTGACAAAAATAATTCATTTGTGCAATTTGTTGCTGTTAATATTAACAATGGCGAGTTTAAGTGAACATGAACGAATTGAAATACTTATGATGTTGGGTTATGGAGATAGACGCAGAAGTTTACAAGACGTTTGTAATTTATTTAATGATACGCATCCAAATAGAAATCCAATTTCTAAATCCGTTGTTGGTAAAACTTTAAGACGCTTTGAACAAACGGGTAGCGTTAAAGATTTGCCAAGGAGTGGTAGACCTAGAACAGCAAAAAGCGATGATAACAAACTGGATATTTTATTGGCTGTATCTGAATATCCCCATTTATCAACCAATCAATTAGCGGCCAATTTCAATATTTCACAGTCATCGATCGTGTCATTTTTAAAAAGTGAAAAGTATAAACCTTATAAGGTACACCTTGTACACGAGTTAACGGAAGATGATTTTGATAGGAGATTACAATTTTCTGAAGAAATGTTAAATATTTGCAATAATAATGAAAATTTTGTCAACAATATTATTTTCTCTGACGAAGCTACTTTTTGCCTTACCTTGGTTTTTGGAGCACCATACGCAGTACCCCTAAAATGTTAATGTTTGGGTTGGCATTCTAGGCGGTCATATTATCGGTCCCTTTTTCATCAATGGCAATTTAACTTCGGCTCTGTATTTGCAGTTATTTGAAAATGAAATAATACCTGCTTGTGCTACGCTCTATCCTCATGAATACAATGAACACCTGCCCAATGACAGTATCTGGTTCCAGAAAGATGGCGCCCCACCACATTATGGTGTAAATGTTCGTTAATATCCGGACAACGTTTTTCCCCACAGATGGATTGGAAGACGAGGAACCATTGAATGGCCAGCCCGTTCGCCAGATTTAAGTCCTTTAGATTTTTTTCTTGGGGATACGTAAAAAACAAAGTTTACAAAGATAAGCCCGATAACGTCGAAGATTTACAAATCCGAATTACCAGAATGATACAAGAAATTCCCCGAGATTTTTTACAGAACTCTGTTCGGGGTTTTGTAAATCGATTGGGTCATTGTCAAATTACTAATGGACGACAATTTGAACACTTACTTTAATTTACTTTGTTAATAATTTGTTTAATTTTTCTTGTAAAGAAGTTATTAAAATGAATTTAAAAAATACAAAGATATTGTTGTAAAGAGAAAAAAATTCTCTATCGAATGGTAGAGCAAAATTTACCAGTTCCCATTTAAAAAAAAATGCGCGGACAGGCGTATCTAAAAAAACAATTAAAGAAAAAAAATTCAAATATTCTCAAATGTAGATGAAAATATCTTAACAAACTTTTATATTGAACATAATTAATTAATAATAAAATAAATATTAACGACAATAAATCGCCGTCTCCATACTATTAACTAACCCTGCATGTGTCAACAACTGTGTACAAATGCATCCATTACATTACAAAGGTTAAGTAAAAAATATTGACAAATATTGGAATAATTCATCTAAAATTTGACAAGGGTACGCGCAAATCCAATATGCAAATAGCATATTTGCCTTGACAAATGAAAAAAAAACCTTTAACCCACTATAGGAAACAATTATTCAATATTGAACTAGATGTTGCGAAACAGTCGACACTTTCCTCTTTCATTTTTTCTCACCATCTAGTCGTTCCGCAATTCTGTAGTGAATCTCCATATCGAACCGTCGAAATGAACAAACAATATTCCCGGCGAAACGAATCGCACAGAAGGGGGTGTATAGGGTCGTAATCGATTGGACTGGTTATGAATAACGTGACCGTTTATGTAATGAAATGCTTGCCGCAAAACGTTCTCGGCTATTACAGTTTTAGCTTTTAGCGGTAAATTGAATCCTTTGTGTGAGCATTGTTAGTTGTGAAAGCCGTCATCATGCGGTGCCGAACGATTGACAAGTTCACCCACAAAAAAGAATTTCTTCCCAGAGTCATAAACAGTAGCGATTATCGCTGCCGTATTTTAATATTTCTGTTCGCTTTAATGTACTTGTATGTAATTATGGTACGTTTGTTGTGGATTATTACTGTAGGGATTTGAAACCCAAACGTTAAACATTTTAATTATAAATTAATGGGATATCTAAATCACTATATAAATTTATTATTCTGTTACTTATTTTGATAACAACCTTGACATCTTGAACAAGAAATGATTTTTTGAAATTGAGAGAACAATAAGCACTTCTTTCGAGTATATTTCTGTATCATCTCAGTAATGATAATGATAAAAAAAATATTTTTGTTTTTTAAACTACAAGTGGTTCAATATTAAGGAAAAAATAAGAATGAAAAAAACTTACAGTTTTAAGATATCTTTAAAGAGGTTTTTGATATCAAAATGTGTTTTTAGCGTGGAAGAGTATTATCTTTGAAGGAATTACTTATGCTTTTGTGTTTGATCCTGACATCTTCTGGTCTAATGTAGAAGTATATTTGTCAGTGTAGGTATATGACATTGCCTGCGACCATTTTCTTTTTTCTGTGTTTTTTTGTGGATTATTTTACCTTGGCATAATTTTTATCTTTTTCTGTTTTTTAAAAAAATAAATATTATTATTATTATTATTACTGCTTATACTTGAGAAATAGTATCAGGACCGTATTAAAAGAAAAAATGGAAACTCATTACAGAATTCTCTATCCTTTCGCTAATTTCTCCTATTATTGTATCATCATCAGAGACCAGACACATCGGCCACTTGACGTAGGCGCATTTCAACTTAGCACATACCACCACGAATCCGTCAGTGGTTTAATATTAATCTCGAAGGAAAATGGGCAATAAACTCAGAAAACTCATTTAATGAGCTTATTTAGTCCATATCAAAATGTGACGTAGATTAAGCTGTTAATGAATGTATTCTATATCAGATTTTGTGCCATTAAAATATGTTGAATTATTGTTTCAAAAATTTTAAATTGCCTTAATCTTTACTTAATTTGAATTTATTCTAATAACCATCTCAATTAACACCTAATCATATCTACGCTTAATATTTATTTGAGAGCTTAAAGTAAAAACTGAAGAATCTATGTATACTTTATTAAATTTGGATTAGTGGTTGCTAGAGACCGGACACATCGGGTTGAAATGACGTAATTACGACGGACGATATAAATAGTCTACAACATCTGTAAGTACATCACGCAGTTATTGAATGCACAAATGATCTAGCTAGCGCGAACATTTGTTTTCATCGAGCATTGCGACGTTTTTGTTGGAAATTTACAGTTAAATTTCTGTTTTCATGGGCGTAGATAGAAGCGTGTGGAATTTTAATAATTTAATCTATTGAGATTATATTTCATAAGATAAATAAATTGCTGTGAGTTAGTTTCTTGTTTCTTGTTAGTTTTAACTGTTAATTACTTAGTAATTTTTGTGATAGATCCTGTTTAATTTCGTTTGATTGAATCTACTTCTTCCAATTATTTCGATGTAAGTGTGCATTGAATTTCGTTCAGTTTCAATAACTTACGCATACATTTTTAGTTTTCATTTATTTAGATCTAGAACCTTGTTTAAGTAGATAAGATATGGAAGAACGTCGAGAATGGCATCGTAAAACAATGGCGAGTTTGATTGACGGTCATACTGATTGTTTGTTCATTGTCAGTGATTCCGAAATTTATTGCAAAATCTGTAAAATATCGTTGAAAAATTCGTACGTACAACGTCACTTAGCATCGCAAACACATGCACAGGAATTAGACTTGTTGGAATCTAACAATTTTAACGAAGAACTCTGTGAAACTTTTATGGCGGCAAACATTCCATTAAATAAACTTAACAGTCCCACTTTAAAAATATTTGTCCAAAAATATACTGGTCGAAATGTTCCTGATGAATCCACCTTACGCAAATATTATGTTTTTAAGTGCTACACGAAAGCAGTAGAACGCATTAGGAGCCATCTTTAAAATCAGTATCTCTGGATAAGTGCCGACGAAACTGTCGATGTATTAGGAAGCTCTGTGGTAAATGCTGTAGCTGTTGTACTACGAATAAAATAAAATTAAAAAGCCCTTACCACAATAGAATTTAATGATTCTAAATACGTATTTCTACAAACACGTTGTCATCTTCAGTAGAAAAAACAGTGTAACACTTGAACGCACAAAAACACTCACAGAAGGATTGTTCTGAGCGTCTTCTAGTTTAACACTCCACCACACCAAATATGAAATCCGCATTAAACTAAATTGAGCCCGCTATTTTTCGATGTATGAAAGATATCACAAAAGTTCTACAATGTGACTCAATCAATTGTTACACACCGTCACCAGTGTAAAACATACAGAAACGAGAAAAAATTCTAAACAAAATATAAATCTATAAACTCTAATTACGGATTTCGATAACAAAGTTGCCATATTCAGTAGAAAAATCTGAAAAATAATGTTAAGCGTACTGCTTTTGGTTAAGGTACAACCTTTGAAAATATGCTCCTCACCAAATCGTCAGTGGGATAACACTCAGTGCTATCCCACGTCCTTCTGAACAAGCCACCCTTCAAATTGTGTATAGATTTCGCACAACACCCTCTCTAAATGATGCAAATCACCAACACGTCGGATGAATGTGCGTACTGAAGAGGCTATCGTCACTGTAAACGAAAGTGTGGATGATTAATTGATTTTATTCATTCATCATCGGTTGTAGGAATTGTGGTTCTGTCCTTCCGCTACGTGCAAAATTTTGCGTAAAGATCTTGACTTACACCAGTATAAGGTCAAACTGGTACAGAAATTTAAGTCATAAGACTATCATATGCGTTGTTCCTCCGCCGATTAAGCCCTAGGGTAATTGTAAACTGATCCCTTATTTTATCGGAAAATAGTTAACGATGAGTCTTATTTTTGGCTGAACGTAGTTAACGATGAGTCTTATTTTTGGCTGAACGGGTTTGCTAATAAGCAAAATAGTCGCATATGAGGCGGAACAAATCCACAAGAAAACTAGGAGACTCCATTACATTCATTAGACACAGATCACAACGTGTCGGTTAAAGGGTTAAAACTTGGCAAAGCCATCAACAACTCCAGAGATCTCGACGTATACGAAGGCATTCATATCGGTAGAAACAAATGTAATATGTTTAACTCGGATAACGGTCCGATCCTAGACAGTTTGTCATTTTTCATTAATTGAAAAGAGATAGAAAAAAGTTGAAGGCCATTTTCTTAAGAGAAGTAAGTTGTAGTAATTTTTAGTCTGTGTGTTTATTTTGAAGTCAATGTATACGTGGACGCCGTGTAAAGTTGTTGCGCGATTATATGTGTTAGCTTTACAGTGCTTCATGTGATTTACTGATGATGACAACTTAGTTGTCGAAATACGTATTTAGGATACTATTATTAATTGTGGTAAGGGGTTTTATACCTTTTTATACTTTTTAAAAGATATACTTTGCATTTTATATCGCTATTTCAATAATTTTGATATATAAATTGGTGTATTAGCATATGCGATTACTAGAATTTAAGAAATTACTTTTGACGATCGTCGTATATTAGTTTTGAAAATAATCCTTAAGATTAAAGGTAAGATTTAAGATTTAAGGTAATGTAAATAGATTTAATATATACCAGAGTATCTATCTAATTTCTCAAGATCCACCTTTAATTTTAACCAAACCCGAACCTGATATTAGAAAAGAAAACGTAGCCATTCCTTTGACAATAACAGAAGCTGAGACCCTAAAGCAATTTTCGCGTGACGTGAACGACTACTTCAGACCGCAATCGTCTGGAAGCATGTAAACGCACACCTAATATGCCATTAAACGCGCGAGTTCATCCCGGTACGGTGCCCACGTTAGCTCATAAAAATACACCTAAATTAATAGGAATTCAATTTACTTTCCGCCAGATGTCGCTACTGCTTACACTATGGGTGTATTAAATTGAAATTACTTTGTGAAAGTAACGGCGTAGTGTTTCCAATGGACAAACGTTCGATATCTATCTTTAGATCAACTTGTCTCCTTTTAGGAGTTGAAAGAAGAATGTGGACAATTAAGGGTGTGATCGTGGAAAACTTACGTGTGCTTAAGTGAAAATAAAACTGTATTGTTTCAGGGTATAAATTTTTGCCACCGAAGAAAATAATCTCTTAAGTGAAGTGAAGTCGTCTAGACGGTTTAAGCAGTAACTATTATAACGTTCCATTTCTCATTTTGTATTACGTCGCGTAATATTATTTTTATCAATATATGTTGACTTCTCTTAACAAATGAAACTGACGTATAATTTACTTGAAACAGACTATAGAAAACACTTGATAAATTTCACGGTTTTATTTTCTTCAAGTGTATGTATGTATTTTCTTTTCTATTTGGCATTGAGGGATCCAAGCACATTAGCCACATGCAAGGTGCAATTGCAACTTATAGCAAATTTTCTCTAAACTTTAATATTACATTTTTTAATAAAATCGATAGGTGCTCTGTGTACCCTTGCATCATTGCACATGAGAAATAGTACCACATGTGTTGGTAATTGTACTTTAAGTTCCACTAACTTGCTGAGTAATGTATACTTTTATTGCTCAAATAATGGCATGCCAAAACTAGGTGATTTAATCCTGCAACTTCGTAACCACATCTACAGGAAGATGAATGAACTATTTTCATTCTGTATAAATGAGCAGGAAAGTTACAGTTCCGAATTTCATTCTCGCTATAGTAGAATACACAAATCGTGAGACCTTAATGCGTTGTGTCAACGCGTGTTACAGATAGAAGGATGCATTCTATTAAACTGGGTCTTCTGTTGATTATAAGACGCTTGCCATTTATATTCCCAATTTTGCTCTTGAAGAATGCCTTTCAAGAGATGATGGAATTTCTGTTTCGTGTGTAATGTGATCCATTATTTCTTCATTGGTTACTCATGCTTTAGCCCAACATCCACTTCCTCGTTGGAAATAATTCCTACGTGGCCTTTCACTCAAAACAGTTTATCATTAACACCGTGATATCTTAGGTCTGCACATTTTGAAATTATATCAGGGCACAACAGGATGTTCTTTCGAAAACAATTTCCTTCAGAGCGTTAAACACGCTGTGAGAGTCCGAGATGATTACAAGGATGGTGAAACTCATTTCCTTAATATATTTCAGTGCTTCAACGATTGCTCTAGCCTCTGCAGGAAAATAATTCAACATACCAGTTAATCTACATGATCTACCAACCCTGCTATTTGTATCGTAAACCGCAATATATGTATTTGTGGGTAGTGGATATTTTGACCATTTTCTGATTGCATCTATTACCATGGGTGTCGAAAAAATAATTTTTTTTATCTAATATTTCTAAGTAATAGAGGTTTGTGCTTTTATTAACATTATACAGTAACTTGTAGCCTTCTATGACGAAGGACTCAATTCGTGTCAGCAATTTATTTATAACTTATGGGCTACATAAAATATTTAGTGAGCCTTCCAGAGTATCTAAAAGCTCCAGGACATGCATAGACAATATTTTTATATCGGAGGGTATGAACAAAAAATTGTTTGAAACCTTTAATCCTCATCTGTCTGACCATTTCTGTCAGAGAATATCCTTAGTAATTAAGGACGAAGCTGAAACATAAAAGCTGACCAAGGAAAACACCAGATAAAAATTAAATTAATTCGTGCACCTTTGTGAGCAAACTTTTAAACGTAAATTGAGTTCACTGTATACTATTGACAACATGCAGGAATGTTTCAAATGCTTTTTTGCTATCTACTGGCATATTTTTGATGAATCATTTCCTGAAGTTGTAAGGAATATTAGTAGCAACTACAACAATATGTCATGGTAGGTTGAGGAAATTAAAGAAATGAGATATGTTTTTGTTTGTGTTGAATAAGTAATGTTGTGTAATGTTGTTATGTAATAAGTGTTGAAATAAGTAGAGCTACAGGCGAGAGAGAGGCTAATGAATTATACAAGTGTCCCGTATCGTTATGTTTAAATTTTAGGAGTGTAAAGTAGATTTCATTTCAAGTAACAAAAACGCAAAACTTGTATATCCATTTTTATTTGTTTCAAAGTTACAGATTTATGAATATGATTGTCAGATCATGAAAAAAAAAGTAATCCTAAAGTCAATAAAAACTGATTTTATTTAAAAAAGTTCAATTAATAATATTTTCGAAATGTCCACCTCCTTGTTGAATGCAGGCTTGTGCCCGTACTTGTTTTGTCGGATTTGCTCGGCAGCCAGTTGAATACGATCCGACAACTCTTCTCTTGTGCTCGAAACTTGCGCGTAGACTAAATTTTTCATGTACCCCCATAAATAAAAGTCAAGGGGATTAAGATCGGGTGATCTGGGTGGCCATGCAACAGGACCACCTCGACCAATCCATCTTGGATAATCGACGTTAACCCAATTTCGGACAGCAATTCCGAAATGTGGTGGTGCCACATCCATGTGAAACCACATGTCTCGTCGAACATTCAGTGGGACATCCTCTAAAAGACCTGGCAGTTCGTCAATAAGAAATTGAAGGTAATTGTCCGCATTTAATCTCTCAGGAAGAACGACAGGACCAATCAACAAGTCATCGATTAGGGCCGCTCAAACGTTAATAGAAAATTCATGTTGAAATTTAGATGGGCGTATAGCTTTGGGATTTTTTGATGACCACCTGTGCAGGTTTCTCAGATTTGTTACACCACTTCTCGTGAACGTAGATTCATCTGTCCAGAGGACTGTTCTGCAGAAATTAAAATGAAGCCGTGACTGTCTTAATATTCAGGTAGAATAAACTTGACGAACATAGTGGTCTGCCTCAAGCAAAACGCGTCCCCTGCGATAGTGATATGGATATAAGCCCTCACGTTTTAAAATTCGCCAAGCTGTCGCTCGTGGCACTCCTAGTTGTCTAGCCATTCGACGTACACTGAGAGTTGGATCCCTTGTGACAATAGCTACTGCTTCTTCCTCTAAGTCTGCTGGCAAATTTACTCCTCGGGCGAAAAGATAATCACGCAGTCCGCATACCCGAAATTGTCTGTGCACTTCCAGAAACGTTCTGTAATGAGGAATGCGCCTACCCGGAAACCGATGTCGGTATTCAATAATTGCTTGACGTGCACTGTCATTACAGTAGCCATACACAAAATGCATGTCCGCATACTCTTAAGAAGAAAATTGGTAAGGCGTTTTGAATAAATAAAACGTGTCCACTCACTAATAAGCTGTTGTATGAACTGAAACGTAATGTAATTCTTTATTAAAAAATGCTACGTTAACAGTCATCTGAACATTTGTTTATTCTATGATATTAATGGTTCAGCACTTACGAAATAAGTAAAAACCTTCTTTATCATAAATCCAAATCCTGTAGATCTCCAAGAAATTACTGTATGCACTACGACACGTGTTTATTTATTTTAGGATAACATTTTATTATGCGATGTTAACAATCACAGGCCTGTTATTGAATCGTATAACTTTTTTTAAATAAAATCAGTTTGAATCTTGAAATCTGCTTGAGTCAGTACTACACCCCATTTTTTCACTTAAGTTTTAAAGATCACATCAGCAAGATGATTTCCTCCAGAAGCGATGCACTGATGTAGGCGATTTCTGAAGTTTTCAACTGCGTTCTGGCACATATCGATCGGAATGGCGGCGATTTCCTCTGTAATACGGATCTTCAGTTCTTCCGAATTGTGAGGACGATGCTGAAAAACCTTTTCCTTGAGGTAGCCCCACAGGAAAAAATCGCAAATGCTCAAATCCGGTGATCTCGCCGGCCACCCCTGGTCGCCCCTCAGAGAGACTAGGCGCGCAGGTAACATCTGCCTCAGTTTTGTCATTGAAATCTGCGCTGTGTGGGCCGTAGCCCCGTCTTGTTGGAACCAAATATCCCCAAGGTCTTGTTCTTCAGCCAACCGTGCCAATTGTGGATCAAAAAAAAATTTCGAGCATCGAAACATAACGCCGAGCGGTGACGGTTGTTGCACGCTCATCCTCCTCAAAAAAGTATGGTCCAATAACCCCAAATTTGGAAATGGCACACCATACAGTGACTTTCGGGGAGTGGAGAGATCTCTCGTAAACTTGTCGTGGGTTATTGTCCGACCAATAACGGAAATTCTGTTTGTTTACGTCTCCAGAGAGATGGAAGTGGGCCTCATCACTACTGAAGAACGTTGACCTTGGTGGGATACGGTCTAACATTTCTTGGGCGCGATTCACACGGTTTTGAAAATCTGGAGGCATCAACTCCTGAACCAGCATAATCTTATAGGGACGGAAGAATAAATCTTCATTCAAAATCCTCCTTACAGAGCGGTCGGACATGTTTAATGCAGTTGCATGTCTCCGGGCAGAGCGTGTTGGTGATTGTTCAACAGCTGCTCTCACTAGAGCTACATTTTCGGGAGTTCTCACTGTTCTGGGTCTTCCCATACCCCTAGGCCTTTTTGTTGAACCAGTTTCTTCCAGCGCACTAACCCAACTCGCGATAACATTGCGGTGCGGAACGGGATCACGAAGTGGAATGTTAAAGTGCCGTCGGAAGGTCCGCTGAGTGATGATGAAAGAACGACCGCTTTCAAAAAACGTGCGAACGGCGAAGCCGCGATGCTCTCCGTTGCAAACCATTACTACGACTGAAAACGGGGTGAGTTACCGGACACAATAAATCCCATGCCAGGTTTCCATCCTCACCACAGCGGATGTAGTCGCCCATCGCAACTGCACTGTTTGTTTTGCCGCACCCTGTATAATAAATAAGATGCTAATGTATGTTTTGAACTACTATCGCCAAAAGTTTCTCTCTTTATTAAAATTTCGCCTTTGTAAAAGACAAATTATAATATCGAGCAAAGAGGCCATTTAATAATTCGCACAACGTTTCGATATTAGATAACGCCGTTTATGCATTAACCTTTACTTCGGGGTCTGTCAAAGGAGTTTAATTTTTCGTAATAAACACCGTCAGAAACAGGTTTCAAACTTTAATTAAAAATCAAGCAATTAGGTAATATTTAAAAGTGCCTTTAAATTTTTTTTCAAAGCATTACGTTCAATTTTCCTTTTCAAGTACCAACCATTATTCGCACAATAACGAATATGAATTTCAATTTAAAACTTTTATATGGGATCGTTAGCGATAATTAAGGAGAGCAGATTTTTTTTATATTCAGGAGGAGTTCGTCGAGTTTTAATTGTTTCAAGTTTTATACCACACGCTTTTTCATTTATTTTACTCCTCTTTGTCCAATCATAGCCGCTCTAAGTTCCGAGATTTTCTCCGAAAAAACTCGACCAACGCATAATACCAATAACAATAATGACACTTAATAGCAATGAACACACAATTTTCAGAATCGTCTCTTCAGCCCAGTTTTTAAGATTAAACACCGTAAAACCCGTAATCCCCGTTTTCAAGTGATTTGCATCGCTTTCGAAACTTTAAGAGGCGCAACTCTCCGCTCGCATAAAAGCACGAAAATTAATTTTATTTGCGCGTCTCTACGCTTGAGAATCGCTTTATACCCACCCCCTCCGCAACAGCATAAGTAACTCTTTGCCCGTAGTAGCGGTCCGACCGACTCATACCGCACAATTTAAATATCCATTCCTTGCCTTTTATGAGTGCTTTGCGGAGGTTTCCCACGTTTTCCTGAACAATTTAGGAAGTTTTCCCTTGTCAGGCGGTCGGACCGGTCCCTACTTAAAAAAAGGGAAACTTCTCGTTGAATATTTCCTTTCGGCGCGTCGCCCATAACGAAAAGAAAACAGATTGTTAGTGTATGACGAGTAAACAAAATTAACTTGATTTCCTCGAGAACGGAAATCATCTTAATGAGTTCTATCTTTTAAATAATGCAATATTATAACCAACAGAATTAATTTCGTTTGCGAGGAAAACGTCGCAATTCGAACGAAACTTTACGAATTGCAGACATTCCAGACTGAAGACAAACACTATTTCTTATTTAAAATGATTTTAAAGTATCAGCGAAATATTTATTTTTGCTAGTAACAGCCCCTAAAGGCATTAGGATTTAGAGGGTAGCTTCATATTACATAATATGGCTAGCATTATATATTAATTGCCTATTTTAAATAGTGCTTAAAGAACACCCTCGAAAATCAAGGTGCCTTGAACCTATGAAATTCTAATCCTGCTACCCATTGGACCACAACGGCCCATGACTTTTGTCAGCTATTCGGAAAGTTTCACAGGAAATATTTAGCAGAATTTTTTCCTCAAAATATATCTTCGAACCTAAGAATCTATCGAACCTATCACCACGGATGCTCTTTATATGGAAGATTTCTCAGGAAAAATTTATGGATTAAAAGATTTTCGAAAGACCCTCACAGAATTACTTTGTCACCTCTACACTCCACTCCTGGCATTACATTGTTTCAAAATATAAATTTTGAAAAATAAAGTTTATTTTATTTTAAATGAACTGTTTTAATATGAATTGTAATAAATGTACCCGAGTGTCCCAATAGTGCGGTGTCGGCCCATATCTGGATACCGTTTGAAGATACGAAAAAACTTTTCAAACAAATGTTGTTTACTTCTTAAAGGGGCATAGCCTAAAAATACTTTCCTTTATACAGAGTGTCTCAGAATAGGAGTACTAAACCTAACTTAATTTTTTCAAACGAAACCCTACATTTTATTCAATTTTTAGAGTCTGCTAATAAAATGTTATACTTATACAATTGTATAAGTATGACATTAATATACTGTCATTTATATTTTATGTTCATTGAGAAAGGCATCACTTGCCGAAACATGTTTAAAATTGTTTTAAATATATGCATTTTTGAGTAAAACCATCGTTTCCTTAACAAACCTTAAATCGCCAACTAATTAATAAATCTACCATAACATACAAAGGTCACGAAATAATTATCTTTATATATATAGTCGACACTCTATATAGTAAAAGACCAAAATGTTGACAGAAATTTCACTATAAAGAGTTTTTCACTATATAAGAAGAAAAAGAATCACTAAATTGAATTATTGAATTATTAGAAAAGATTTTATTAAACATTTGAAAGTTTAAATACATAGCATGTAGATACTGTACACATTACATATTGCTATGAATAGTGGTTGTGAATTTGATAATACGACTATTCATAACCAATCTGTCCAGCTTGGATATTCAGTCGGTTAATTTTCAAGATGAGACTGCTTTTCCCTCAGGGTTCCAATCGGAAAAGTGGAAAACACAATTGTATTAGTAAAATATTTGAGCACCACTCAAAATTTATTTGAGAAATAGTAATTATGTCTTGAAGTTACTTATGAGCACAAACGAAAAAGGTTAAATTTAAAAACATACACACAGTCAACTTTAAATGAAACTTTAATACAAAAATTAAAAATATATCTTTATGAAGTATAAAGATTAATATTCCGTCATTAAACAATATTATTAAGGTAAAAATATCGCATGGAAATGACAGTTGCATGCGATAAAAACTTCCTTTAATGACTTCCGATCAAAATTAAAACTAATAAATTACAAAGATGCTTTTTAATTTCTCCCACAAGAAACAAAAATAAACAAACTGAAATGACAGCCCCAACCAAACTTTAACGCATGTGCAAACACATGAAAAATAATATGCCCTTGATATCCCAAGCGTACAAAATTTTATAGTTATAGAAAAATTGTTTTTATATTAGAAATTAAAAAAAAAACGTTCTTTGTCATTTAAATCAAATAACTAAGAATAATATATATATATATATATATATATATATATATATATATATATATCAAAATTAACACAATGGAAAAATACAAAATTCAATACATTCAAAATAATGATAATAATAATAATATTAAGATATCTTTAAATATAATTTACTTACGTAAATAAAAAAAATATATATATATTTTCTCGAGACACCTGAGGTAGAAAGCTTATAAAATTAACAATAACGAGATCAACTAACTCGTATAAAAATATCGGTAATGAAATCAAACACCACAAATTAAATCAAAAATCACGAAGTTACTTAACAAAGATAAAGATTTATCTTATCATAAACACTTCTTTCTACACCCAGAGTACATTTTCGTCTCTTTCGGATACAGCAAACCCGCTGACTCCCTATAAAAAATACAGTTATAAAAATCGTACACAGCAATGCAAACGGCGTGCTCCAACTGCACTAGTCAAAAATATATATAAGTTCAAAATAAATGTGCATTCATAAATAATAAAACTTTTCAAAATATTTGCGGGGAAAAGTCTATAGCAATATGTATGTACAGGGCTAAATGCTACATACGAAATAAAAAGAATACATAACACAAAATCTGTTAATACATGCATATGTATGTATATACATTTAAAATTTGTGTAGTCCTGAGAAATTGCTAAATACCACATGTATGTACATACATACATATTATGTACTAGGAAAAATAATCAGTTATTTTCTTTTGAACATTACTTCTGAAAAATAATAGTTGCTCAACAAAATTCTCGCATTTATTTAAATGCATAAAAGCTGAAATAAATGCTGAAAGTGGTTCGCACAATATTTCCTATTTCATTTTAACTAAATTTAGCAGGACATTCCCCGGTTACAGTTTCTTCTTTATGATCTTCTATACTTTTTATATCGCCAATTATGTCTTGGTCAGTTGGGAGATCTGTCGTCCAACATCATTGTCGATTTCTAAGAAATCTTCAAGTAAAAAATCTGCGTCGACGGTAGCCGTTTTTTTGTAGAATACCCCATTTATTTTTAAGGTAGCGAGATCCATTTCGTCTTCTTCTTCCCATTCGTCAATTTTTTCAGTAAAACCTGCTTTAGAAAAGCAGTTTTTGATTGTTTTCTGAGAAACATTTTCACTCCATACTTTAGCGACTTCGGTTATACACTCTTTAAAGGTAATCAATTTTTGGACTGGAAGGTTGTTATCAATCGCGTTAACAATTTTGTGGACAATTCTATTTCGGTAATGATGTTTTATGTTTTTTATAATACCCTGGTCCATAGGTTGCAATTTGGAGGTCGTGTTTGGTGGAAAAAAGATCAGTTCAATATTCGTTAATATTTTACTTACAGTAACTAGATGTGCAGGACAATTGTCTATAAACATCGCAATCTTTCGCTTTTGGCTTTTCATTTTCGTGTTCAGTTCTTTGATTCATCTTTCGAAAATCTCAGAAGTCATCCATGCCTTGTTATTACTGGCGTAATCTGACTCCAGAGATTTAACTCCTTTTAAACAACGGGGATTTTTGCTTTTACCTATCAGCAGTAATTTCAGTTTTTCTGAGCCATTGATGTTTGCTCCAACCATCAGTGTCACCCTTTCTTTACTTGTTTTAACACCAAAACATTTATCACTTTTAAAAGCAAAAGTTTTGTTTGGCAAACATTTAAAAAACAAACCGGTTCCATCACAATTGAAAACGTTTTTTGGCTCGTACTTTTTCAATACACTTTTTAAAACAGTTTCAGTCCAAATGTCACAGTCCTCCTGACTAACGCTTACACTCTCGCCGGACACCGTCTTGAAAACAATTGCATTGCGAGTCTTCCAGGCACTCAACCACCCTTCACAAGCTTGAAAATTAACGCAGTTATATTCATTATCAAATTGAAGAGCTTTATGCTTTATTAAATTTCCCGATATTGGTACGTTTTGATGCGTACGGGCGACATGAAACCATCGTAAAACTGCTTCATTTACATTCTCGTAAGAACACACCCGTACTCGTTTTCGACTGCTTGGAACATTCGTTTTCTTGATGATACTTTCGCGACTTTTTATTATCAGAGAGACGCACTTGGAGAAACACCGAATTTCGCAGCAAAATCAATTTTTTTGGAGCCTTAATCAACTTCCTCCAAAACTTTAATTTTCTCAGCTAAACTTAAACACACTCACTTGGACATCTTAACTGATTCTTAAACAAAAACAAACTGAACCTGTTTGCGAATTACATATGTAATCTAGGCCTGGACTACATACATATAAAATGGGTTTTCCCCGGGATTCTCACAGAAATCTATTGTACTTGATTTATCGTTATGAACGCGTTAAGAACCTTTTCAAAACAGTGCGTCATAAAAATGGAGTTCGTGCTAATGTTAGGTAGAAATGGGAAACTCGAAGTGGCCAAAATCTCAATAAATGCATAAAAATTTATACATGAAATTCCGGTAAATATTTTATTATATAGAGTGTTACTATTCTACAGATTCACTATATGCAGGGCTTTTTACATGAAATTTCATTAAAATATTCTAGGGCTTGAAAAAATTGCACTATAAAGAGTTTTTCACTATATAGAGTTTCACTATAAACAGTGTCGACTATACATATATGAGAAGGAATTTCTTATTTTCTTGGCCGTAATTATAATACGAGATAAAAGTAATATTTCTTATGAGTAGCGGCCGAGTAATTAAAGCATACATTGCCCAGAACAATTAAACCAACACCTCCCGCCCACATAGTGTTGATACAGCTAACACTCCTTCCACCCATTAAAATAAATACATGTCTGAAAACGGTCTAAACGTAACAAATACATAACACTACGTTAATGCTACAAAAATTTAATGCACGTAGATTTATTATAATATCGTTCCCTTACCATTTTTGACATTTAAATAAATTTTACAGTTTTTGAAAAAGATACTATAAATAACGTGTGTATAAATTATCGCAAAAGCTACACGCAGCGACGTTCTTCGTTTGGTTCTGAATAAAAAATCTTAATGTTAAAATGTCGTATCATGCTTCGTTTGTTTTCACGGGGTTCTCGAAGTTCAGACTTTTAGTGCGTAACTAGCCTTTGCTCTTCGATATCTGTTAATAGAGATAGATGCAATTTAGTTTAAAGAAAACATTTTTACTAGTATTATTTCGTAAACGTTTTCTTTTTGATTTAAAAGCTTGTTTTAAACATTTATTCATTAACGTACTTCCACGAAAAACAAATTTGGCAACGTTGTAGAACAATAAGTTTGTATTTCAAAGTGAGTTCAATCAAAATCATTAGTCAAATTTTGACATTTATGAATTTACGAAGCATGATACGATATTTTTTATTCAGAACCGAACGAAGAATGTCGCTACGTGTAGCTTTTGCGACAATTTATACACACCTTGTATAGTATTGAAACGTCAAATTAAATATTATTATAATTACCCGGCTGGTACTCCAAAAAGATATTACTTTTATCGCGTATTCTAAACATCAAATTAGATATTGTTTTAATTACCCGGCCGCTACTCCCAAGAAATATTATTTTTATCTCGTATATATATATATATATATATATATATATATATATATATATATTTAGCTATATATATTTATATATAGCTTCACAATTTTTACATTTAATGATTTAACATTGTACCTAATTTTATTTTATTAACCAATATTATTTTAATGTCTAATTTTCTTAATATTTTATTTAATTTATCTGAGATGTGGGGGATATATGTAATCGAATTCTGGATATAAAAGTTTTTTGATGTTATTGCTTCTTCGTGTTTTAGCATATTATCTATGATTTTGGGATTATATCCATTATTTTCTGCTGTCATTTTAATAGCGTTTATTTCTTCATTAAAGTCCTCAATATCCAATGGTACGTGTGACATTTTTATTTTAAGTGATTTTTTGCTTTCGCGTGTTGTTGTCGTATTATCTGTAAATGTAGGTTTCATATAAATTTTGTATGATAACCTATTTTTATTTTGTATGTCGTTACATGTAGAATTTGTTATATTTTTCGTTTTTTATCATGATTCGTATCTTGCGATTTAAAAAATTAAGCAGTTTTAAGAATTTTGTTAATTGCCTTTCTGTACCTGTCCAAATACACAATATATCATCCACATACCTCGCCCAATAATACAGGGCAATCCAAATTAAGTGTTCACCATTGGTAACTTTGTTATTATTAAAGATACAAGATTGTTTAAATTAGCAAACTAGTAATACTTTTAACGCTCTTTAAGTTGGAAAAATTTAAAAAAAAAGAGCAGCGCGTTTTCGAGTTTTCCCGAAAAATATGTTTTTTTCAAATGGAAACCCCTGTATATTATATCATTTTCTGTTAGAAATTCAATTTTTAAACAAAAAATCTTATAAGAAATTTTTTACTGGGATTAAAAATACTTGAGTTATAGTGAATAAACAAAAACAGCTAAGTCAAGTGCATTTATATGTTTCTATGATAACGACGTTAATTCTTTCTAGTAAACGTCAAATATTAGTACAGTTTTATTAGTCTTTCACTCATAAATTTCATTTTGCTAGTTATTAATTTGACAAAAAAATTATTTTTACCCATGCAGAAAAGTGTGATATGTTAGAATCTTATTTAGTGTGCAGAAAATCCTCTAGGAGGACAAAAGAACACTACGCTTAATTATATCCACTCCGAACACAACCAAATGAGCAATTTTTTCTGAGACTGTACCGAAAATTTAGAGGCAATGAGAGTGTTTTTGCCAAAACAAGAACAAGAAGGACTTTTATAATAAGCGAGGCCACGGAAATTCTAGTTCTTGCATATTTTGAGGCCAACCGTGAGAATTCCATACTAGATATTATCAAGGAATCTGATTTGAGTCACGGTACTGTGCATAGGATTCTGAAGAAACACAAATTCATTCCTTATAAGTACAAACCAGTTCAAGTTTTCTTGCCAGGGGATCAAGAGAGAAGAATGTTTTTTTGCCACTGGTATCTTAACTTTTGTCGCCAAAATGTAAACAACTTTCGTTATATTTTATGGACCGATGAATCAAATTTCTCAAATTCTGGAATGTACAATACAAAAAATCATCATTACTGGTCAAAGGAAAATCTTCTTTTAGTACATCCAAGACGCCCGCAAGTCCGTTACAGTTTTAATGTTTGGTGCGGTTTAATTGGTTCAAGGATTGTTGGTCCTTTCTTTTATGAGGGCACTCTAACTGGTGAAAGGTACATAGAATTTTTGACTGAAATTTTGAATAATTTCTTAGACGATATTGATCTCATAAGTAGACAGAATCTGCATTTTCAGCAGGATGGCGCACCTGCGCACAACTACAGAGGTACTCATCAAATTTTAAATACTATTTTTAACAATTCATGGATAGGAACAAATGGTCCTATTTAGTGGCCTCCCCGATCGCCAGATTTAACACCGCTTGATTTTTTTTTATGGGGTTATTTAAAGACAGATTTATAAGCAAAGGTACGAAAACGTAAACGCCCTAAAAATTGCAGTTAGTGAAAAGATAAACCAAATAGATGGTAGGACCATACTAAAAGCAGTTCGACAAGTTCAGAAACGTGTTCAAAAATGTATTGAACAACAAGGTGGTATTTTTGAACATCTTCTATGAAAAAATCAGTGATTTTTATTATCTTTTAATGATATGTTTATGTATAAAATAAAGTTTATAAAAATTATTTAGCTGTTTTTGTTTAAAAATTATAACTCAAGTGTTTTTAATCCCAGTAAAAAAGTTCTTATAAGATTTTTTGTTTAAAAATTGAATTTCTAACAGAAAATGATATAATATACAGGGGTTTCCATTTGAAAAAAACATACTTTTCGGGAAAACTCGAAAACGCGCTGCTCATTTGTTTTTTTTAATTCTTCCATCTTAAAGAGCGTTAAAAGTACTACTAGTTTGCTAATTTAAACAATCTTGTATCTTTAATAATAACAAAGTTACCAATGGTGAACACTTAATTTGGATTGCCCTGTATACCTGTTTAATTAGGATATTATTAATCTGGAATAATTCTTGTTCAAAATAGTTCATGTAAATGAATCACTCTGTAGAAGATGTGGCAGAAGATATCTTCGATATCTTCTACCACCTCGAATATTGAGAACCATTTGTCAATTTGGTCTATATTTACTAGTAAATACAATTATATACATGTTAGTCACGTTATTACCTTGTGTACAAAGATATTATTTACATTTTGTTCCATAAATATTAGGAGCAGTTGTTATTCATAGATTATATTTAACAATTATATCCAATTTGTTTGTAATTATATATGTGAATTAAATATTCATCATGTGTATATCTAGCGGTAATTAAAGAAATATTAATAAAAGCCAAATGCTAACACTACGAACGTCTACCGATTCTTTTGTTAATTAAAACCATACAAGTCGGTTATTAATCAAACAACGTGTACATAAATTTATCTATCATCACTGTAATGTTTAGGGCCTTTGTTTGAAACGTGAAACGTTCATTTTTCATTCTATAAATTAGAATTTTGACAGCGCATTCTTGTAAAACTTTCCAACACAATCACCCCCGAACACCAAACACAATTACTTCCCACACACTAATTCCACTTATGACGGTAAATATTTTGATACAGAACGAACCCAGCAACAACAACACGTAAATAACATTTTCCTTCGATAAAGATCTCGAAGTAGTTTAACATGTTTTTCTCGTAATTGCCTTCAACAGCTTAACACATTATGACCGTGCTTATTATTATATTCAGCCCAAAATTAAAGTTATCCTGATATCGATGTTTGTAATGTGATTTAATACAATACGAGGGATGTCTTTTTAGTATTGAATATAGCAGTGGATCCATTCAAAGTGCTGAATTGTTTTTCTAAATATTTTACAATCAAATTGATTCACTTCTGCATTCGTTCAAACCAATTGTTAAACCGATTTGCTACGAGATTTTGGCGATTTTTTGGTCGGTCCCTGTATATTTGTTATATAACGTATCGTTACGTCCTCGGCTTTTTGGGACAGAATTTTTAGAGAAGGAGATGTGTTCGGTGTTTTACGGGGAGATAGGTTGTATATCCTCTGCAAGACTAGATAGGTTACTTGGTGTGTGCCGCTAGAGTTTTAGTGGCTTGAAATGTTATTCTGAAAATTGATGGATAATTAGCGATTATTTCTGGCAAACAAACGATTGTGTAGCAATCCACATTTACTTTCCTTCGATCTTGCAAAGGAATTGTAGCTACATAACCGTATTTTGAGACAAACGTTGCGATCATGTTTTTCGACACATTTCGCGAACTTTTGTCGGATTCTCTTCGTCTTGAAACATGCAAAATGCGGACTGACGTTTATTTTCGGGGTCATAGAACAATTTAAGCAAGCTGTGAGGTACTTCGTAATTTCTTTACTGAAAAAGAGTTCAAGTTACGAAAAAAAGTCAAGAGACACTTGTTGGAACTGCTTCATCAGGAAGGAGTCCAGAGGCCCCTCAGAAGCGCTTCAAAAAGATGCGTTTCTGGACAACACAAATACATTGAACGCGTCACGTTTGAGATAGAAATGTTTCACTAACACCAGTAGGGAAAGTCTATTAATTTTTGACTCACTAACGTATAGGAGACCTTATCTTGGTTGAACGGCCGAAAACGCGGCCCTTTATGTCGTCCTTAGGAGTCGAACACCTTTAAAAAGGACTGGGAATACATGCACGT
The DNA here is from genome assembly GCA_935421215.2 of Melolontha melolontha. Taxonomy (NCBI): domain Eukaryota; kingdom Metazoa; phylum Arthropoda; class Insecta; order Coleoptera; family Scarabaeidae; genus Melolontha; species Melolontha melolontha. The sequence goes on along the minus strand of OW285235.1, from coordinate 252,076,350 downwards.
ATCAGATATGTTTCCCTTACATTGAAAGTGGGGAGCCACTCATCGATCACAAACAGTCCGCATGTCAGCTGCATGCTACGAGGGGTCGGTTTTATATTCCCGGATTAGGCATGAAAAAAAAGTTTCGAACAGCAATAAAAATTTATTTTTGCTTTTGTATACAAGTATTACATCGTTTTAATAACATCTCTAATCCATTATAAAAAATTCTTTTGGTTTGTCTGCAAAATATATTTCAACGGCCGCTATAAGTTCATCATCGTCCATAAATTTTGCTCCCCTTGGAGTTCTTTTGAGATTAGGAAACAAAAAATAGTCGCACGGAGCGAGATCTGGACTATAATGTGGATGGTATATTTCTGTGAAGCCACATTCTGCAACGGCAGCTTTTGCAAGTCTTTATTTGTGGACTGGTGCATTATCGTGAAGCAACAGGACACCTTGCGTCAGTTTTCAGTACCTTTTCGCTTTAATAGAATCTCTTAGGCGATGTATTAATCTTGCGTAATGCTCTTCTGTTACCGTACTACCCTTGCGTAGATTCATTCATGCGTAGATCAATCATTAGTATTCCCTGACAATCCCAAGAAATCGTTACCGTAATTTTTCCTGCGGAAGGGGTGACTTTAAACTTCTTGGCGGACTAGAAGCCTTAATATGCCACTGCATTGATTCTTGTTTTGACTCAGAATCAAAATGATGGACCTAGGTCTCATCTGCGGTGACAAGTCGATTGATAATAATTAAACCCGGTTCGGCCCCACAAAGCGCCAAAAATTGTTCACACGTCTTCATCCGCACACGCATTTGAAATGGCTAAAGCATTCACGGAACCCATCTGGCACTAACATTTGTCATTCCAAGGTGTTCCTGTAGAATTCTTAAAACCGTTCTTTCTGAAACACCTAATTGCCGCTTCTTTAATCTTGCATCCTCCAGTACCAAACATTTGTTTTCTCAATAACATCGGAGGTGATCACGTGTTATAAAGGAATATTATGTGTATATATATATATATATATATATATATAGTATTTTCGTGACCTTGGTATGATAAGGTAAACTTAATTAGTCGGCGAGTAAAGGTCTGGTTATTACTTCAAAGTGTATATATTTAAAATAATCCTACATGTTTCGGCAATGATGCCTTTGTCAAGGATATAAAAAATATGAATGACAGAATATAAATGTCAAAGATACATGTATGTATCTTTGAATAATTTAAACCATAGCAACTTAATTATTTGACATTTATATTCTGTCATTTATATTTTGTATTCTCTTGATAAAGGCGTACTGCCGAAACATGTAGAGTTTTTTAAATACATATATTTTGAAGTAATATACAGACCTTTAATCGCCTACTGATTAGGTTTACTATATATATATATATATATATATGTATATATATATATATATATATATATATATATATATATATATATATATATCAAAAATTTATTTAAATTCGGGTAAGCGGTCAATTAAAAAACTCCTTTATTAAATTACCCTATATTTCGCAACACTTTGTCGCTTCTTCTGGGGCAAAAAATGTAGAGTTAAAAAATAATAAAATTGACGTACAAAATATAAAAATGATTAGATATAAGTGCATTTTTTATATCTAATCATTTTTATATTTTGTACGTCAATTTTATTATTTTTTAACTCTACATTTTTTACCCCAGAAGAAGCGACAAAGTGTTGCGAAATATAGGGTAATTTAATAAAGGAGTTTTTTAATTGACCGCTTACCCGAATTTAAATAAATTTTTGATAATATATCACGGTCGATCATTTCTTTTCAATTATATATATATATATATATATATATATATATATATATATATATATATATATATAATTTAAAGTATGTCAATATAGCAATGTAAAATGCTGAATGAATAAATACTTTAATGAAATATTTATAACTAGCTCGATTATGTAAACTTTGAATATGCTAATATTTAAAACAAGAGCGCTTCTTAATCTCAGGTTATGGTCGGTTCTAGATACCATACAGTTCAACAAGCATACATGAAACAAAAACAATTAAACAATAGAGCAATAAATAAATATATTCAAAACAATTATTGATTTCTGATACAAGGTAGAAACATGCACTTAATACATTCAAAACATCAAAGAATATTAGGTTGCTCATTTAACGCCTTTTACTAATTATATATATAGTTGCCTATACTATGATCACATGACTATTGAAAACTAATCAAATAAAAAAAACTGGAGGTTATAACGAGTGATCATTAAAATTCTCACTCGTAGCAGGCCGTGTATATAAAAAGTATGTCGTAACTTAAGTCAGTAAGATGTTAATTCAAACGTCTATCAATGTCAATTATATATCATATATATAGTTTGATCAAAAGAAAAGATGTCTTTTAACGATATGCATAAACCTTGTCTGGTAGAATGTTCTTCCTCACATCTTTTATACAAATTAGAAATATATTTAAAATAAAATCCAACATTTTAATTTATTTTATGACAATCATGATGTTTGAAAGCAATTGACTGATCTCTAGTAACTTAAGTTACGACATGCTTTTTGTATACATGGCTTATTTGAGTGAAAATTTTAATGATCACTCGTTATTAGAAATGATTATACTAACAATAAAATTCTATGAATATACGTATATTGCTTAAAAATGGTATTTTGCCCCAAGATAACGTGAGTTTAATGATATACTAAATAATATGGTTTAACAAATGAAGTATCTTTTAGAAATTATGCATATATAGTTCCACTTGGGAATACTTGTTGTTAACGGGGAGCATGAAGTTTTCAGGACTAATATATAAAAGGTTCGTAAGTGTTCAGGAAATACCAGGCTTGCTCTGTAAAGGTTGGTCGTTTGTGGTACTCTTTACGTAGGACTGGAAAGTTTCCTTTACGAAGGGCCACTTTCGGAATAAATTCTTGAAGAAACGAACCAGGTTTAATTAATTTAGCACTTTTAAATGGTTCTTGATGTTCTAAATATGGTTTATATAATTCTTTTAAGCCAATACTTTCAAAATTAACTGGCTTTGAAACAGGAAAATTCTTGATATTTATTATTATTGAAAATATATTGTTTTTTCTTTCGAAAACAGTCGTCAATTAAGGTAATTACATTCATTATATTTTTAAAATGATATTTATGATTAAATTAGGCTTATATATTGTGTTTTTATGAATTTTAAAAATGATGCCTCGGAAAAACGTCGTTTCTATTACAAGTCGTGCAAAAATCTCTTCTAAACAACTTTTGTTTTATTGCCATAACTACCACAGGAAGCTAGTGATAATTAATTATATTTTTGTAAAATTTTGCTATAAATCCAAATAATGTAAATAAAGTAATTTTATCCATTTTCTTAAATTATTTTTCTGAATATTCATGTGTGCTTTTTGTTCGTATGTCAATATTGGTTATTCCCATAAGAACTTATTTTTATCCTACTATAGTACCCTCACGTGATCAAAGTTGCATACTTTTTACAAGGGTTATTCAAAAGTTAAATTAACAATGATGTTCAAAATTATTTGTACATAGATATTTTAAACATAATTCTCTTTAAAATTCTTGATTTCACGCGATATTAAGTTATGATAAATTAATAAATGACCAAATAAAATAAATACGCAAATAAAAATATTCAATTAAGTTCGGTATCATGATTGAAAAGCTAATTTTGACCTTACATCGTGTTTACATATTATTTACTTAGTTACTAACGTTTTAATTACAATTATTTCATAGATATTACTTTCTTGGAACAATATAAATTAATTAAATTGTTTATAAACCATAGGTATGAGCTGTACTATAACAGGCCTTGGACCGGGGATCATTATTCAGTGATTCTCGGCCATGTTTAAACACACAAATAGTGGACTTTGAAGGACAATCATCCCAGTATGCATCCAACATTTTTTCACGAATCATTTTCGGAGATTTTTCTTGTTTTGTCAAGAATTTTGCTCGAATTCAAGTTTCTGCATTTTGATACGTGACCACACAAACTGACATATATTAGAACTAATACCGCTGCAGTTGTTTTGTAAATTGTCAAAGTCGTTACCAAGGCATGTATGATAATAAAACACTATAATGAAAAATTACATTAAAATTGAAAAATGTCTAGTCTGGGAATATAAAAACGACCCCTTATATTTAACATATACCGGGTGCGGTAATAGTGTGTCGGCGGAGCTTAGCATGAAAACTAATAAAGTTGTAGCAATGAAATTTTACGTACACATGTAGTATGCTACAGTGCATTTTCTATTTTTATTTATATATTTACAGGGTGTTCCTAATTTCCGCAACCACTTTCAATTTTCATTTTTAAATAGATTGCTATACTTTCTTGTTATTATGATGATAGCCACCCAAATTGTCTTTGCAATGATATATGAGAATGTGCACTTACAACTGTTAGTTTTGGTTTAATTGCAAATTTTGTTAAAATCTCTCATTTTAAGTCTTAGCCGTCTCACGTCAGGCGCGGCTCGTGATGACGTATTTGGGAGTGCAAGTACAATGATGCGAGTGCCTCGTGTGTTTTCGGTGTTTACTATGAAAACGTTACAGTTAGTACACGAGGTGGTGGTTTACGGTGCTGCTGCAAGAGCACATTTAGATAGGGTATTCACCAATAGGTGGATTGGGAGAGAAACCTTTATAAGCTGGCCACCGCGATCACCAGATCTAACCTCTTGTGATTTCTTTCTCCTACAACGACAGAAAACATGCAGCAACGAATCAGAAACGCTTTTCTTCAATTAATTGAAAACAACATGGCTCAAAATGTAAGTTTGTCGATGCGGAGGCGAATATGAGCATTTGTAGAGCAGAATCGGCATATATTTGAACACATTTTTAATTAATTTTGTTTTATTATGGAAAAGTTACAAAATATAATTCTAAAACTAACAATAAAGAATTAAAAAACAGGTCTTTGTAAAAATTACTATGTTTGATATCATTTTATGCCCAACCAATTTTAGGTGCACCGCATATTGAATATTATAAACATAGGTATATCCCATTAAAGGGTTATATAACTTCGAAAATACTAGAAATAAGTACTATGCTATTGGTACCATTTTAACGGTAATTTTACAAGGAATTTGCTGACTAATAAAAAAATTATAGGTTCAATTAAAAAAAAAGAGAAAATGGCCTTTAAACTTCGATAACTTTGGCACGACATATTTAACACTCTGTATATGTTATCACGTTGTTCGCCCTCAAAACATATAACACGTTAGTTCATAAATTGGTAACAAAATAGTCACATGAGGCACTGCACCCATTTTCAGGCTTAAAACTTAAAATGTTAGACGCTGCAACTGTCAAGATTTTAACAAAATTTGCAATAAAACCAAAACTAACAGTTGTAAGTGCACATTGTCATATATAATTGCAAAGATAATTTGGGTGGCTATCATCATAATAACAAGAAAGTATAAAAATCTATTTAAAAAAAAAATGGAAAGTAGTTGCGGAAATTTGGAACACCCTGTAAATATATAAATAAAAGTAGAAAATGCATTGTAGCATACTACATGTGTACGTAAAATTTCATTGCTACAGCTCTAATAGTTTTCATGCTAAGCTCCTCCGACACACTATTGCCACACCCGGTATATAAATAAACAATACCTCTTAAAAGTACTTAATTGTCTGTGCGCGTAACAGATTTGTCAATAGAGACGCGAACATTTGTCCAACGTTTAAATCTTTATACGACGTGATTCATTACAATGTAATTTTTGCAATTAAATTTGATCCAATGGCTTCGAATAGAATGACGATTTGATTGAAGGTATCTCGTATTACACAAAATTCGATTTATGAGAAAAGTTCCGCGTGTCGTTCACTACGAGATCTAATCTTTCCCATTTTATTTTTACAAAATTACATTCAATTTCAATCTTATCACCATCATAAGTGAAGTTATTTGAACGGTTCCTCGTTATCTTTTATCGGACATATAGACGCTTAAAGCCACTAAAAATTAGGTGGAAATAGAATTTCGTCATAAATTCTGATCATCTCCCGTGATGCCGTCAGAGGATACTTGTTCGCGCCGTAAACGTAAAAAGAAAATCAATAACACAGAAATAACCGCGAAAAGTGGCAATAAAGCACCTCCACAACTTCGCCTATCAAAAGAAGAATTATACACGCAACAAGGCAACGGTCCAGACCAGAAGGGAAAAGCTCCGGGAATAACATTACATTTAACGTCGTCCATAAAGACGAAATGTTCGCGCTTCGTTTGTTTCGCGCGGGACAAACGATAACTTCACGGACGAAACGAAGGATCGAAAACACGAAACGCATCCGCCGTTCTTCTAAAAGCATCACCATTGTCGACAGGAGAGAAAAAATCCGATAACAGCGACCCTTCGCTTTGCTTCGTGCGGGGTGTTCGTGTGAGCATAGTTAGGGAACGCTGTGGAAGGACACTCCGGAAAGGAGGATTTAATTCCACGAAAATATTTATAGTCATCCAACCTCTCGAATAAATGTTGGGAAACGTTTTATCTGCGATGTCTATTTTCGTACTCCATACGTATCTGGTGTGTTATTGTGTGGAATTGTGTTTGATTTTGGGATTTTATTTTATGCGGAAAGAAAAAAGATGTGCCTATCTATATTTTATAGAATAGCAGGAAACTGTGTCGAAATCGCTACAAATTTCATATCTATAGTAGATGTTCAAGCAAGTTTGGCATCAAGTTGGTGTTGAACTTAAAGTCGTAGGCTGATTAGATGTTCGCCTTTTTTTCGTAAGTTATTTATAAAATTTATTTAGCTGTATTGTATAATTGGATCGATTCGGCTTTTGCTTGACAAAGATCCGTATAATTCAAAAAGGAAATAAAACTTGTAATGGTTTAATCTTCATTTCGTTAAAACACTAAAGAACTAGGTCAAATTAGCAAACTTACACAGATACTACCGTGATATCATAAAGTTTCTAGGACGAAGATGGCTTTGTAATATAAATTCTATGTCTGAACTTAAGTTAGGAACTATAACTCTGTTTTGTAAATTATTTTGACAGTGACATTATCTGTCATCCATTAATGTGTTAGAATTGCTGAAAGCAAGTTTGAACGTCGAGTTTGAAACATAGCACATTCGACTAAATTCAAATATGGTTTACAATATAGTGCAAAAAGCGTACATGATTGAAGCCTATTTTCGGAGTGGAGTGCGAATTGATGGAATTTGGGTGTACAGTCAACGTGCATGTTTGGATGATTTTAGAGAGCACTTTCCAGAGTTAGCTGTAATTCCCAAAGATTTTTATAATTGCCTTTCCAATTGTGTTGGTGTGTTTCGTGAGACTGGTTCTGTGGGTCATAAATCACGTACTGGTAGACCAACTGTTCGTTCGGAACAAGTTATAAATGATGTTCGTCAACGTATGGTAAATGAACCCACAAAACCTTTGAAACGCCTTTCTCAAGAGATTGGACTTTCTTATGGAACATGTCAGAAAATTGTAAAGAAAAACTTACACATGCATCCGTATAAGATGCAATCACATCAGGCTATTTTGCCGGTAAACTACCCTAGACGTCGTGCGTACTGCCAGTGGTTTGCAAATAACTTAATAGAAGATGATGACCTGCTAAATTTGTCATTTTTCTCTGATGAAGCATGGTTTCATCTTTCGGGGTATGTCAGTTCCCAAAATACTCGAATGTGGAGTAGTGAAAATCCTCATATTTTTATTGAATCGTTTCTCCATAATGCGAAACTTGGTGTTTGGCTAGCAGTTTCTCGCCGCAGAGTTGTTGGCCCTATTTTTTTTAATTTCACAATTAATGCTGACAGGTATAGAAACATTCTGAATGAATTTATTGAACAGTTGCATGATGATGAATTGCAATATGGATACTTTCAACAAGATGGTGCAACGGCACACACAACACGAGAAAATATTGCTTTTCTTCGTGAGTTTTTTGACGATCGGATCATAAGTTTACATACGGAAGTTGAGTTTCCACCACGATCACCTTGTTTGACAATTATGGACTTTTTCGTGTTTCCTCACCTAAAGAATAGAATATTTAAAACTCCTGTTGCTAATTTGCAAGATATGCAACAAAGAATTATTTACGAATGTGCATTAATAACGCCCGCAATGCTGCAAAATGCCTTTAACAGCATGAAAAGGCGTGTCACATTGGGAATTGAAAATAACGGACAACAATTTCAACATTTGCTTTAATTTTGCCTTTTTTTATTAATAAAATTTTGAATACAAGCTGAGCTTGTTGTTTTATTGTATCTTTATTAAATCAAATGACATATTTATTGATGTCACGATAACACTATCAAAATAATTTTCAAAAATTAAGGTAAGTTACCAGTATGATAATATGGATAAAGTTCAGACATATATTTTCTATTTCAATGCCATCTTGGACCCAGAAACTTTATGATATCGCGGTACCTGTAAGCTCATCATTTTTTATATCACCTGTTATTGAACGAGATGTTGAAGTTGCTATAAAAAGATTATCGACCGGTTACGACAATATAACATCTTTCATTGTTACACACTCTTTACCGTCTATTTCTCCAGTTTTAACGTATTTCATTAATTATTAATTTCAAAATGGCATCTTCCCTCTCAAATTAAAAATATCATTTGTGAAACGTTTACTTAAAAAAGGCTGCCGCAATGACTTAAAAAATTACCGCCCAATTAGTCTAAGATATATGAATCAGTCATGAATAAAAGATTGATCAACTACTTAGCTAAATTCAACTTGCTATATTTAAATTAGCAGGGTTTTCGATCCAATAAATGTACTGACTTGGCAATTTACAATTCTCTAAAGCAAATTTATAGCAACGTGGACAGGGGTGAGTACCTCATTGGATTGTTTATTGATTTATCTAAAGCAGCGATGCACATACCGCGGCCCGCGGGCCGTATGCGACCCACTGTCGATATTTATGCGGCCCGCCAACGAATTTTCTAAATTGTTCGAAAAACTACAAAAGTAGGTAAAAATTCATTCAAATCAATGTTTCTTAACTTTTTATTTTATTCTAACTTTTGTAATTGTTAGAAAGATATGTATGTAAATGGGATTTAAGTAAAACACTTATACTAATTTCCAGTATATATTCTGGAAATTAGTATAAGTGTTTTACTTAAATCCCATTTACATATTATGGATTTCCAGCAAGTATCGGCCGATTCAATTAAATTTAAAGAAGATATGTATCTTTAAGTACCTACTACTTTCTTGTTCAGGTTTACTACGTAGGACAGGTATGATCCTCGTCGTTCCAAGCATATTGTTACGAGACTAGAAATCTGTCGAACCAACTAGATTACTCGAAGATTCGCGAAACACGTCGGTATTATCCCCGAACAATGTGGTAGGTTCTCGATGTTAGGTAACTCGTATAAATACAACGCATCGCCCGCTATCGGGGCAGTTAAGTTTTAACTACGGACAAGCCAACGTTATAGTTTGAATTGTAATCTGTGAAGAATAAATATTTCGTCGTTCGAACTTGGCATCTACCTACGTAACAATATAATATCAATTTTGATATGGATAAACCAGGCCCCCAGTAAAAAACGTAGTCGTAAGGTTGAAGATGAAAATCGACAGTTTCAAGATATTTGGACCGAAAAATACTTTTTTATTTCATCGCATAACAAAAGTGTCTGTTTAATATGCAAGAGTAGTGTTTCTATTCCGAAGGAATATAATGTGAAAAGGCAATATGAAACCCAGCATCATACTTTGACCAAATTAACCGGCGAAAATCGAACGCAAAAATTTCCACTTTACAAAGGGAACTAATAGCCCAGCAAGCTATGTTTACAAAACCAATTCAAGATGCTGAAACAGCTACTCAAGTTAGCTTTGAAATATCTCGAATAATAGCGAAAACTTGTCGGCCTCTTAAAGATGGTGAGTATATTAAGCAGTGTTTAGGTATCGTCGCAAAAAAAATGTGTCCGAAAGATGCAAAGAGGTTTGAGAAAATTCAACTAAATCGGATGACTGTTCAAAGAAAACTTACCACATTAGCAGCTAATATAGAAGAGCAATTAGCTACTAAATCGAAAAGTTTTGAGTATTTTTTTATAGCATCCGACGAATCTACAGATATAAGTTCCACTGCTTAACTTTTAATATTTTTACGAGGTGCAACGCAAAATTTTGAAGTGAGTGAAGAACTGATTAGTATGAGTTCTTTGACAAGTCAAACCAAGGGGAGTGACATGCTCAAAGCTCTTCTGGAAAAATGTTCTATAATGGATTTGGATTTAACGAAATTATCTGGAATTACGACTGACGGAGCATCTTCAATGGTTGGAAATAAATCTGGGATAATAACTATATTAAAAGAGTATTTACAAACTAAAAACATAGACACCAAGGAATTAATGCAGTTTCATTGCATTATACATCAAGACGCCCTCTGCTAAAAATTATTGGGATTTGAAAATGTGATGAAAGTTGTGGTACCTACTGTAAACTTTATAAAATCACGAGGTCTCAATCACCGACAATTCACACAATTTCTCGAGGATATTGAAAGTGAATATGGTGATCTCCTGTTTTATACTGAAGTAAGGTGGCTAAGTCGTGGGTTGTCACTAGAGCTGTTTCTTAACTTGATTGAAGAAATCAAAATATTTCTGGCGGAAAAGAAAAAGGACGTCTCCGAACTCGACAACCCTGATTGGCTGTGTGACTTAGCGTTTCTTTTAGACAACACAAATCACTTGAATGTCTTAAATACGCGAATCCAAGGCAAAGATAAATTGATTTCGCAGTTATACTTTCATGTTTCGTCCTTTCAATGCAAATTGAGTATTTTCAGGACACAAATCAATTCACCCAATTGCAGCCCTTTTCGGAACTACAAAAAAATTATGGAGAAATTCAATAAAACTGATGTCAATTTCGCTTATGTTGAAAAAATTGATATTTTAATACAAGCTTTTCATGATCGTTTTCTAGACTTCAAAAAAGTTAAACCTCTATTAGACATTTTCAGCAATCCTTTTACATTTTACCCGAAAATGCACCGGAATCAATGCAGCTGGAATTGATAGACATGCAAAATGATGATAATTTACGAAACAAGTTTAATGAAGGTAATTTACTCAACTTTACCGTTGCGTTGACAAAACTGCTTATAAAGTGTTGCGAATAAATGTGTTGACATGCGCAAGTTTATTTGGATCGACGTATATTTGTGAGCAAACGTTTTCAGTGATGAAACTTAACAAAACAAAAAATCGAAACTGTCTGGCAAATGAAAATCTGGAAGCAATTTTACGTGTGGCGACAAGTAATGTGGAGTCAAACGTAAACAAAATTGTTAGGTCAATGCAATGTCATGCATCAAAATAATAATAAAACATGAAATTTTACATTAATGATTAGGTTACATTACGATTACATAATTACAACAAGCATTTTTGAATGTTCTTTTATTTTTATCATTTGTAGTAATTCATACTATTTCAAAATAAAAATATTTGTGTTAATAAGTACTCTTTGTAGTGGCCCGTCCTTGGCTTATAATTTTCGCGAGTGGCCCTGTTCCCTATAAGTCTGTGCATCCCTTATCTAAAGCGTTTGACCTGGTTAATCACAGGATACTTATACATAAATTGCAACACTATTGAATCAAGGGTGCAGCATTAAATTGGTTTCAATCGTATCTTTGCGAAAGATAGCAAAGCATTTTTCTCGGTATACATTCTCGAGTACTAAGGAAGTAGTTACTGGTGTACTCCAGGGCTCTGTTCTGGGACCCACTTTGTTCTCGGTCTATATAAACGACTTACCTCACAACTTACTTGCAACGGAGGTGGTTGTACTATACGCGAATGATGTAAGTACAGAATTTAGCGCATAAAATTCTGGTATACTGGTGGACAAAACTTGGAATGTTATGGATACCATTAACAATTGGATACGGAACAATCAATTAATTATTAATGGTGAAAAGACGAAATTTATTCACTTTCATAATAAACTTGAACTCATTACAACTATATCGATTTCAAACGACACTTATGCCTTAGATGCATGAGCTAAAGTTCTAGCGCTAACTATTGACACTCGCCCAAAGTGGTGTTCACGCATAGATAAATTGTCCAATACTTTGGTTAGAATATATTACGCTATAAGGAACTTACAGAAAATGTGCAATCTCCAGGTTGTGAAAGCATTTTACCACAGTAATTTTGTATCTTGTATACGCTACGGAATTTTTCACTGGGCCACATCGACCGGGGCACAGTGGATATTTTCAATGCAAAAATATGCAATTAGGTTAGTGTTCGGCATGGATATAGGAATTCGTGTAGAGATGTTTCCAAAAGTAACAACAATAAGACATTGGCTGTCGCGGGCCAGATTAATGACACCTGTCTTAAGCTGTCGCGGGCCGGATTGATGGCACTGGCGGGCCGGATTTGGGTTCGGAGGCCGTAGTTTGGAGACCCCCTCTCTAAAGGAATTGTTGCGATGTGTCCTGTACAACCCAAGAAACAAGTGATCATTTTCTTGGAAGTGCTCCTTGCACGAACAACTTTTGTGGGTTCGGTTCGTCTTGGAACACCAATACAGTAGATTGTTGTTTGGTTTCCGGCTCATACGCATATATCCATGTTTTGTCACCTGTGACGATGTTGTATACGGATTTTGCGGTTCCTACGTCGAATTTTTGGGCATCTCTTTACATTAATTGACACGAGCTGCTTTCTGTGCTTCGCTCAAGTTATGTGGAATCCATCTGAAATTTTTTTTATTTACAAATAAATGTTCATGTAAAATCGAATGAATTGCAGTCTGCGATATACCAAGAGACGCCTTTACCTCATTGTAACTGACATGTCGATCGTGTTCTATCATTCTTCGCACAGCATCGATGTTTTTTGGAATCACAACAGATTTTGGTCGACCTTTACGTGATTCATCACTCACTGACGCACGACCATGACGAAATTTAGCAAACCAATTGTAAACTGTCTTCTCTGATGGTGCTTCATTACCAAAAGTTGACCGAAGAGATATAATTCATTCTCGTGGTCTTAGGCCTTTTTTATAATCGTGAAAAGTCATCCAATGAAACCTTCACAAGTAATCTCCATTATTTTACAAACTCACTGTTTTAAAACCGTCACTGTCAACAAACTACTGACTCAATTTCTAAGCTATCGCGGATTTCTCATTGACGAATGTCAAACTTTAAGAATATAATGATTACATATGTCAAAAGCACCATCTAGAGGTCGATTGTAAAAATATAATAGGTGTTCTTCGTACACTATTGTTAATACATTGAGATTTAACGTGTATATATCAGTGGTTTGTTGATTTCTAACGCTATATACTATTTGTTTGATTTCTTCATTTGTTGCAGAACAGAACCCTAGGTATATTGACCGATTTCGCACCATTTTGGACACTCGTTCATTATTTATTATAACTTATTTGTTAGGGTATTAATATTATTGCTTTTCAATTTGATATTTTAATTTTTGTTTATTTTTTTCATTGCAGCTACCATGCGATAAAAAATATCAAATAGACTAACACGTGAAAACTTCTGTTCATATTACTAAATTGGGTAAGATGAAATCTGGGGACGTGTCACAACCCACACTAACGCAATGTTTCCAACCAATGTCCAAAAAGCTAAACGAACAAGACATCTTTAACCGAAACCTAGAAAAAATACATTAAAATGTATCAATCCCGAAATAACTGAAATGCGTAGGTGGAAATTCATTTGAAGGATATCGAATGAACGTTACGGAATACTTTTTTCGCGGGGTGGGGGACCATGGAGACGGAATGGTAACGGCAACTTTTTCATTTGCATTTCTCATTAAATGCCCGACTTCGCGGCGAAAAGATTAAATCTAAATGAATCAAATTAAGAAGGAGAGGAGATCTCGTTTCGTGGTAGCTTTACGACCGGGTCTGGTGCTTATTTCTGATACTATAATCGCTTCGTGAGAAAAATCCAATTAAATATTTATTAAGTTTTCTTTTATTTATAAAGCGCGGATATTTTAGTTATTATTTAGATGATATGCAACTATTAGAAGACTGTAATTAAACAATATTGTTTCATCCACCTAGTTTGAAACGAGTTCGGTATGTATCGACCGAAGTATGAGTTGAAATAATGCAATAGTTTTTGAATAACACTAATATATTTACAAATTTAGTCTTGTTGTTCCGTTAACTTAGTACAAATGCAGTATCTGGTCTTAATACTAAAGACCGAGAAAACTGACTAATAAATAATATTTGCTCCTATTTAGATCACTGAGACCTAAGCTAGAACTGTAGTTAACTCGAAGAAATCGTACTTGGAACTGTAGTGAGCTCTAAAAGATCTTGCTTGGAACTGTTATTTCATTTATTTATTTTTTGGCACGAAAGTTTTGTCCCCGCAAGTTATAAGAGAGGGAGAAAACAACGAAATTGTTTAGACAGAAATTTCTATACAACTATTTTTACCTTTCTTCCAAGAAAAGCATATGCTGTAGTGTCCAACGTCATCAATGTATTAAAATAAACAATATACGCCGGAAACCCTTAATTATAGAAAAATAAAATAACTCTTGAAATAATAAATATACAATACACAGGAAGTGCGTTAGAGATAACATAATATTTCGCAGAATCGCATCGAATCAAAACTATTTAACCTATTATAATAATATAACACTTTATCTATAACAGGAAATATGTCAATAAAACTTATTCTATTATACATTACATTTACAACTACTAAATGGATGGGTTAACAAGAAAGTTGTGCCTGTAATAAAATAAATAGTTTTTATGACCGTAGAAAACAAGACAATGAATAAAGAAATATAATACCTGGCCAGGCCTTAGGTAATTGACAACATTAAATATATCCGAACTCCAAGAACCTTTTCTATATACACTTTACAATATTTACAATTTAAAACTAGGATTGAATACATTAACATAAATATACCTACATCTGTTTGCTTATATTTAAATGAAACTAAAAATACAAAATTTAATTTATTTTTCCCGAACAAGTATTGTTTTTTTATATAAGTCCATAGTGTTATAGTGTTTTGCACGTATTGAGATTAAATGTATGAATAAAATAGTTGTTTATATAATAAGTTACAAAATCGAGATGTCTTTCTTCCAAGACAAGCTTTGCTAGACATTTTGTATAGTGTACTAGCTGAATCCTGCAATGCTTTGCTATTGCTAGATTTGAAATATATTGAAATGTTCTGGAGAGTATATAAGCTTATTATAAAAAGAAACAGAAACGGTACCAAGAGAAGATTCATCAACATAAAAAAAAAATAGGTGAATACAAAAATTAGTGTCAATTAAGTGTGATAAAAGAAAGATAATAATCAAGGAAGTTAGATACTGCGTAAATATAAATACGAGAATCCAGAAAGAAAGAAGATTCACAGAAAAAAAAAAGAGCCATTTATCATACACTAACATAAGGTTAGATAAATGCCAATTTAAACAGCGAGAGATATAAAAAAATATTACATAATACCTTTTCATAAACGTCAAATTATAAATATAAAAAAAAAACATAATTCAAAAACTTAATTCAAGAATAAGAAATTCAATTTCAAAGAGTCAATAGAAATTTTCACATTATCAGTTCTTTGTTCAACGTCGCTTTTCGAGAACTAACGAACCCGCTTTTAATTAACAGATTCTAAAATGAAACTTTAAAGTTTGAAACACCTGGGATAGTTCAATAAAAATCCATGCGTCCACGACAAAAAGAGCTAGGTGAGGCAGAAAATTAATAAGAAGTTTCAAGAAATTTCAAAAATGTTTGCTATAACATTTTTGTGACTGAAAAATTTGATTACTGTAAAATAAAGATATTTAGTAAAATAGAAGTTTTTGTTAAATATATATTAAGTAACACCTTCATAATATATATATATATATATATATTAAAATAATAGACTTTTTCTTGGTTTAGTTTTCTTGGTTTCTTTAATGAATTCCAATTTTTTTTAATATTTAAATTTTAATATTATGATATTATGTTTTCTTTTAGGTTTCCACGGGTAGTAGTATGTGTCTGTACATATATATATATATATATATATATATATATATATGTATATATCATTTGATAAATTTGATAAAGTTTTCGGCTTTTATATTAATATTTTCAAATTAGTATGTTATTTGGGGAGGTAAATGTGTATGTAAACATTGCTGTCTACAAATTACAACACAAATCATACGAAATTTATTTTAAAAATTTTGTCTGCGTTTGTCGCTCTAACCAATTAAGCTACCATAGACCTTGGTTCAAGTTTATTAGGAACGCCTTATAAGACGCCGATGTTAATAATTCAGATGTCAGTTTTGAAAGCAGATGTCAGTTTTTTTGTGTAAGTTTGAAATTGCTAATTTTTACTCCTTAGCTATTAATATATGTAGAAAATTTCTTAGCCGTTCATTTAATATATCATTGATAAATTCTTGGAGTTTTCGGCTTCTATATTAAATATTTTAAATATTTATTTTCAAATTAGTATGTTATTTTGCGAGTTAAATGTATATTTAATATAATTGTCATTGTACGGGGGTATTATAAAATTGGTAGGCATATTGTCGACAGGTTATTTGTGTCTGTTCTGTTGTTTATGGAATCTATGTTTTTTGTACGTGGATGCTTTCTAATATGTTTCTTGTCTTATTATTTTTTTCGGATGTATTTATTGAGGTTTTATCGAAATTGAAAGTGTGATTGGTCTGCTTGATGTGTGTTTTTAGGGCAGTACTGTTGTTTGAGAATTTGTATCCATTTAAAAGTTCTTGTAGATATTGTGTTGTTTGGCCGATGTGTACAGCTGTGCAGTCGTTGCATGAGATTTCATAAATAACGTGTTTTTTTTTAATGTAGGTATTTGGTCTTTTAATTTTGAGTGTGAGTTGTTGAGATGATTCGAGTTTTTGTGAGCCGCTTTTATGTTAAACATTTAGTTTATTTTTTCTGATAGGTTGTTTGTATTAGGTATTATATATAATATTTATAAGTAATATAAGGATTGTTTTCCTTGGCTTTTGTGGTATTTGTTCTATAGAGCGAAGTTATCAGTTTTTAATGAATGAGTGCTTTAATGAAAACGTTTAATGAAAAACATGCTTTTTTAATCTATTTTTTGAGATTAGTTTTGTTAATGTATTATTTTAAGACAAACTGAGAGATTTAATATGGCCTATGGTTGACTTGTGTTAGCTTGACATTTGTCTCTTCATATAAAAATATTTGTTATGTATTCTAGATATAATTACCTCATAGTAAAATGTTTATTAATTGTCAATTTAATAATAACCTTAAATTATCACTATGACTACTGACTTGTAGACGTAGTGTGACCAACTTAAAACTGAATCCGCTAAATATTCCATGTTTTAATTATTTATTAAAGCATTATCAACACAGCGTTGCATTAGAATACGCGAGTGTTTTTATAAAATGATATTTTCTTTAACACGCGCGAGAAAGGTCTTCCCGCATCTGTGAAATAAGTAGCAATATCTAGCGCAAAAACTTTTCAAATACTTTATCTGGTAACATATACTCTATTTACGCTAATATATTGTTATGAAATCTTAATGATAAAAACGAAAATAATTTTGATTTAATTTTGAATAAATTATCTCATATGAAAACTTAAAATAATGTGTATAAGTTAGATGTAAATGTCAAGAAGATGTTATTTAAAAAAATATATAACAAGTAAATGTAAAATTTGAAAGGCGAAAATATTAGTGATATTGATATTTGCAAAACGATTTAACAAGTAGTTGGGCTATTGAAAGAAAAAAAAAAGGAGGAATTATTAATGATTTTATAAAAATGCCTCACCCACGTTCGAACATAGGCCGTCGTCTCGACACGCAATCACAGAACGTCAAAGGAGATCAAACTGCAATGATCAAAACGTTTAGAAGAAAATGAACGTGTTAAAGTTAGAACTTCTCAAGGGCGAGCAGAAGAATCAACAGATCAACGGGAAGAAAAACTTGAAGTCTTAACGAGTTGAATCGAGAAGAAAAAGAGCGTTACAATCGTCTCAACAACGCCAAGAACAATTAGATCAACAGCGAAGACGTATGCAGTTGCAATACCTGAATGATCGAGATCGTATCACCGAATTGCTTTTTCATACGAACTAGATATTCAATACAATACCTCATGTAATTTCGTTCAGATCGGAAAAATGGACAAAGTACAAAGCACACGAATAGTAGTTAAAAAATTGATGAATAATCTAATTGAAGCAACAATTCTGATTGGAACGCATAAAGGTGAAAACGTACTACTTCCAAGAATACCACTCATTCTGACCACGGTGTTCAATTTCAAACGAGTCAATTTCCAAAACGCCTTGCACCGCAAGGACAATCTTTGCAAGTGTGCGGTTTGAATTTAGAAAACGATTGCTTCTCTCACGGGCAATTATAGGTCGCATGCTCAAGTGTCGGTAAGACGTCTAATCTTTATGTTTTTGCAGGAAACGGACAAACAAAAAATGTAACCGATCCACTAGCTTTAGAATAAAAATTTTTTTTTTGTGATAAACATGTTTTTCTTTCCTTTCATTCCACATAGTCACAGCAACGAAAGGCAGGGTGATATGATTTCTCGGTGAATATATGTTCGCTACAATCATTTTATTTACATTCCCATACATTTCATAAGACCTAATTGAATTCGAATTTTTCTTCACCCGTTATTAAAAATATTTTTGCTTTATACAAAATAATCTATTTATTTATGTAATGTATCCTATTATTAGGCCTACCCTGTTCTATATTAATGAATATTATTATTGTTTACATAACTTCTTGAAAGGTAAAGATTTCAATAATAATGATAATGTCAAATTACACTTTTATTGCCTAAAAAAGTTTTATGAAGGTACAATTTTGATACTACCTGCAAAATACCAAAAAGTCGTCGATAAAAATAGCAAAATATTATGGAATAAACATGTTTCGATCCTATTTTATTTTCTAAAAAAGAATTGAAATTACCTAGTTAGTAAAACCCATAAAATAACCCACAAAAAGTTCATGTTAAGCTAAAACTAAAACCAAGTATTTTACTCAATATCGACACGAGGAAAATCTCAAAATTTACTATCGCGTGCTTTTAACAGAGCGTACTTAATTGGATATTTAATTAATACATGATTCTCCTGAACTATAAAAGTTTCCATAATCCACTAAAGCAAATGCATGTAGTCTGCTATTAAAATCCATTAACGTTGTCTTAACCGATAATCAAAACACCTGCTGCGCGAGATGATTAAACACACAGAGATCTACGGTCTGTTGTAATAGCAGCGGTGACGTCATTGAATCGACATGAATTTATTTCTATGGTTTCGCGAACTGTGTTACGCGAACGTCACTTAGAAATGATAATATTGTTAGGATGAGACTCGGATAACCGATGGATGGTTCACGCTGTGACGATGATTAAATTATTCTCTTAAGAATGTCTGAGCACTCCGTGCAATATCTCAATTTACCTCATTGTTTCGAGAAATAAAAGAAACAGAAAAATATGCGAATTGAAACAATGCATTTGGCACATTATTGTACTGTGTTTGGAATAAGATAAAGAGTTTTCGTTGATGAATAATTTATAAAATGTGTCTGAAATTTCCTTAAATTACGTATCTAATAATGGGGGGTAGCTACTTGAAAATTTACTGGAGACAAATTTGATTTTTCTGTATAATTTCTTTTAATTGTATCAATTTCTTGTTCTAAACAAAAACGCAGACCATGCAAATTCTTTTGGCGGAAGGTTGTATTTAGATATAATTAATATAAATTATATTTTTTTAACATCCAAATTTACTTACAATCTGGACAAAGAATATACAATAAGTAAATTGTGTGAAATATATTTCACATGTAGGCAACTGTCGATTGATTGGTTCCTGTACAGTATAATTAAAGATGAAAATTATTTATAGTGCTTCTAAAAAAGATTAATATCTCGTGAGTAGGTCAGTAGGATTGCACCGCTTGAATCTACGCCTTCTGACGGGTCGTGTCATTAAAGTATTTGCCAGAGAATTGCAATGATTACTTAGTCTATCTGCGTTTTTTTACGGAGAAAGTTTTGATTTTGTCCTTTTGTCCTGTTTTTGGGGCAAGGGCTGGATGATCTTAAATTTACAAGACAGCCAGCCAGTGCCAAGGGCGTAGATCTCAGTAAATATGGCAGTGTAAATCTTTGCGAAATGAAATGATTTACAATAAATGATTACAACAAAGAAATTATGTAACGTTCAAGATGAAAAGGGGGAAAATTAATGGATAAAGAATCATTAATTTTCCCCTTTTTCCTCTTGAACGTTAAATAATTTCTTTGTTCTAATCATTTATTGTAAATCATTTCATTTCGCAAAGATTTACACGACCATATTTACTGAGATCTACGCCGTTGTGATGATAAAGATGACATTATTTATAGTACAAATGCAAGTTTTTGAGAAATATGTAATGAGTTGAAACGGCGTATTTAGTACAGCACTACCTTGCGAGTTGTAGATATAGCTCTAATCGGTGGTTTTATTCACTCCTTTAACAGATTCTCCAGTTCAGACGGTTGTAAAATTGAACGGCCAATCTCAACATCAAATAGTTATGAAACCAATGTCAGGAACCGGTAATAAAAACTCTACAGAAGTTATTATATGCATTAGAATTAGCGAAACACGTTGATTCAGGCACAAAAAATTACGCAAAAAAAATTAGCGGAAAGACATTCACCTATAGATGTTCGAGGGCACAATAAATCTTGCGGCATAGACAGTAACGTCAATCCAATCATATAATTTGGGGTTCAACAAGCACTGTTTGCCGCCAAATAAACCATCTAACTCGGTGTAAATTTTCGCGATACAAAAAAAAACGCAACGGCAAACAAACAAAAGACAACTGGTCTAGCTGAGATTTTTAACGGTAGTGTTCTAAGTCCAACGCAAAACCGTATTCTCTTTCAGATGCAAGTCACGAATGTCCGATAAGATAGCGAGGACACAACGGGTATATGCAGTACCCGCCAAAAACTTATAACAATACCGAGGAGCCTTGGTAATCATACTGAGTACTTCGAACTAAAATCTTTCCAATATCTCAATGTTAAAGATGGTAACAGTCCTTTAGAGCTGTATTTTATAACTTTAAACGAGTTTTAATGTTACTTTGTAAACAAGGACTTTATTTTCCGAGGATAGGTTGGATTTTTTACTAATTAACCAGTATACTCTATTAAGTTTAAGCCCTAGTTGCTTCTGCTTTGAGAATATATGCTTTCTCCATGTTAGTCTCCGATCAATGTGCAATCCTAGGTATTTAGCGTCTTCCATGTATGGTAAAGTAGTTATTTAGATACACTGCAAGACAGTAACTTCTTCTGGTGGTAAATGTTATTCGAACATATTTACTTTTGTTCACTCTGATTCGCCATTTCGTTAATCAGTCTTTAATTTTGTTCAGACTTGTTTGCAATAATTACGAAGTAATAACAGGATCGATATGTGAGGCGGGAAAGGCTGTTTCGTCTGCGTTTGTAGTAACAGTGACATCACGAGTCATTGGCAGATCGGCAGCATATAGTAAGTAGAGAACGGGTCCGAGCACGCTACCTTGTGAAACTCCAGATTTGATAGAGTATTTATCAGTAAACGCGTCAAAATGCCACCGAACTCGTAAGTGACAGTTATGCAGGTAGGACTGGAAAATATGGAAGCAATTATGAGGAAGGAGTGTTCTGATTTTATAAAGGAGGCCGGTGTGCCACAATTTATCGAAGGCCTGGAATATGTCTAAAAATGCTGCGGAACAATACAATTTGTCGTCAAGGTCTTAGGTGACTTTTTTGAAGCACGTTGTATTCGCCCTTAAGTTGCATGATGTGGTTTAAAGCCAAATTGGTGTTTATGGATAATCTGGTGCCCGTCTAGTATAGGTTACAATTTTTCCAACCGAAGTTTCTCAAATAATTTTGATGGAATAGGTAGTAGACTGATGGATCTGTAAGACTTAACGTTGTCTATAGATTTACCAGGCTTTGGATGACAATGATTTGTTACCGTACTTTATTTATCTTCTTCTTCTTCTTACTTCACGTATTAGGCTTTGAGCCTGTTACGACCTTTATTTTTGGTCTGCCCATCTTTTCCGTGGGCGTCCCGTCGCTCTTCTTCCTTTCGCCTTATATTTCTTTATATTCTTTTGGGTATCCTATCATCTTCCATCCTTTCTACGTGTTCTCTCCATTTGCGTCTATATTCTCTTATCATCTCGTTCACATATTCAACTCCAAGTTCTTGTCTTATTTCTGTGTTCCTCTTCCTATCCATTCTTGTGTAGCCTGCTGCTCTTCTTGGGAACCTCATCTCCGATGTTTGGATTCTTCTTTCATTCGCTTTGGTAATGGTCCAGCTTTCACTCCCATATATACCACATGTGATTGCCATTGTTTTATAGAATTTTAACAGCGTGTCCTTCCTCACTTTATTTTTTAGTGTTCTGGCTATGGTGCCATTTATTCTGTTGAATTTTGTTAGTTTCGTGTGTATATCCGTGTCATCGTATAAATACGATATAGTGGATCCAAGGAAGTTAAATGTTTTTACTTGTTCTATTGGCTTATTATTAATTATTATTTTTGATTGCACTGTTTCGTTTCCGCTGAAGGCCATTACTTTAGTTTTTTCTGTTGATATCATTAGATTGTATTTCTCGGTTATTCTATTTAAGTCGTAGACAGCTCTCTTTGAAGTGTGTCCTCGTCACTGGCTATTAGTGCTCGATCGTCGGCGAAGAGTATGGTCATTAGGTATTTTTGTCTGTTTAGGTCATGTGTGTAGTACTTAGTATTTGTCAGCCATTCCCGTAGCACGTCATCAATATATATATTAAAAAGTATAGGTGACAGGCTGCAACCCTGTCGTAGTCCTAAGTTGACGGTTGCCACTTCCGTTTCGCTATCGGTTATGGTAATCTTTGAGTCTTTGTACATACTCTTAATAACTTTAATCAAATGTAAAGGTATTCCTCGTCTTTCCAGTATGTCTCATAGTTTTTCTCTTACTATTCTGTCAAAAGCTTTTTTGTGGTCTATAAACAACATATGTGTTTGTTTGTTATGTTCTCGATGTTTCTTTATTATTTGCTTAATTGTAAAAGTATTGTCGGTGCAAGATCTTCTTCTTCTGAAACCCGTCTGTTCCTCCATAAGTATATTTTCCGCTATTTTATTTAATCTGGCTGTCACTATTTTTGAATATATTTTATATGCGGTGTTTAGCAGGGATATGCCTCTATAGATTTCGCAGTTGGATCTGTCTCCTTTTTTAAATATTGGTGTTATCTTCGCAATCTTCCAACTGTCAGGTATTGATTTTGTTCTCCAGCATTTATTTAGTAGTTGTAAGAATCTCGATTTCACCTCTATGTGGGCAAATTTGAGAAGTTCCGGGTTTATATTACCTTGTCCTGGGGCTTTTCGTTTTTTTGTTTTTTGTAGTGCTTCTTCTAGTTCTCCCATTTCTATCTGGTCTACACTTCTATCCTCTTCATCATCTTTTTCGTTTCTATTTCCTGGATTTTCCATTTTCTCTTCCTTTGTCCCGAGCTTTGTATAATATGCCAACTTTTCATCTTTATTTATGATGTCAATCTTCGCATCATCTTTTTCTGTTTTATTCAGGTGTTCCATCATTTTGTAAGCGAACTCCTGTCTCCCGTGTATATCGTCTTCTACATTTGAAATAAATCGGTCCAAACTATCTTGATTATTTTTTCTACATATTCTCTTCACTTCAGCTGTTATGTTCTTATATGCTATTCTATTTTCTTCTGTTTTGTTCTGTGTCCATGTCAAATATGCTTGTTTCTTTTTGGTGATCATTTCTTTGATTTCTTGGTTCCAGTATTTCAGTTTCTTGCTTTTAATTTTTTGTTTTCGATATCCAAGGGTTTCAGTAGCCGTTGTCATTATTATCTCTTGGATATTTTTCCATTCGTCATTGATTTTCTTGTTTGGTTTTATTTATTTATTGTATTTTTGTGACCTCTGTTTTATTTATCTTACGAAATATAAACTAATAAATAAAATAAAATATAAAAACTTCTCCCACTTCTGTCTACGCCCATGAAGAAAGAAATTTAACTGATATATTGAAGTATTTGCGTCACAATTCAACGATAAAAACAGATGTGCGGTCAACTGAATGAATAGTCTTATTTAATAACTGCGTGTTGTACTTAGCGATGTTATAGACTATTTATATGGTCCAACGTAATTTTGGCCTTTTGTGTCCGGTCCCTATATATTACGTATTTTATTTAATTCTAAAACTCTTCGAGAAATATCTCGAAATAAGAGAATGTATATTTAAAGTATTTTATCATAGTAAAAAACATTATTCGCATGAATGAAGGGACATTTTAATATCACTTTAATGAACATTCCAGATTTTCATTGAGTCGTACAGAAACGACCGAGAATGCGACCCCTCCGGGAATACGCAGCTGTTCCGGTGACAGCAACACTCCCGGCTTTCCGAAAGTCCTTCCGGCTCCGGGCGCGAGCGCCCTAGTACAAAATAGACGTAGGACATTGGAATGCTTGGTTCCGGCTCCGCCAGTTCGCCGACCCGGCTCCTTCAGACAGAGGACGCCCAAGGCGACACCGGAAAGACCCACATATACTTTCTGCTGTCGGAGACCCTCATGGCCGGAGATTGATCACAAGGTCCATTCTGGGTAAGTATTGTGGAGGAATCGAAGCAAATAGTAACAGAGAACTTTGTATTGTACACACCTTCTTTTCACTAGAAACTAATATGAAACGGTAGACTAATTGGACACCAGATTTCTTAAAGTAAAAATGTAGAGAAGAATAAGCGACTTACATAATTTATCTAATGTAATCATTTTAGTTTTAAGAAACAGAAAAGTATTTAGAAAACAATTTATCCAAACTTATAAAAAACAATAAGGATTATCAAACAACAATAAAAAGTCAGGGGTCTATGAGTTAACCTGCGGTAGTTGCCCTATGACTTATATCGGACAGACAGGCAGATCGTTTGAAATACGCGTCAAAGAACATTTTTCTTCATTTAGAAATAATAAAAGTGACTCTTCATATGCATCTCATATCAATTCAACGAACCACAATTTTAACAAAGAATTTAAAATATTACATGTAGAAAATAAGGGCAAAAAACTGAATTTATTAGAGTCACTTGAAATTAATAAATTAAAGGAAACTGACAAGATCTTATATGATCAATTAGAAACAAATAATTCACCCTTACTCAATCTATTTATTTGATATGCAGACAGTTACATATTGTATTTTGTATTTTTGTATTTTTCCATAGAATTCTTTACCTCCCTGTAATATAATGTAAACCTCTAGTTTTATTACTTAAGAAAGTACATATTGTATAAACCCTAGCGAAAGTTTTGTGCATAGACATCCAGTAATAAAAAGCACCCATCCCTCCGACTATTTTTTAAAATAAAACATGTGTTTTTGCTTGTTACCGTTTACTTGTGTTCAATATAAAAAAATATTTTGTAAATAAGTTAGTTATATGTCTGACGAAGCCCAGGTTGGTGCGAAACGATTCGTTACAGTGATAATTAAAAAGTCAAATTCATAAAATTTGTTTTATTTTATCTTAATAGAAAAGTATTCGCTTCATTGTTTTCATATTAATCCTAAATTTATATTTCAAAACTGAACCTACAAATGGATGTTTGCACTCGTTATTAAACGCAAAACTAGTTTTCGCAATTTTTTTTTTACATTTACATAAAACTGCAATGGAATATGTAAGTAAACAAGCAAAATGCTACACATAATTCTGAAATTTTTGAAAATGAAAATAATTATTTCTCAAATAGACGTTTAGGAGCATACAATACCTTTTTCAAGAAAGTATGTTCGTTTTCTAACTTTGATCTCAGTGTAGTCTAAGATTATTCCATGTTTGTTATAATTTTCTTCATTAATAAATGCATTTACTGACGAAGGAGGTACAGTTGCGGCCTCCACAAACTCAGGCATTGACTTTTGACACATTCTGTCAAATTAAAAAAAAACAAAATTTGTACATTTGACTTTTATCCGATATGGCACGGTATGGTTATGTTAGTGTCAGTTTGTTGTAAGTCAGAAGCGTACACAATTTTTAAAATACCTCAATTAAACGAATTGCAAAAGTCGATAATTAGAACTAGGCTGAGGACGGCATGAGCATTAGGCACATCGCAAATGAAATGAAACTGTTGATAAAAACATGATCACAAAATCAAATTTGATTTTATTGTTAGTTATTGTTAACCATTCCTGAATTTTGTATTTTGTGAATATAAAGAGATTTATTTATTATTGTCGTATGATAGCTCGGATTATTCATAATAATAACTGAAGGGTTTACTATTTGTTGCAAATATTAATTCGGCTCCAAGAACGAAACCATTATTGCTACCTGCATGTACAACTATTTATCTATATAATAAAAGTCAATGATATATTGCCTATGTCAATACTTATTAAATAATTAATACCTTTAGCCACCTACTTGTTTTGTTTTTATAGATTTAAGATTTTCATCTTGCCGTGGTTTTTGAGAGCTTCCATTTTGAAAAACCCAGATTTCATTAAGGGAAACAAACTTGAATGCATTTTTATTTTTAAAACGCATATATTGTTGCAAAACCGTTATTTGTGTTTGAATTTTTCTATTTTGCAAATTTTTATTTTATACGCCACTGACTTTCTTTCAGTTACGTGACATTTTATAAACTTCGGTATTAAGACCATTATAGAAAACCAACATTTATTATTCGTCACACAGTCTGAGTTGGTGGTCGCAGCTGTACTTGTTGAAACTTCATTATAACGATAAGAATTAAATACTAAACTTCTAGTTTCAAAAATTTTATTGTAAATCCACTACAATATTGTTTCGTCATAAAACGGCTTCATCAGGTGGATGTAAAGTTTTTCATCCACCACACAACATCTTGTTGGTGATTTGAAATTCTCAACCGCCCTAAACCTTCTTTCCTTTCAACACTTTCATCTTCTTCCCATTTTTTCTTAAGTCAATACCGTAGCTTTATTTATATTAAATATTCTAGCTACATTTCTTATGGACCATTTTTCTGCTAATTTTGATAATATTAATTCTTTATCACGTTACGATAATTTTAACATTTTGATTGATTTAAATTTACTAATGTCAAATTAAAAATGTCACGAGAAAGTTTAATTTAATGCAGCCAAAACTAGGTGTACAAGGGATTTTATTACAAGCCAGTGTACTCTAGTATTCAAAAAAGATCGTGTACTACACCATTTAAATCAAATAAACATTTTTTCCTGTTGCCTGTAGTTTTGGTTTTATTGCAAATTTTGTTAAAATCTTGACAGTTGCAGCGTGTAACATTTTAAGTCTTAACCTGAAACTGGATTCAGTGCCTCACGTAACTCATTTGTTACAAATTTACGGACAAACACGTTATATGTTTTGAGGGTGAACAACGTGACAGCATATACAGGGTGTTAAATATGTCGTGCCAAAGTTATCGAAGTTTAAAGGCTATTTTCTCTTTTTTCTTTAAATTGAACCTATAATTTTTTTATTAGTCAGCAAATTCCTTGTAAAATTTCCGTTAAAATGGTACCAATAACATAGTACTTATTTCTAGTATTTTCGAAGTTATAACTAGAGCTGAGGATGTTTGCGGTATAACCATGGTTATACCGCAAACATCCTCAGCTCTAGTTATAACCCTTTAATGGGATATACCTATGTTTATAATATTCAATATGAAATGATATTAAGCAAAAATTGCTGTGTAACCAAACGTCAAACATCTACTTAAAATTTCCGCATAAAGTGTTTCTCTGTAGTTCCTCTTTGCTGTAATCGCGTTTAATTGTTATAATTTAAGTTCTGCTAGTTAATTATCAATTTCCGTTTGTTCGTTATTAGTTGTTATCTTGTTGTCAGTTATATCGTTTTGTAGTCATTATTTTTTATTTACATGCCATAATAGCTTATAGTTGTATTTATTTAGAACGCATTTTTCGAAAGAGGAGCTAATAGACATGGTATTTGTTCTTGGCGCTGGCAATAGAAATCTACTTTTAGCATGAAGAACATATGCTATGGAGTACCCTCACCAAAGAGCTCCAGATATTAAGACGTTTGTAAATTTGTTGACAAAGTTTCTTCGGACGGGTTCAGTGTAATACGTCAAACCTGAAAGAACTAAGACTATGGTTACAGAAGATAATGAAGTGACAGTCGTCCAGTCCGTTGTGGAAAATTCGCGCGTATCTACAAGAATAATTTCGAAAGAACACGGGACAGAAGTCACTGCTGTAAGAAGGATTTAAAAAAAAACATAAATTTCACCTTACAGAATTCAAAATCACCAAGGCTTATTACAAACGGATTTTGAAAGGAGACTTGTTTACTGTGAATGGCTACTTTTCCAATTACGTCAAGATCTAACTTTTCTAGATCATGTGCTTTTCACAGATGAAGCAACATTTGCTAATTGTGGAATAACAAGCAAAAAAAAATTCTCATTATTATGACACTAGAAACCCTCATTTTGTGCAACCCATTTTATACCAACAAAAATGGAGTGTTAACACCTGGGGAAGCATCATAGGAAACACTATTATAGATCCATTCTTTTTTTTAATACTACTTTAAATTGTGAAATCTACACAAATTTCCTACAAAATAATTTACCATTGCTGTTAGAAGGCCTACCAGATAACGTCATAAGGAGATTGTAGTACCAACATAATGGTGCACCTGCAAATTACGGTGCTGCTGCAAGAGCACATTTAAATATGGTATTCACCAATAGGTGGATTGGGAGAGGAAGCTTTATAAGCTGGCCACCGCGATCACCAGATCTAACCCCTTGTGATTTCTTTCTGTGGCCTACTGTAAACAATATTGTTTACGAAACACCTCCTCCAACGGCAGAGAACATGTAGCAACGAATTAGAAACGCTTTTCTTCAATTAAGTGAAAACAACATAGCTCAAAATGTAAGTCTGTCGATGCAGTGGCGATTAAGAGCATGTGTAGAGAATGCACATATATTTGAACACATTTTAAATTAATTTTGTTTTATTATGGAAAAATTACGAAATGTAATTCTAAAACTAATAATAAAGAATTAAAAAACAGGTGTTTGTAAAAGTTACTTTGTTTGATATCATTTCATGGCCAATCAACTATTAGATGCAGCACAGCATATTGAATATTATAAATATAGGTATATCCCATTAAAGGGCTATAGCTTCGAAAATATTAGAAATAAGTACTATCTAAAAAAATTATAGGTTCAATAAAAAAAAAAGAGAAAATGCCTTTAAACTTCGATAACTTTGGCACTACATATTTAACACCCTGTATATGTTGTCACGTTGTTCACCCTCAAAACATATAACGTGTTAGTCCATAAATTAGTAACAAAAGATTTACGTGGGGTACTGCACCCATTTTCAAGATTTGTTAAGATTTTAACAAAATTTGCAATAAAACCAAAACTAACAGTCGTAAGTGCACATTGTCATATATCATTGCAAAGATAATTTGGGTGGCTATCATCATAATAACAAGAAAGTGTAGCAATCTATTTAAAAAAAAATTGAAAGTGGTTGCGGGAATTTGGAACACCCAGTAAATAGATAAATAAAAATAGAAAATGCAATGTAGCATACTACATGTGTACGTAAAATTTCATTGCTACAATTTTATTAGATTTCATGCTAAGCTCCCGCAATTGCCGCACCCGGTATACTTCAAATCTAGCGTAAAAATTAAGGAACCGGAATCGTGAAAAATGCATTATTATTATTATTTAGGATTACAACATTTCTATTTCAAACTGCCGTTTCAATAATCGCTAAATTTTTGAAATATATAACTAATCCCTTGCATAATTACGAAAGAGCGAATAAAAATAAGGAAGGACGATCAATAGAGTTTGTAAAGTTCGCTCCTCAAACACGAAAATCCCTAAAATAAATTAGGAAACCGAAAATTTCAAGTTTTTACTCAAATAAGTGAGCATTCATCAATAAATTTGTTTACATAATTTTCGAAACGTCGTTCTCTCCGTATATTTCTCTCTTTCTTCTCCGTTGATCGGCTAGAATACGGCATGGCATGTGTACGTGAAAATTTAATCATTCTACAAAAGTTACCCGAGTTAGGAGAGTTCCCACAGCTCTAGAACCGTCGCGGTCTGAAATATCCGATTCATAAAACATCCCGCGTCCGGCAAAATTGAATGCCAATATTGATGTATACTAATCGGGTGAAAGCAAGCACACTTTGTTTTAGGGTTTTGAGTTTTAGTCCTTTCCTGGATGTGTGGTCTGTTAGTTAAACAGCACGTCAATAGGAAACAAACTCGATTGCCAGCATTTCCAAAATCAATATTTACATACGGAATGTGAAGGGAAAATTATATTTGTCTGTAGAGGCACAATATTACAAATTAGATGTCAGTTCGCGTGTATAACTGTGCATGTTATTTGTTTGTATTCCTTACATTGCAATTTTACTTTTGTGTACAATCATTTGAGGCTAATGAGGTCCAAATACGTACTTGTATGTGTTTGTTTCATAACTGTTCTGTACACATAATTATTAAATTTCGTATCGAAATTTATTACCACTAATCAAAATAGTAATTTACGATTAATATTGGACAGCACAGGAAATTGGATTCAATTATTAACTTACCACAATTTACACAGGAGAATAACATTTGGTAATTATTGAAGCAATAATTGTTTCAGTAAATTTAATTTTCTCTCAATATTTTTTATTATAAAGGAAAGTTCTCGATTTGTTTCGCTGACATTACAATGTTTAATAATAAGATATTGAGAGCAAATATATCAAATCGACGTCTTTAACATGAGTTTTCCATAGCATACGTCATTATGAGTTTGATGCATGTTTTATATGTTCCGAAATTGGCTTGCTTATTTATGAATTTACGCTCCGGATATTCTATATTACGTGTGTTCCATCTTGACTTTGATACCGGCAAGTATCAAAAATAGAAAACCTACCTGTGTGAGAGGGTTGATAGTAAATATGCGATTCAACTAGCCAGGCCCAGGTTATGGTCAGTAAAGACGGCGTGGAGGTTCTTATCGAAACGCATATGAGTGGCTGACTAATAATTGTAGATAGAAAGAGGGCCGTCGTGAATTTAGGTTAAATCGTAAGTACAATTCATACGTCACACAGACAACATATACTCGCACAGAACGTAACCACAAGGTTCAATGTCTATAAACGCGGTTTAAATATATACAACATATAAATCAAAAAACAACGGCGCAAAGCTGTAATATTATTAAATACATTTTCCCAAAAATATGTAGATGTATAAGTACAGACAGATATATTTGAATATATATATACACGGTGTAAACGAAATATGCCGATATACTTTTATAGCTGTAATAATATTAAGCATAAAATGCTAATGCATGAAAACTCCATCTCGAACGAGATCAAAGAAAAGAAATATTTTAATAAATGCGCGAAGATCGACTGGACTCTGTTTAATTTAGTATTCGTTTATTATAACTACAGCGCTGTACTGGTGGGTGTTGTACATGCAATGATGCATACCGTAAGTCAAAAAATAGTCTGTTATCAATTTCCTTGAAGTATGGCTTATTCAAACCACGAATTAACTGATATCGTCTTACTATACAGTGAAACAGGTGGAAACGTTAGAGCTACTAGACGTATTTATGAAGGGTGGATTCCGAACCAAAGATATCCATCAAATGATTTAATTTTACAAAGCGTATAAACATTATGGCCGTGAAAGACGATCTTCGGTAATGTATTTTCCAAGGTGCGGCTCATATCCGTGAAGACCTGGATGTGAAAAAGTTTACCGATCTTCTTTTAGCATTCCATTTGCTTCAAACAAATCTGCCCATTTTAGGGCAAAGAAATTATCATTAAAGAAAGATGCAAATAGAACATGGAAAAAATATGAATATTCAATTAAATTTACAAATGTAATTTATTATTTCTCACCATCACCATAACACTTTTATGCCATTTAAAATTTTTAAATAAACTCGATATTGTACTTTTTTCGGGATATTACAAAGGTCAGGGCATCGACCTAATTATAAATAACAACAGAACAGCTGATACATAGGAAAACTTATCAACGAATTCATGTCTATAAAACTTTTCACACAAAGACGTTTTACTTTACTGAAATGTGAACGGTATTTTTTGGCGAACTTGAACAAATAAATGCTTATTTGTTTGTCGAACCTACGACATATAACATATAATTTATATCAATTTAGAGTTAATCTGAACACAGGGTTGTATTCGAAAAGTTTGTGTTCATAAATTTGCGTAAAAATTAAAGCTTCGATTGAATAAAATTTTTTTGTAGATTTGTCTTTATATAAATGTATCTATTATATATCTGTATATTTCATGCAATCAATATTAGTATCTAACAATCGTTATTCAATAATAGTTTGGATTTTATACTACAACCTTTTTTATGAATTTTCGTTTTTGGATTTTTTAATTCGGAAAATAGATTATTTTTGCAAATATAAATTTTATTTATTTCAATGCTTTCAGTATGGCGCTATTAATTTTATCGCAAGAAAAATTGTTTCTTTGGATTTGTAGTAAAATCTTTACTAGAAGAATTTTGCACCCTAATGAAATACTTTATTAAAATTAAGGCAATGTCCCTAAAACAGGGAGTTAAAATTAAAAATTGAGCTGCTCGAGAATTTGGTACAAACAAATTTGTTAGGGAGTTGTTCGAAACATTCTGAATTTTTCGACTCTGTTATGTATGAAACTTGCTTCTATAAGACTGTAAATTATTACTACGTATCTATTACTTCTTACGTATCCTTTATATATCAATGTAAGTCGGACTATTTCATTTACATTCTGTATATATAATATATATATATATATATATATATATATATATATATATATATATGAAAAATGTGTGAAAGCCGTATTCACCTGGAATGTGCAGACGCCGATGTTTCATAGTTTTTACAAATCGTCAGTGCACCTCATCCAGAAATAGATACGACTTTCATTTCTATACTGCGTGTATATATGCAAATGATGATAAACGTAATGTTAATGAGAATTAATAATTATTAAATTTCCACATTACATGCAATTGCCGCTCTAATTCGTTGTATCAATTTCTACACATGACAAAATCACATTTGTCTAAGAATGTAGCCACAACGCGTCACGGCTCCAACCGTCCAGGTTGTCCGGGAAAAATGAAAAATTTGTGAAAGCCGTATCCACCTGAAATGTGCAGACGCCGACGTTTCATAGTTTTTACTAATCGTCAGTGCACCTCATCCAGAAATAGATACGACTTTCATTTCTATACTGCGGGTATATATGCAAATGATGATAAACGTAATGTTAATGAGAATTAATAATTATTAATTTGATTTTGATATTTATTATTGATTTAGTCATGTGTAGAAATTGATACAACAAATAGAATTAAAAAAAAAACAAAGTTTTGGAACATTTCTGGATCATAGTTTATAAAGCAAACTATGATTTATTTTTCATGCAGATTCACACCCTTAAATATTCGCATATCAATCAGGAACAGCCTGTATATTGAAAGTATAAACAACAAATATATTTAATTTGATATATTGTTCTATTATTTCTGGACGTTTAGATAGGAGGCTAGGCCCAAATCTCCAGATTTAAAGATAACATATATTAGTGTTATTCTAATAAAATTAATGAAATACAGGTGTTTTATTCCCAATATTTAATCTAAGTCAGTTACTAAAATGTGTGTGTAACATCAATTCATGATGTTAAATTATTGGTAACGTATTTTGGTCATTTTATAAGATAAATCTTTATTACGAAAACTTTTTAGCAGATTACAAGTTTTTGCTGTCTTTATGTTAGAGAAGATAAATCTTCTCATTTATTTCCTAACTTCTTGCTAAGGA
This sequence comes from Melolontha melolontha, assembly GCA_935421215.2. Taxonomy (NCBI): domain Eukaryota; kingdom Metazoa; phylum Arthropoda; class Insecta; order Coleoptera; family Scarabaeidae; genus Melolontha; species Melolontha melolontha. The sequence goes on along the minus strand of OW285235.1, from coordinate 252,042,133 downwards.
ATTATTCACTTAAATTTGTTATTTTTGTAATTTGTTAAGTACGTAAACATGTTTCTTTTATGTTACTACAATAATTAAGACTTAAGAGAGTTTTCTTATGTAAAACTTAATACACGAATAACTTTGATGCCATTACACTCATACACCTACACCTTTCTGCATTGCAGTGTTCAAGACATTGATGGCTCGTACTTCGAAAGTTTCACCGCCCTGGCATGGAAACAAGAAAACCAACGTCAGAACTTTCTACAAGCAGCGGAACAGACGGTAGCTGAAGCGCCGCCCCACGAATCAGAAGTGGGCATTAGCCCCATCGACTACAGTATGCCCCAGAACGAAAAGGACAAGCTGTACGTGGAAATGCTATACACAATAGCCAACGCGGTAAGAAATATAATTCACACACCACGCATCCTGCATGTTCGTTCGTTCATTTTAAGGACGCATATTTCTTTTTCTACGACGAATTCCGTTCCTTCGTATGTATATATATATATATATATATATTGTAGTTAGCCACTCTACGGCTCCAAACTTAATATTAGCACGTGCCTGGAATTCCTCAGAGTGATCGGATATATGCGCCGATGGGATTGTTTCGTTCTGCGGTTAATGCCGGCGTGTTTCTCTATCCCTGATTATTGGAAAGAAGGGTGGCGAGAGAAAGGTCTATGACGGAAATTATTCCACGTTTTTGTTGGAAGAAGGGCAATGAAATGGATGTTTATTAGGTTTTCTCTGAATTGGCGTATGCGTTACGGGAATAAATAAATGAGGACATAATAAAATGATTATTTTTATTTTCGCAGGAAAATAACGGTGTTATTATTGTGTTTTTAATAATAATAATAATAATAACAATTTATTGGTCAACAAATAACAATATCTACTAATGGGACATATAAAAAAGAAATTAAATTTAAAAAATGCACAACTGCATAACCGAAACTGAAACATCTTAACTAAAACTAACCAAGTTAACAAAGGCGATTCATTCAGCTAAGCAGGTTTTATAATATGCAATAAACAAACCATAGAAAATGAAAAAAATATGAACAGTAACATTAAAAAATAAATAAAAAATACAATAATAAATTCTGATAACACAAATAATATACAGGGCAGTTCAGTTGAAACGAGCCGCCTCAAATAACTCTTCACCTGCTGTGATTTATTTAAAATTATGGAACCTGTCAATTTTTATATCAAGGAAGATAACTTTTAGTGTCGAGTCTGATGGTTTAAAATCATTCCTGGGATCGTAGCAGCCCCCACCATAAAAATTTAAATAGGGAAGATGGGTCTTGTGCTAATTCATTCAAAAGATCATTTAATTCTCTTTACAGCAACATGTATCTAAAAGATTTTTTTTTTTAATTAGTAAGCAAAAAGTGTATTATTTGCAACCTGTGTAATAAAACTAGAGAATACAATCCCGGGATCTCGGGATCCCGGCCGGGTTTTGATCCCGTAAATTCCGGGACTGTACTTGGCTAATTTCGGGATTTTCGGGATTGCCAGTTTGCATTCCGTAATCCGTTGCGCCTTGATAATTACCTTACCTAGATTATACAGGGTGTCCAGAAACTCTCCTGACAAACGAAGACCGGAGTTTCCTCAGATAATTTTAAGACAATTAAACCCAAATTCACCTACCCGAAAATGCTTCCTAAGGGAGCTAGAATTCTTTGAAGATGACGCCTTGTATTTATTTTTTTTAAATTCCTCCAGAACGCTTCTATTTAGAAAAACAAAAACTGGTATGCTTATTTATCCTCCAGAGATGAATCGATTCCATCAATTGCGAATTTCTAGTACCGGTCATAGGCGTCCGTTTTGGGTAGGTCAACGGTTATTTTAAGGCATAACTTTTTTGTCTTTAACTTTTAAGCATTTGTGACACTAGATTATTAAATTTTCAGGTATTCCAGTACTAAAAGGTACTCTTACTTTAAGTCGGTAGGATACACCGTTTTCTAGAAAAATCGATTTGTAAATTTTTCGTTTTTTCTTCATTAAAGTTAATTTTTTTATTTTTTGCAATAGTTAGCTCTGAACTGCCAACAGAAGTAAAACCTACGTTTTTCATTGTCAAATTGTTGTCAGTTCGCGAAGTTTATCTTTTCATTTTTTACTTTGTGTTATTCAAACACAACGATTTCAATTTAAAAAAAAAATGGTTTTTACTAATGAGGAATACGCCGATATGCATTTAGTTTATGGCAAAAATGAGGTGTAACGCTCGAGCGGCGCAACGTAGATACGTTGAAAAATTTCCCAATCGTCAGCATCCCACTCACTCAACATTTACAGCTCTTCATCAACGATTAAGAGAAACAGGTTCAGTGGTCCCAAAAAATAATGAAACAGGGAGACATAATGATGTAACAGCAGAACATGAAGATGTTATTTTAATGGAAGTTGAGGAAAATCCAGAAATTAGCGTTCGAAGACTATCTGCCATGTACCCCACAATTTCAAAATCTTCCGTAGGAAATATCTTACACAAAGAAAATTTATATCCTTTTCATTTTACAAAGGTGCAAGCACTGCTAGAAGGAGATTTTCCTGCTCGCGTAGAATTCGCTAGATGGTTACAAAATCAAGATGAAGATTTCTTCAGGAACATTTTGTTTGGTGACGAAGCTACATTCTCAAAAAATGGAATTTTTAATGTACATAATGCACATTATTATTCGTACGTTGGTGACAATCCCCACGTTGTTCAAGAATTTAAGCATCAGCATAGGTTTAGCATAAACGTCTGGATAGGAGTAGTTGACGATTATCTACTTGGACCTGTGGAATTGCCTGCTCGTTTAAATGGTGCTGATTACTTACATTTCCTGCAAAATATTTTACCTGATTTGTTAGATGAGGTGCGTTTAAATATTCGGCAAAACTTATGGTTTCTACAGGACGGCTGTCCGGCCTACTTTAGCAGGAATGTACGAGACTTTCTAGATAATAACTACGAAGACAATTGGATTGGAAGAGGCGGTCCAGTTGCTTGGCCAGCAAGGTCTCCGGATTTGAATCCTTGCGATTATTGTGTTTGGGGATACATAAAAGCATTTGTTTATTCCGTTCCGATACAAAATCGCGCACAACTCTGGCTAAGGATACAAGATGCTTGCAACGAATTTAGAAATAACTTTGGAATTTTTGCAAGAATTCGGCGTTCTCTAAGCAAAAGGGTAAACTTATGCATAGAGACTAATGGTCATCACATCGAGCAACTTTTGTAACAATCTACCTTTGATACTTGTTCTTTTTTTGTTAGTTTCGTTCCATTGTAATAAATAATTTGTTTTTAATTTATTAAATTAATTTTCATCCATGCCTTGATAGTCCAAGCCAACTTCGTCGCTAAAAATAAGTAGGTACATAATAAATTGAACTTTAATGAAGAAAAATCGAAAAATTTACAAATCGATTTTTCTAGAAAACGGTGTATCCTACCGACTTAAAGTAAGAGTACATTTTAGTACTGGAATACCTGAAAATTTAATAATCTAGTGTCATAAATGCTTAAAAGTTAAAGAAAAAAAAGTTATGCCTTAAAATAACCGCTGACCTACCCAAAACGGACGCCTAAGACCGGTACTAGAAATTCGCAATTGATGGAATCGATTCATCTCTGGAGGATAAATAAGCATACCAGTTTTTGTTTTTCTAAATAGAAGCGTTCTGGAGGAATTTAAAAAAAAATAAATACAAGGCGCCATCTTCAAAGAACTCTAGCTCCCTTAGGAAGCATTTTCGGACTAGGTGAATTTAAGTTTAATTGTCTTAAAATTATCAGAGGAATCTCCGGTCTTCGTTTGTCAGGAGAGTTTCTGGACACCCTGTATTAAGGGCACTTATTACATAAAGACAAAAAATCAACCTTAGGTACGCCGTACGATAAAAGAACTACACAGGTACAGCCCAAATAATATGTAACTTAGAAGGGACTTACCCGCCCGGCATACTTCAATACAATACTCTTAAAGTAATTCCCCAACGGGCCAACAGGGAAATCACCCGATCACCTCATATGATATATCATAATATTGTTGCGAGGGATTCCCTGTACGAAAGTATAAATACGCTTATTAGGATTAATTTTTTTCATTTATTATTTTACCAGCGACAAGGTTACGCAGGTTACGTCATTTAAATTTAAAAATCAATTATCTGAAAAATTTATTTTAAATGGCGGGAGATTTTGCTCAACATAAAAGAAAACAGTGATAGGTCGTCAGCATGGAGTTATTTTTTAGTTGCGAAAGACGGGAATAGTGCTAAATGTAAGCGACGCCCTGCCTTTCTCAAGACTTTGGGTGGATAGACTAAGGAATTACATACACATTTGTCATCAAAACATAACATTAAGATTTTAGCTGACGTTAATTATTTAACAGCTTCTACAAGTCAAGATTCTGTAAATCTGAACACAGCACCACCGCCAACTAAACGAAAGTTAGAAGATTATTTTACTAAAAGTGCCGACGATAGCCTGAATCATTTTTTGGCAAGAATGATTGCATTAGATGGATTTCCATTCAGTGTATTCATAACTTCACACGATTTGAGAAAATTGCTCTTAGCGAAATACACTGCGTTGTTGTGTGTGTTTTTGTGCGGTCTTGTGTGTGCAGTCTGTGCGTCAGTCGCGTTTTTGCGTGGATTTACCAAAATCAGCCATCACAATTCGAAAGCGTGTAATGAATTACAGTTGAAGAAATAATAAAAGCAAGTAACTGCAGAACTAAAACATTTGAAAAGTACAAGAGAAAGATTCAGTCTATTTTTCGACGAGTGGACATCAACGTCCAATAAACGATACGTGGCTGTCAACGTTCATTCATATAAAAAAATTTGGAGCTAGGACTCGTTCCTATTCAATGAAGTATGACGGCTGAAAATTGTGTTCGTAAATTGAAAGAGCGTCTAAGTAAATTTGATATTTCCCTGGAAACTGATATCGTAGCTACTGTAACCGATGGACCGAACGTTATGATAAAGGTGGAACAACTTGTTTGCACTGAACAACAACTGTGTCTCGCACATGGTATCAATTTGGTCGTCTGTGATGTGCTTTATAAAATAAAGAATTATTTTCAAGACAAGCAAGACAGCCCTACCTCAGTCTCGGATGATACTATAAATGAACCAGCTGTGACTGCTGATTATATGAACGATAGCGATGATGATGAGAATTTAGAAGACTTAGACTATCCAGAATCAGGTTTAATCTTGATGTCACAAAATGAACTTGCCGGAGAACATATAGTAAATAAAACTGTTGTGTGTTGACCCCAATTAAATTAGCAGTAGAAGCACTCTGTCGACGAGATGCTAATTTATGCACAGCTGATGCTGTTTTGAAATTTCTTATAAAACAAGCAAAACTCAGCATTCGCCAATAAAATGAAAACATCCTCAGTGGAACGTATAAAGCAACGACGAAATGATAATTTAACTGGTGTGTTGAATTATTTACAAAATCCACGAAAAGGTGATGAAAATCAGATACTATCGGATTTGGAATAGCTTGACTTATTTCTAGTTCCTACACAGGCTTTAGTGAGGGCGCAAATAAAGAGTATTGTTAAAAGACTAAATAGTCGAGATGACACGGAAGAGGAAGAAAGGTCAGGATCACAAACAGATGATGAGCCAACGCAACAAACCTCCCAACCCCAATTGACACTAAAGGAAAAAAGGAAAAGTTACAGCTGGAAATTAATAAGAGCATCGAATCCCCAGATCCTGAAGTACAAAATGAATTGGGGTTGGTAAATAGTATTAAACGCGAATTGAGTCTGTTCGAAAATGGAGGAGTTCGTGGATATCACTTAGAATTAGCATATAAATATCTATTGTCTATTCCTCCAACCAGTGTAGAACCTGAGCGAGCGTTTTCAGCTGCTGCTTATGTTGGTAATAAACTACGAAGCAGGCTTGGAAGTTAAACATTGGATGCTTTGATATTTCTGCGATTGTATTTTCGAAATTCTAAATACTTTTTTGGATTGTCTTTTTTGTTCCTTATTTTAGTATATTGTGTCTTGTGTTGTGCAATAATATTAATAAATAGTTTTTAAGAAATTACTTAAGTTTTTTTCATTTGAGTCCAATTAGAAACCACATAGTCTAATCCCGGGATTAATCCCGGGATTACGCTTCAAAAATCCCGTAATCCCGGGATTGAAAAACGTGCTCGGGATTGTATTATCTAAATAAAACACGACTAGAGTAATAGTACAATGTTTCTTCAAATGCTCTCATGACAATTTGCATATTTTTGTAGAAACCAGGCTCAACTCATACCTATTTTTGCCACATTGTCTTATCAATTTTAATGTCGTCCAAGAACGTATGGAATTAGTGACCTTGTATTATGAGAATGGGAGACGTGCAAGATCTAAAGTTCGCTTATTCAACGAAAATCATGTAGACCAAAATGTGCGACAGAAGTACGTACTGAAATTAATCCAAAAGTTTACGGAAACGGGCTCTGTACATCACAAAAAACAACATTTTCTAAGTCTTAGGTCAGTTGGCAGTGCTTAGAAATGCGACGTCGATACGACAGGTATCTCAAGCATCAGGTGTAATCGTTGATTGACGAAGGAGAACTTCATTATAACGATAGGGAATAAGTACTAAACTTCTAGTTTCAAAAATTTTATTGTAAATCCACTACAAGTTAATTGTGACGTACGACTTCCAGCGACCACTTAACCAAAAGTTATTTAGTAAAACTACAAATCATCTAAACTTTTTCCGAAAACTTTTGGGACCATACGTTATGACTAAATCACTTGATGAAACTTTAGATTTCGGTTAACGAAAGATGAAGATTAATTTTGACACTGACGTTTTATTACTAGCGCCCTCTATGAGGCTATACGCGACACTAGAAAAGTATTTAGTTTCTTTGCGCCTAGAGAAAATTCAATACCTCTCTTTGTCGATAAATATTGGAAGTGCAGATTTTTTATAACATCGAATGACTGTAGTATTCGGCATATCCAAAATGCTAGCTACATAAGTAAAAAAGAAACCATTTCATAGAAAGAAGCCGTGAAATATATGATCTCATTTCAAATTAAATATGATAGGCAAAATCGTACTGTGTATTTTTCCGTACGTGTGGAAATTCCAAACTTTTATATGTATGTATACATATTCACGAAAACAAAGCAATAAATTTTGTGTCACGTTTCTATCATTTAATTAAATCTTTCGCTTATTATGACATCTGATAATGGCGTATAACTCTGGTGACGAGAGTCTTGAAATTTCTAAATTGCTAAAGAGTATGCCGACGTAAACAATTTCGATGTTATATCCCGTTTTAGCAAAGATAATTTCACACAGTTTGAATACATTTCTAAACTGTATTATACATATTTCAAAATCGATTTTTTTATTCATTTGATGCTTTGTGATGCTAGACCATATAAAAATATCTTTTTGCATCTAAGAGATATGTGCAAATGTATAAGTGGACACCTTATAAAGTGCTGCGGGATTATATATACATATTACCTCTACTGTGTTCAACACTGTGTTTGTTAATCTTACCTACTGAGGGTAGACTTTTTATGTATAAGCATGAGGTGGTTTATTAATTTGTGTAAATCTTTGAGATTAACCCATTAACTTCCAAATTTTTGTTATCGACATTTTTTGTAAATTTAAATTAAAAATCGGATTATATTAAAGGTAATAGGTCAATTTATTCGTTGGCAAATAAATATACGCCATTTTTCAAAAACAAAATTTAAGTCCCATTTGGGACCATGGCACTTGCCGTTACAAAAATTAAAAAAAAACTGAACCAACATTTCAAACTAAAGAAAAATATTTATAATTTATGCCAATTAGGAAAGCATTCCATATGCAGTCCAATATTGCATTTTTTACACTGTTTGCGAACGTTTGTGTCACTAATGGCACATTTTCTTTGTTTTCCATCAATCGTTCGCTCCAAAACATGTCCAATGGGATCAAATCTAACACCGTCAGACAAGCGGCTTTTCCTCGCCTTACTAGAACTTGGTCTTCCGGCAAATTTAGGATCGGATAATGATTCTTTCTTCAGATAAGTTCTGGCAATAATGCGTCTCAAATCTAATAATGGTATGCTTCCATTTACTGCAGTATAAAGAACGTGGGCGTTAATAACCGCAACGCCAATCGTATTTGTGAAAAGAGGGAAATACCGTTTCTTACCTCTAAATTTGATTCGATATTTTTGCACATTCCAGTCTGACTTGTCGACCCCTCCCATATGTTTATTGTATTGTCCGACAATGTTTGGTCTATCGACATGGCATTCTTTTTTTTCTTTCTCACAGTATCTTTTCACTTTTTCTATAGGTTGCAATCCTAAGTAATTCGATAGCATTTTAACACAGCTATTGACATTCCAAATCAACGCAAATATTTTATTTTTTTCATCATAACGATAATCATATGCCCCGCGTTCCTCTTTTTTTATGATATTATCAGATTTCAAAGGACACTTGTTCATTCTATTATAGCGTACTGTTCCAGCCGCCTTTATATTTAGTTCTCTCAACTTCAACAATAAATCAAAGCTGGTGAAAAAGTTATCGAAAAATATTTCATATTCTGACGGATATTGCAAAAAAGAGGTCATCTTCATTATCACAGAAGCTCCAACACCACTTACAAGTTGTACTTCTTGGCTCTTTCATTCATAAATATCCATATGAAAACAATAGCCACATTTAGAGCAGCACATAGCCCATTGTTTGAATCCAAATCTTATTGGTTTTCCCCTAATAAACTGTTTCAGGTAATGGTGGCCATAGTAACGCACCATTTGCTCATCTATTGAAAGCTTTTTGTGCAAATATACCGAACTTTTTGAAATTTGTGTTCAATTTGTTTATCAAAGGAGGGATTTTAGATAGTTTGTCTTGTTTATCGCTGGTGGATATGAGACTATTGTCGTTAAAATGCAGGTTTTTTTTTTATATCCAAAAACCTGTGCTTAGGCATGCAGTTTCTAACGCATGTAAGATTTATATATTCATCCTCCGACCAATATAACTGCTCTTGGGGCAACGAATGGTACCCTGATAGCAAAAAAATTCCAATAAACTTTTTAAGACAATTTGTAGAAAGTTCAAAGTTATGTCTGTTGTTTTGTCTAGCGTAATTTACACTTTGGATAGCTATATAGTTTAGTAAATCTTCGTCGAAAAGTTCTTCAAATATCTGAACCGGTGATTTACCTTTCAAGTTTTGAAAAATCTGTGATTTCAATTCAGATACAAAAGATTTCAAATGATGTATTAGTCAAATTTGTGTCCTGCTTTTTCCACTCACTTTTGGCAAGAATTTACCTTTTGATTTTACTATAGATGCTGATTTTGATCAACATTCAGAGCGCTGGAATGGATTTCTAGTTGTCCAGGAATGTCTTGTGGAACAGTTTTTGGCAAGAATTTACCATTTGATTTTCCTGTAGATGCTTGATCTTGATCATCATTCAGAGCGCTGGAATGGATTTCTAGTTGTCCAGGAACGTCTTGTGGAACAGTGTCTTCTAAAATATTATCGTCAAAATCCTTGGCAATCTGATATAACATCGATATTATCGGGCGGCAGTTCGACTATATCAATGACTTCTTGTTTCAGATCAGCAAAAAATTCATCATCTTCCAATATTTCTTCAAGTTCTGCGATAGTAAGGAATTTTCTAGAACCCATACTGAATTGGAAACAAAAAAAACAGCAACTGTGAATAAAACTAACATAACGCTCTCCATATGATTTTTTACATAGTAAATTCCATGATCCCCAAATGGGGATCAAGGTGTTTTGTACTATATTTTTTATAATAAATATTATATTTGCTCACCTGTTATTCTAATATCAACTAAAGGAATGTATTATTAGTTGAATTCACAAAACTGGCACAAAATTAATCAAATAAGCACAAAAAATATTATTAGAAATAATGTAAATATTCGACCATCAACTTTTGTGCATAGGTTATAAAATAACGCGCATAACATGCTTACAGGGTTACCAACACTAAAATATAAAATTTTTCTAGAAAGTACAGAGTACTCATGTTCAGTTAGTATACATTACACTAAAGATAATAACATTTTAAAATATGTTAAAAAATAAAATTCGCGTATCCCCATTTGGGGATCAGGGAAGCTAATGGGTTAAAGTACATTTAACCCCTCAGAGTTCCTCCCATATCTGTCTGTCTATCGATCTCTCCAGGGTTTTCCACAAGACAATATACTAATTGGTTTAAGGCCATCTGTGGGATGGTGGATATAACTCCAAAATCATTTGGGGTTATATCCGCCATTTCACACATTTTGGGTAGGTAGATGATTCTGACCTATTGCCATGCCGTGGGTTTATATCCCCAAGCTACTTAAGTTTTGAAGATTTTACACAGACATGGTATTAATACTTCTGCTCTCTTCTCTAGTATTTCTAATTGGTCTTACTACTTCTGTGGCTAGAGTCAAACCACATTTATCCAGCCTTCTGGGCCTTTCCGTATGATTGTATGGCCTTTCCGTGCCGTTAGAATTGATGAAGCTGAAAGTGTACCTTTAACAATTGTTTAACAATTACCTTATACAAATGGGTTCTTCCGAAGTTATTCCTCATCAGATATGGAATTACCTTGGAACTTCTTCAGCTATGACATTGAGAATTTTGGCGCATATAGGATTTTGTTCAATTCCTCACAAAGTTTCCTCCATGGGTTCCTTTTTGCTTTACGAATTTCCTTGTTGTACTGAGCTAGCTTATCTTTTATCTCAGTTTTGGTTGTTCTTGGCCTCGTCAAACAGCCTTCGAACTACGGCTCTAAGCCTCTCTAGGTTCTTATTCCATCTACTTATATTATTACCCTTTTGTCGTCTTATCCTTTCCGCACAGTTTTCAGGAATGCCGGTTAGAAATCCTCGTTCATTCGAGAGCATCACTATGGGACTTTTCATATTCTCGCAAGTCCATCCTTTTTGGGTTTCTGTACCTCGTCTCTGTGAGAGAAATATTTACATGAAATCTGATTTGCCTTTGTCGAATTTGTCATTATTAATTAGTGGTAGTAAATTTCTATGGACGGATTGAAAATTTCCGGAATTTCATTAAAAGGAATATTATAATTTTAAAAGTTTTCTCTGAATAACATCCTACATGTAGACGTCCAGTTCATATAATACTTACCTTACCAATAATCTTAGATCATAGTACGGATGCATAAGTTACTTAAAGATTGCTGCAATATCTAATATAACTTAATTTTTTAGGTTAGTTACAATTTACAATAAAATAGTGTGACTTCGGTGTAAGTAAAATTAGAATTGCATGACGTTGAAGTTCTCGGAATCATAAATAGTGTCTCAATAAGAAATTTTAATTTTAATCGCGCGCCATTTCAGTTTGTAAAATGTTTAGTCGGTGTGGTAGTTGTCAGAGGGAAACTTTGACATTTACAAAAATGGTACATTACAATTTGGAAAAGCATTTGTTAATTGCGAAAAGGCGAATTGGAAAAACGAGAGAAGTCTGACGCGTCAACGCCTTGGAAGGTCAGTTGATATTGTTGCTGTAAGTTCTACTGCCGCAGAACATTCAAATATCTCCATTAGACATCGTGTCCAGCAATTAGACATCAATCGCAGCACTATCCAACGAATTCTGTCACCTTCATGCGTATAAGATCCAATTAATTCAAACCGACCATGTACAGTGCAGAAACTTTGTCAACTGGATCATGGAACAACAGCAAGTTAACGAAGCATTCGACAATTAAAATAATCTTTAGTGATGAGGGACATTTTCACAGCAGTTTAAACGATGCTAGTCAATTAGATGTTATTCATACGCACTTCAATAGTGCATTTGATACCATCTACCATATTTTACTCTTAAAAAAAATGTCATCTTTTGGGCTTAACAATTCCCTACTCATATTTACAAAGTTATATTTGACAGGTAGAGCAAACTATGTTACCTACAATGGCTGGCTATAAATCAAGGTTTTTTATCCGACCTCTGGAGTTCCTCAAGGTTCCGCTTGGGGCCGCTTGTATTTAATATATTTATCAACGACCTAATAGTGGAATTTTTGTAAAATAACTTGAATACTGTCCATAGTTGGTGTTGCATGAATAAACTAAAATTAAATATTTACAAATGCTGTGTTGTAGCTTTATATAACCTCTCTTTATTACGTAGATAATACTTTTATAGCTAAACGAAGCTCTATAAGGGATTTTGGTGTACGCATTTGCCAATAAATTGACCCTCAACAACCATCATCTCTCAAACATCTTCTTCTTCTAATTTTTGGGGTGGGCACCAGCCCAACTGGGTACATGAGCGCAGTGCTCTTTGCACCACCCCCAGTACATCTCCCAGTTTCACTCTGTTAGTCTTGTGTCCTCGATAACAGTCACTATCCTCCTAAGAGAAGTTTGAACGTAGGATCCAAGAGATCTCTTCTGAAGTGTTTCTGTCTGAGTTCATTAAGTTTTTCATAAATGCATATTACATGAACGCTAGTGTCCTTGTTTCTTCACATTTCCTATACCAGGGCTCGCTAATCAAGTCCATACTGTACAGATGCTTCTTTAAAGGATAATGTCTGGTTATTAACCCGGTAATAACTTGAATTTATTTTTTGTTACTACGACTCAATTTAGCGGAAAACCTAGGGCCCAGTTCCCTTAGTAGTGTTTTAGTATGGAGTTGACCTTCCATTAGCATCCATTTCTTTTTATGTGTTCTTTCAACTCCTAACCAGATCTCCTTTGTAGCAGAATCCTTAGCGATTTCACATACAGGTCTTGGTACTATGAAGTTCCTATTAATACTTTCGTTAGCCAGTTCGTCGGCTATCTCATTGCCTTTAATTCCCTCATGTCCTGACACCTATATCAGCGACACAGTATTGTCTTGTGCCAGTCTATTGAGGACCTGTTTAAAATATTTCACCAATTTAGACCTGGTACATGGATTCATAATGGCTTTAATAGCTGCCTGACTATCATTATGTTGATTTTTTAGTTTGCGCAGCCGGCTGCCCGAATTTTCTCGGCACAGGCTGTAAATGCAAACAATTCGGTCTGGAAAATCGTCGCATGTTTTCCTAGACTTATCGATATCTTCCTTCTGAGGCACAGTCCGCATATGCCTGCACCTGTGCACTGATGGATTGTGATCCATATGTGTACCAGGTGCTGACACCACAACCGCTTGAGCGACTTTTTGCCTGTTCCTTGGTCGGTATAAATATGTTCAGCTTAGCTGTAAACATAATTATAGGTGCCATACTGTCATACATTTGAAATATCGGCTCTACAACTTTATTAGAACACCATACGCTATTGGCCTTTAGTCTCAGGATCGCAGCTGCGGCCTCCGCCTTTACAAATAGTTCTAGCGGAGAGAGACGCACGATGGCCTCGTGCTGTTCATAGCTCCCGTGATTCCCAACAGACACCTTCGCTGGAGAGTCGTGAGGAGCCCCACTAACGATATCAGCTCCGTCCTTCTCCACCAGACAACTGCCCCATAAGCAACCGTTGGTCTTACTACTGCTGTGTTCAACCAGTGTACCACATTTAGTTTTAGTCCCCAGGTCTTGCAAACAGCTCTTCTGCATCTTCAGAAGAGCTGCGTCGCTCTGTCTGCCACTTTAACTAAGTGTCTGTTCCAATTTAGTTTCGCATCAAGTGTTATGTCTAGATACTTCACTACACTGGTTAATTCTAACTCTTGTCCAAACAGCCTTACGCTGCCCAGATCATTTAATTTTCTCATCTTGATGGTACCATTAAACCCCTATATGTCGCATATGATGTTAGTAAGTTGGAATATGCGTCCACTGTTTGGTACCCAATCTATAACCTACACGTGAATCGAATTGAACGCGTTCAGCGCAAATTTTTGGAGTACTTGAGTTATAGACTGAACGGTGTCTATCGAAATGCGGACTACGGGGGTTTGATTGTGAGGCATGGGTTGGAATTGCTAGTCGTGCGAAGACAAAGAAAGCATTTCTGGTGGCGAATCGCCTGAATAACAGGATCGACTCGGCGCGAGTAAATTTACTGGTACCACACATTGCTGCTAAACATTTTTTGTATGACTTCGCATGGACACAGTCCAGCGTATGCAAAGCAATTTTAACCGAAGCTGTTCTTTGCAAGTGCTGAGACCTTATATGCATCACATTGGTCTTGTCAATATTCACATCTAATTCCTTATCGTGTCACCATAACTGGAATATCGAAAACTCTCCTTGCGACACTTTGTTTGCAATCTCTAAATCCTTGTGTACCATGAAAATTAAAGTATAATCTGCATATAGACGATATTGACATCTATCGAAACAGTAATCCACATCATTGATATATAACAAATAAAGAAGTGGTCCCAAAATACTACCCTGGGGCACTCTGTATCACACTATCCCTGCTTAGGTCATTTGCATTTGCAACTCTAACTAAAACCCCATGTCTTGTGTTTTCAACACCAAGGACTAATATATTGTGCAGGGCTCCATTGGTGCATTCGTCAAGATACATAAATGATTTATTTAACGATGCTTTTATGTTTTTATAGAGTTAATGATTATTGTTGTGTTGTTACATAGTCAAAACTTTGTTATCCTATTTGGATTAGTCTGTTGGACAAAATAAATTATTATTATTATTATTCTTATACGTATGTATGTATGTATGTATGTATGTATGTATGTATGTATGTAGACCAAGTTAACAAAAAAAGGCGCATATCAATTTGGGAAAAGCGGCCGACATAATACTTATGATGTGTGATATGTATCACATCTTCATCTGTCAGAAGAATAATTCAGTTCGCTTCTTTCCTCGGTATTTGAACTCGGATGCTCTCCCACACAAAATATACACGAGCGGATAGTGGTACGCTGTTGTTATGTTCGTGTAATGTTGTTGACGAGTTTCTCTAACTGTCGTCATCCGGAATACGACTGAAAAATTCCTTACATCCGAGATATTTACGTTTTCCCGCTGTATTTTTTCCCTTTTTCGCTTTACAGTTTCCAGAATTTCGCGTCGCGCATAGACGCCCTGAAATTTGTGAAATATTCCGAGTAATATATCACGTTTGCGTTTGGGAATAAAAGATTAATTCTGAAGTACATTAGTCGGGCGGGGATAATAAAGAAAAACACGCATTTAAATTGTTTTTACACGCGCACAAAAAAAAACGGAAGAACATCGCTGAATTATGTACGTTTATTCCGCTATCTAAATGGATTTATTTAAGGAATTTGGAGATTACAAAAATAATTCTGATGGAGTTTTTGTAGTACATCGTTCTGCCGCTAGAGGTGTATAGAGTACCATTCATACCACTTAGTAAGCCAAGCGCCGTTGCTAAAAGAGGTTCCGCTCGTTTGTGTGAATTTTTTAATAAATGTTGTTTTGTTTACTCGTCATTTTTTTGCAACAGCTAACACTAGTGAACAGCGCGCGACCGTAAAGTTTTATTTCTTGCTCGGAAAACTGGCACAGAATCTCTTGATATGCTAAAAACGGCCTACACGGATGATGCAATTTGGAAAACTCAAGTATTTAAGTTGTATTTTCAATTTCAAGGGAGGTGGTCGTCCTTCCATGACCCGAATCAATAAAAATGTTTAAAAAATCATTCTGGAAGATCGAAGAAGTCGAGAAGCTATCTGGAGTTCAGTTCAGCGAATTTTAACGGAAGATTTTAGGGTTAAAAAACTGGGTGCCAAATTCGAGCCTCATCTACTGACTGCTGAACAAAAATAATAACTGGTAAACTCTTTACAGTTTACGAGTAACCAGAAGCAGAAGCAGACAGTTATCGCAGACCTGAAGATGCCAAATGTGATTTTGCTGAAACGGCGTCCAGAAACCAGCACCGGTCTTTACGAAGACCAAACAGTGGAAACGCGGAAGAAAACTCGGAATCCAGTTAAAACACATACTACTACCCGCGGAAACCTAAAAGAAAACATATATATATATATATATATATATATATATATATATATATATATATAGTATTAATAAGTCGGCGATTAAAGGTCTGGTTTATTACTTCAAAGTATATATATTTAAAACAACCCTACATGTTTCGGCAATGATGCCTTTGTCAAGGATATAAAAAATATAAATGACAGAATATAATTGTAAAAAAATTTTTTTACAGCAAACAGTTATCGCAGACCTGAAGATGGCAAATGTGATTTTGCCGAAACGTCGTCCAGAAACCAGCACCGGTCTTTACAAAGACCAAACAATGGAAACGCGGAAGAAAACCCGGAATCCAGTTACAACACATACTACTACCCGCGGAAACCTGAAAGAAAACATATATATATATATATATAAAAATAATAGACTTTTTATTGGTTTAGCGACCTTTTATTGAATTATGATGTTTTATTCTACGACGTTTCGACTTTTATTATTTTTCAGTCTTTTTCAAGTATCTAGAAACAAGAATTAATACAATGAGAACATATTTTTGTGTTTGCTTTTGTGAGATTGAGTTAACAATTAAATTAACAATTAAAATTAAAATTAGATTAAAGACTGAATTACCAATTAGATTAACAATTAAAGTTAAAATTTAAAATTAGATTAATAATGAGTAAGGACAATTAAAGTGATTACATCTGTATAAATGAATAGAAAATTTGAATTAAAATACAATACAGTAAGGTAACTAGAAGCAAGAATTACTACACTGAAAACGTGAGAGCTGTGTTTGCTTTTGTGAGACTGAATTAACAATTAAATTAACAATTAGAATTAAAATTAGATTAAAGACTGAATTACCAATTAAATTAACAATTAAAGTTAAAATTTAAAATTAGGTTAATAATGAGTAAGGAAAAATTACAGTGGTTAAATCTGTATAAAGGAATGAGATGTTAAACTTTTGATGTTTAAATACATTACAGTAAGAAACAATGGGTGAACAAAGAATGACAAAACTCACCGTTTCATTTGGTTTTTAAAATCACGCATTCTGTGTAACATGTGTATCGGGGGCCCGAGACCTTTTTTTGTAACGAACCGATCGCACTGGTTGGAATATTGTAAGTGTTTGTGGCTTTGTTAAGAGAGGTTAATTTCTGTTCTGTTTTGGAATTTAGCAAATTTGTCAGGACCGTATTTAGGGGTATGTAGTAAAAGTATTTACAAATGGGAACTGATAAAAAGTTTTTTTTTTGTTTTTTTGGTTTATGTTTGTGTGTGCGGGGGGGGGGGTGATTTTATCTATTGTTTAATGAGTGGGTAATAGAGTTTGGACAGTCCATCAATTTCGTTCCTGTCGTTGATTGTTCTGCTGTTTTTGAAAATGTGGATCATTTCTAAGACCTCCCTAGCTTTTGTATTCTTTTTCTGTGTTATTACTTTGGTGTTATCAAAATCAAAATTATGTTTTAGTGTCAATTGGTGTTTTTTTAAAGCAGTTTGGTTTTTTGCGTATTTGTGACCTTTCAATCTTTCTTGTAGTAACTGTTTTGTTTGGCCTATGTATACTTTGTCACAGTCTTTGCAGGTTATGTTGTATATTGTGTGTGATTGTTTTAGTGTAGGTGTTGAGTCTTTTAGTTTGGTGTGTAGGAATTTTAGGTTTTTACCGCTTTGGTGTGCTATTTTAAAGTTAAATGGTTTAAATATATTGTCTAGTTTTTCGGATAATCCCGTTATATAGGGTGTGGGGATATATGTTAATTCATTGTTTTTTATGGTTTTGTTGTGGTCGTTTGTTGTGTTATAAATTTTATTAAGTCTTAGTTTTATAATTTTTTGTATAAATTGTGGTGGATAATTGTTTTCTGTTAGTATTGTTTTTACTTTATTTAGTACTGTTGGTCTGAAAATTGGATTAGTGAGATTTAAGGCTCTGTCTACTAACGCTGTTACTACATTTTTTTTATGGGCTAGGGGTTGGTTTGAAAAAAAGTTTACATATCTGCCGGATGTGGTTGGTTTGGTGTACCATTTTGTTTGTATTTTGTTTTCTGTTTTTATCAGTGTTAGGTCTAAGTAGTACACCAAAGTACACCAAACCAACCACATCCGGCAGATATGTAAACTTTTTTTCAAACCAACCTCTAGACCATAAAAAAAATGTAGTAACAGCGTTAGTAGACAGAGCCTTAAATCTCACTAATCCAATTTTCAGACCAACAGTACTAAATAAAGTAAAAACAATACTAACAGAAAACAATTATCCACCACAATTTATACAAAAAATTATAAAACTAAGACTTAATAAAATTTATAACACAACAAACGACCACAACAAAACCATAAAAAACAATGAATTAACATATATCCCCACACCCTATACAACGGGATTATCCGAAAAACTAGACAATATATTTAAACCATTTAACTTTAAAATAGCACACCAAAGCGGTAAAAACCTAAAATTCCTACACACCAAACTAAAAGACTCAACACCTACACTAAAACAATCACACACAATATACAACATAACCTGCAAAGACTGTGACAAAGTATACATAGGCCAAACAAAACAGTTACTACAAGAAAGATTGAAAGGTCACAAATACGCAAAAAACCAAACTGCTTTAAAAAAACACCAATTGACACTAAAACATAATTTTGATTTTGATAACACCAAAGTAATAACAGAAAAAGAATACAAAAGCTAGGGAGGTCTTAGAAATGATCCACATTTTCAAAAACAGCAGAACAATCAACGACAGGAACGAAATTGATGGACTGTCCAAACTCTATTACCCATTTAAAAACCAAATGAAACGGTGAGTTTTGTCATTCTTTGTTCACTCATTGTTTCTTACTGTAATGTATTTAAACATCAAAAGTTTAACATCTCATTCCTTTATACAGATTTAACCACTGTAATTTTTCCTTACTCATTATTAACCTAATTTTAAATTTTAACTTTAATTGTTAATTTAATTGGTAATTCAGTCTTTAATCTAATTTTAATTCTAATTGTTAATTTAATTGTTAATTCAGTCTCACAAAAGCAAACACAGCTCTCACGTTTTCAGTGTAGTAATTCTTGCTTCTAGTTACCTTACTGTATTGTATTTTAATTCAAATTTTCTATTCATTTATACAGATGTAATCACTTTAATTGTCCTTACTCATTATTAATCTAATTTTAAATTTTAACTTTAATTGTTAATCTAATTGGTAATTCAGTCTTTAATCTAATTTTAATTTTAATTGTTAATTTAATTGTTAACTCAATCTCACAAAAGCAAACACAAAAATATGTTCTCATTGTATTAATTCTTGTTTCTAGATACTTGAAAAAGACTGAAAAATAATAAAAGTCGAAACGTCGTAGAATAAAACATCATAATTCAATAAAAGGTCGCTAAACCAATAAAAAGTCTATTATTTTTAATATTAAGACACGGCCAATAAAATAAATAAGAAAATAAAATTCTTATAAACACTAAATATATATATATATATATATATATATATATATATATATATATATATATATATATATATATATAGTTGTGGTTAGAGACTTGTTTTGTTTCTGTCTGTTACAGAATGTATGTAATTTTAATAATTTAGCAATTATTATTTTAAATGCTTTGTTCCCCAAACACACCAAAAACAAATACATAGTTTTATTGTTATATCAAAAGATACGCTTGACAAATTCTTGACGTTTCATTTGCTTTCATTCAAGACAGAATATATTTACCTAAGGCGTCTTTTTTATCTTATATTTCACTATAATCTCCAGTTGAAATTCCTACAAATCACACTGCAACACGGCCCGCATTCCCTTTTATTTATTCTCTTTTTAAATTGCGGAAAAATACACATATTACGAAACTTTCTTGTCTTTCTGTTTGTGACCACGTAGCGGGAAAGCATGGAACAAAGCCAGCACCACCGTCTCTTCTCGTCAAGTCTTGTTCTCTTTAATAAATTAAGTACCCTTTGTGATGCAGTCGAAAGGCTGCTCGCTCTACGCTTGCGAGATTATCGTCCGTATTCGAAAAATTGCAGAAATTTAGATGTCACTTTTTATTACAGTTAAGATGTTTATGTATATTATGAGCTAAAAATGCAGGGAAAATATCTCTGAGACGTTAACTAGCGTTAATTGCTATACTAGCACAAGAGTGGAAAATTATAGAATTCAATTACGTCGAGTTTCTCCTCGAAAGTTGAAAAAGAATATTGCAGCTATAATGCGGTTTTTTTAAGATTTAACTTTTTTTTTTTACTTTATAACTCTAGTATATTAATATGTAGCGAAAATTAGAAATACAGAGAATAAATTTTATTTGGAAGAAACTAACATACTTCGTGTGTTTGTGTTAGTACTAGAAATCAGGTAATAATAACAATAGTAAATAAATAATAAATAAATCATAAAGAAATAATAAATAAATCATAAATAAATAATAATTAAATCATAAATAAATAATAAATAAATAGTAAATAAATCATAAATAAATAATAAATAAATCACAAATAAATAATAAATAAATAATAAATAAAGAATAAATAAATAATATGACAACATAATTTGAAACATACTTGAGTGGGTCAAACCTCACTACATTTGTATAATACCAAAGTATTTTTAATAATATAAAAATATTATTAAAAATGGGGTGTGAAGAACACAATACAAGTTCATTTATGTATTTTTGAATGTATCTTCTCCAAAGACGTAGATCCGTATTTCACATTTCTACATGATTCTCAATACGCCCCTGTTGGAGAAGACACATTCAAACAAACATAACTACGTTACTATCTAGCCGAAATTATTCAGACAGCGCGTGAAGGAATATTCAACGCCGTCTACATAATAACAGCCGAAGCAGACGTGTTTTCTATAGTCGGTAACCACCGTATCTATACAAAACTGTATTCTCGTGTCTTCACTATTTATCGGCGTGAGCCGAATATGTATATGACTTCTCCAACAGGGGCGTATTGAGAATCATGTAGAAATGTGAAATACGTATCTACGTCTTTGGAGAAGATACATTCAAAAATACATAAATGAACTTGTATTGTGTTCTTCACGCCCCATTTTTAATAATATTTTTATATTATTAAAAATACTTTGGTATTATACAAATGTAGTGAGTTTTTACCCATTCAAGTATGTTTCAAATTATGTTGTCACATACATATTCGGCTCACGCCGATAAATAGTGAAGACACGAGAATACAGTTTTGTATAGATACGGTGGTTACCGACTATAGAAAACACGTCTGCTTCGGCTGTTATTATGTAGACGGCGTTGAATATTCCTTCACGCGCTGTCTGAATAATTTCGGCTAGATAGTAACGTAGTTATGTTTGTTTGAATGTGTCTTCTCCAACAGGGGCGTATTGAGAATCATGTAGAAATGTGAAATACGTATCTACGTCTTTGGAGAAGATACATTCAAAAATACATAAATGAACTTGTATTGTGTTTTTCACACCCCATTTTTAATAATATTTTTATATTATTAAAAATACTTTGGTATTAAATAAATAATAAGTAAATAAATTATAAATAAAGTATGTCTTCATTCGTACAAGAAACTGAATGTTTCATTTAGATAAATATCTGTTTTTGGGAAATTGATCAAATGCGTTGTTGGCATGTAATTTGAAAGCTGTCTGCATACATTTGAACAGTGCACGTGCGTATATAGAAAACTGTAATGGATTAAGGCTAGAACCTTGAGTAATATCAGAAGTAAAAAAGTGCTGTTATACAAGGTCCCGTATCGTTATGTTCAAATTTTAGGACTGTAAATTAGACTTAATTTCAAGTAACAAAAACCCAAAACTTGTATATCCATTTTTATTTGTTTCAAAGTTACAGATCTATGAATGTGATTGTCAGATCATGACAAAAAATGTAATCCTAAAGTCAATAAAAACTGATTTTATTTAAAAAAGTTCAATTAATAATATTTTCGAAATGTCCCCCTCCATGTTGAATGCAGGCTTGTGCCCGTAAGCCAACAGAAGAAGTACTTATCCGAATTTCATACTTGTTTTGTCGAATTTGCTCGGCAGCCAGGTAAATACGATCCCACAACTCTCCTCTTGTGTTCGAAACTTGTGCGTAGACTAAATTTTTCATGTACCCACATAAATAAAAGTCAAGGGGATTAACATCGGGTGATCTGGGTGGCTATGCAACAGGACCACCTCGACCAATCCATCTTGGATAATTGACGTTAACTCAATTTCGGACAGCAATTCAGAAATGTGGTGGTGCCCCATCCATGTGAAACCACATGTCTCGTCGAACATTCAGTGGGACATCCTCTAAAAGACCTGGCAGTTCGTCAATAAGAAACTGAAGGTAATTGTCCGCATTTAACCTCTCAGGAAGAACGACAGGAGCAATCAACAAGTCATCGATTAGGACCGACCAAACGTTAATAGAAAATTCATGTTGAAATTTAAATGGGCTTATAGCTTTGGGATTTTCTGAAGACCACCTGTGCAGGTTTCTCAGATTTATAACACCACTTCTCGTGATCGTAGATTCATCTGTCCGGAGGATTGTTCTGCAGAAATTAAAATGAAGCCGTGACTGTCTTAATATCCAGGTAGAATAAACTAGAAGAGCATAGTGGTCTGCCTTAAGCAAACCGTGTCCCCTGATAGTGGTATGGATATAAGCCAAACTGTAGTTCGTGGCACTCCTAGTTGTCTAGCGATCGACGTACACTGAGAGTTGGATCCCTTGTAACAATAGCTACTGCTTGTTCCTCTAAGTCTGCTGACAAATTTACACCTCGGTCTAAAAGATAATCACGCAGTCCCCATTCCCGAAATTATCTGTGTACTTCCAGAAACGTTCTGTAACGAGGAATGCGCCTAGCGGAAAACTGATATCGGTATTCAATAACTGCTTGACGTGCACTGCCGTTACAGTAGCCATACACAAAATGCGTGTGCGCATACTCTTGAGAAGAAAATCGGTAAGGTATTTTGAGTAAAGAAAACGTGACCACTCACTATTAAGCTGTTGTATGAACTGAAACGTAATGTAATCCTTTATTAAAAAATGCAACGTTAATAGTCATCCGAACATTTGTTTATTGTATGATATTCATGATTCAGCACTTACGAAATAAGTAAGAACCTTCTTTATCATAAATCAGTTTCCAGTACTCTTTTTTGTAGATCTCCAATAAATTACTGGATGCACTACGACACGTGTTTATTTATTTTAGGATAATATTTTATTATGCGACGCTAACAATCACTGGCCTGTTATTGAATCGTATAACTTTTTTTTAAAATAAAATCAGTTTGTATTGACTTTGGGATTACATTTTTTTTTCATAATCTGACAATCACATTCATAGATCTGTAACTTTGAAACAAATAAAAATGGATATACAAGTTTTGCGTTTTTGTTACTTGAAATGAAGTCTACTTTACACTCCTAAAATTTGAACATAACGATAGGGGACACTTGTATACATCGTTCGATAATTTCACAGATTGAATTCTATTTGTTAGATAACTCCTCGGTAATTTGATAACAGAACGAATGTAATATCGGCAAGAAAAAGTTGTGACGAAGAGTTTGCTAAAATCAAGTAGAACAAGCAATTTGTCAGTATTTTCAATTATACAGTTCTTAACAGTACAGCTCAGTACAGCTGTTTCACAGATGAACCCTGGCTGAAACCCTGATATTATTAGTGAATTATGTTATACTTCAGCACATTTCCTTATTGAAATATCTTCGCTAAAATCGAAATTATGCTAATAAGTCTCAAGTAGGAGTAATTTATCAGTTCCCTATTCTCGAGTAGTGGAACCACAACGTATGCTTCCATGAAGTCAGGGATTCCCCGTCTAAAATGCAACTACTGATAACATGGACTATGTATTTTACTACATAGGCACAACAGAACTGAATTATTCTAATACTTACAGCGTCAGGGCTGCAGGAATTTTTTCATGGAGATGATAATATTATAAATTGTTGTTCCATGAATCAGTCTAAAACGGAAGTATAAAAATGCGTAAGTGTTCAATTGTTATTTTAGCAATTTATTAAATTAATTTGTCTTTGATAACTAATAGAAGTAGAGAGTTAGTTAAAAGTATTTTTGAAAATAATGTTCAATACATAGAGTTCTCAAGTAATTTTTTTCTATACATCTGTCAATACTCGTGTATTCTATTAACTCATAAGCAGATGGCTCAATATACCAAAAAATAGCATATCTATGTGTAGACATTGGCACTTCAGGCAGAGGTTACATACGTGTATTAACAAAGATGGTATTAATTTTGAAGGTTTGTTAAGGAATTAGATGCTTTGTTTGTCGCTTAGCTCGACCCAGATTGTTTTAATTACTATAGTATTACAAGTATCTTACACACAGCTTAAAATTTGACCTACCGTACATATCTTGCGTCATTTATTTTTATTACATACATACTTAACGTAACTTATTTCTGACGTTCCGCAAAACACGAGCGCGAATATTTCATGTATATCATTATGTTACCCATATTCCTACAAACTATTGCTAATTTAAAGTAAGACAAAAACTACATTTCGAATTTATTACTAAAATTCAAGAATACAACTTAAAATTATGAAATTATCAAAATAAAATGAAGTAGAAACAAGCAGTTAGAGTCCATGCTTGATTCTTGGATTCTAACGATTCACTTTCACTGTTTCCAACACGAATAATAAATAGTTCTAAGATATCATCCATTAATCTGTATATGTGATATTTTGAACATTTTATTTTTTTGAGCAACTTCACCTTTTATTTGCGCCCAAACCAATTCGATAGGATTAAGCTCGCAATCATGTGGTGGTAACCGTAATACAGTTTTATTTTCAGTGACATATACATTATAGACTATGTCATAATAAACAGAGAATACCGGAGAGAAGTAAAGGATACGAAAGTAAGGAGAGGGTGCGAGATAAATTCAGATCATTATTTGGTTCTCTCGAAAATAAAAATAGATAGCCAAGAAACAAACTAGAAAGTAAAAACAAATATTAATAAAAGAGGGAAAGAGAAGAAGGTAGTTAGGACATACAAACTTAGAGAAGAAGAGACCGTTGAAGTGTACAAAGAAAAAATTGAGCGAGAAATGAGTAAAATCAAACAAAAATAAATAAAAACATAGAAACAGAAACGCTATGGAAAATAGTCAGAGACACAATAATGATAGTATCTGAAGAAAGTTGTGGGTATAGTAAAATAAGGAAACATAATAAGCAAACAAAGTGGTGGAATGAAGATATAAAGCAAGAAATAAAACGGAAAAAACAAGCATGTAAAAACTACTTATGCAACAGAAATAATCAAACATACAACAAATATAAAGAACAGAGAAGAAAAGTTAAAGAACTGGTAAAAGATGCAAAACAAAGGACATGGGAAGAATTTGGGGATGCAATGGAGAGAGATAGCAGAGGAAATCAAAAACTGTTGTCTGGAGTACTGAAACGATTAAGGAAAGGAAATCAAGTTAAAACCTTATACATAAAATCAAAAGAAGGAAAAATACTAGAAGATGAGAACGAAATTATGGCCAGATGGAAAGAATACTTTGAGGATTTACTATGCATGGAAATTAACGTCCAAGCAAACAAACCGGAAATATTGCACGAGTCGCCTACAAGAAAAAAAGAACACACGGAACAGGACAAAATAACCATGGAAGAAATAAAAGATGCACTAAAGAGGCTAAAGAGAAGCAAGACAGCAGGAATTGACGGAATAACAACAGAGATGGTAAAGAATTTGGGAGAAAATGGAATAGAAGTATTAGAAATACTATTTAATAAAATATGGGTCGAACAGAAAATACCAGAGGATTGGGAAATGGGAGTTTTGTTATCGATATACAAAAAACGAGATAACAAACAGTGTAAGAATTATAGAGGAATTACACTATTGTGCGTCATGCTAAAAGTTTACGAAAGAATCCTGGAAGAGAGATTAAAAACAATAATCTAGGCGCAACTCGAAGAATCACAGAGTGGATTTAGAAAAGGTAGAAGTGTACAGGACAATATATTCACATTGAAGCAGATGACGGAAAAGAGTGCAAACAGCACGATATACATAGGTTTTGTAGACATAGAAAAGGCTTTCGATTGTATACCTCGAAACTTGGTGTGGAGGAGCCTAGAAAAAAGAGGAATAAATAGCAAACTGAGGAAATCAATAGCAAGCATATACAAGTGTACAAGAAACGTAGTGAGAGCGTGTAATAGGCAATCAGAAGAGTTTGAAACAAGGGAAGGATTGCGGCAAGGAGGAGTACTTAGTCCTATACTATTTAATATAATACTTGATGACGTACTGAAAGATATTAAAAACAACACGAAAAAGATACAAAAAGGATATAGAAATATGGGGCTGGTTGAGGTAGCGGAGAACGCGTTTGCTGATGATTTGGTGGTATACGCAAATACCGAAAAGGACCTGCAAACAAACTTGGTAATTTGGGAAACAGCACTGAAAAAGAGAAACATGAAAATTAACTCAGACAAAACTAAAGTGATGGCGATAGGGAAAAACCATAAACAGTTAACAATTAAAGTTGGAGGAAAGGACATCGAACAAGTTGAAACATTTAAATACTTAGGAGTAAACATTCATAGAGAAGGGAAAGAAGACACAGAGATTAATGGCAGAATTGAAAGCACGACAAAGTTGTACTATACACTCAACAAGTCTTTTGTCAGAAATAGGGAAATTTCAACGAAGGCAAAAATGACTGTTTTTAAAACCGTATATAGACCAATACTAACATATGGGTGTGAAAGCTGGATACTAAATAACAATACAAAATCCAAAATACAAGCGATGGAGATGAGGTATTTAAGAGCAGTCAAAAGAGTAACACGCAAAGACAGAATAAGAAATGAAGTGATAAGGCAAGATCTGAATACAGAACCTATCCTCGAAAGTATAGAGAGACAGAAATTAAAATGGTTCGGACAGTCGTTCGTATGGAAGAAACAAGGCAGACAAAGAGAGTATGGAAAGCTAAGACAATACAGAAAAGGAAGAGAGGTAGACCAAAGAATACATGGAACAATACAGTAGCGGAAATCCTGCAAAAACGTGGAATGACAAGGAGAGAAGCAGAAGTTGCGGCAAAAAATAAGAAAGAATGGGAAAAATTCATTTATAATAGAAAATAGAATTAAGTTTCATATTGAAAATTAAGTGTATACCTTGACACCCGTAGGGTAATTTTAAGGTTTATTGATTATAATAATAATAATAATAATACATTATTTTGTTCCTTATGGAGACGTACTAGATGTAACAATTCAGCACGTAACATTTCTGCATTAATTTCAATATTTTTTGGAATGTAACCAACCTTGAATTGCAGCTTTTCTCCAGGAAGAAATTGGTACCTTTCCAGCTCTCCGTGAATGATATGTTGCATTGTCAATCACTATTAGAGCATTATCCGGTAACTTTGGCGATATCTTCACAAACCAATTCTCAAAAGCTGTGCTATTCATTTCATCGTGATATACAGCTGTCTTGCTACCGTCAAAGAACAATAATCCGTCCTTCACAAACCCTAATACGGATCTTATGTGAGTATTATTAATCACCTGCCTTTACCGCTTGGATTCTTTAATCCCACGGATAGTCCATCAACAAAAAGCTTGTCGTGCGCTTGCTATGCTCCCCAAACTCTGGGCTTTGTATGTCCTTCGGTTTAATAAAGTTTCATCTAAATAAAGCATTGTTTTATTCTCATCAGATATTTTCTTCTCCATCTGATTATTTCGTCCTTCTCTATCAGTAAATTGCTCCCATTACGCTTGAAAAATCTGAAATAAAGGTTACATATAATAATAATCACAGTTTTTCACTTACACTTACTTGAAATTAATAAGTTTCAAGAATGTGTGCCAGGTAGCTCGACTCATTTTTGGTACAGGTGCTTCTCTAGTACTTATTTTTGCCGTGATTTTATTAAGAGTCGGAAGTTCATTTTTCAAAAAGACATTGTGCACTATCCATCAGATAACAGATTCATGAAAATTTTGGAGCTTTTTCATTTCAATTTTAGGGTTTCGGAATTTTACTATTCTATTTATTTTTGTAAGTAAGTAAGTAAGTAAGTAAGTATTTTATTAGCAAAGCTATTTTACAACTATAACATTTCTTACATTTTACTTAATTAACTAATTTACACTGCTACAACATCGAAACTTCAATGGATCACTAAAATTTTTGTTTAACATATTCTAACAGATTTCTCTTAAAGTTTTTTAAGTCATTACAATATTTTAAACCCTGCGGCAATGCATTAAACAATATGAAACCATTCACAAAAACGTTTCTCGATGTCCGAACCCGGTCAAATCGCTCTATATAAAGGTCTTTTACATTTCTTGTATTGTGTTCATGTATATCCTGTACAACAGCTACTCTATCACTTAAATAAGATGGTAACATGCAGTTTTTCATTTTAAAAACAAAAATCATGGTTTTGTAGACTATGTATTGCCTTATACTAAACAGGTTCAACACCTCGAGCATAAGTTTGATTGGTGTATACTTATTGCACTTTAATATAATTCTTAATGCCTTATTTTGCAGCTTTTGTAATTTTTGCATTTCACCATTGTTTATGCTGAACAATACTGTTGAACAAAAGTCAATACATGGCGACACAATAGCCCCATACAACAGTAACAAAGTATACAAAGATAAATTCTTACTTATTCTACTTAGAAAGAAAACTTTTTGTGACATTCTATTTAGTAAATATTGAACATGTGATTTAAAATTAATATTAGCATCAATCATTACTCCTAAATATTTAATATTATCAACTCTTTCTAATTTATATTGATTAATAGTTAAATTCATACTATCAAAATTGACAGCTGCAATTCGAAATTTTGACCCAATCACCATATATTTAGTTTTATCCAGATTAATCGCCATATTATTATCACACAACCATTTGTATAATTTACTTAATTCATTATTTAATTTTTCAACCATAACGTCAATATTTTTACCAGTAACATAAACCATGGTATCGTCCGCAAACATACGGATCTCACAGTTGTCTACACATTTCCCCATATCATTGATATATAATACAAATAAAAGCGGTCCCAAGACAGTTCCCTGGGGTACACCATACTGAGTGCAAACCTCATTAGATACCACATTTCTAAACTTTACAGCTTGTGTCCTACCTAAGAGATAAGTCTCGAACCACTTCAAGGCATTACCTGACAAACCAATTTTATTTAGTTTACACAACAGCAAGTATTTGTCAATAGTCTCAAACGCTCGTCTAAAGTCCAAAAATACAGTCAATACTACATTTCCTTTATCAATCTCTTTAACCCATTTATCACATACATCCATTATTACAGATTCACACGAATGTTTCTTCCTGAATCCTGACTGATTAGGCACAAGTATGTTGTTTTTATCACAGTATTCAAGTAGTTGTTCTTTCACACACAATTCCAAAACCTTTTCATACGGCGCCACACAATTAATAGGTCTGAATTCACTACACTTTTTTGCGTTTGCAACTTTTGGTACCGGTGTTATAATAGTTTTCTTCCAATCTTCAGGAAATATACCTTTTTCCATAGTGGTATTTATTACATCCAAGAGTCTATTTCCAATAACTTCACATGCATCTATTGTGAATAAAATAAAATTAAAAAACCCTTACCACAATAGAATTTAATGATTCTAAATATATTTCTACAACCACGTTGTCATCTTCAGTAGAAAAAACAGTGTAACACTTGAACGCACAAAAACACTCACAGAAGGATTGTTCTGAATGTCTTCTAGTTTAACACTAAATTCTTCAATCTTAAGTGCTACAAAAATTACCTACATTTTGGTAAACCCCACCTATTCATACAAGAGCATTAACCCATTATTTGTAAATTCTATAGAAAAACCGTTTAAAAATATTATAAAAGCCGTAATTTAACATACATTAAAAATCGAATTATGAAACTAATCCTTAAATTATGTTGAAATATAAATTTGGAAATTAATGTTGAGTCAGAATATTTTAATGGCAAATATTGGAATGAAACGAATTTAAAAATAAATTTTTAATATATTTTTTAAAATATTTTTTTATAATTTTCCTATTTTTCTTGCTTTAATAACATCTAACTGTCAATTTACTCAAATAAAGAAGAACCTGGTATAGGACCCAAATCTGCGTTAATTACGTTATTCCTATTTTTAAAGATAAAAATGCTCTCAAAACTATCTAATTCGCGGGGGCGTGTGAACTTTTTTTATTAATCTCAAACAGTCAGATGTTACGTTGTGATCTGATTCAAGAATATGTCGGGCAGCACTTGATTTTTCCGGTCTATTGAATCTAATATGCGAAACATGTTCTTTATAACGAGTTAGAATCGAACGTTTTGTTTGGCCGACATATTTTTTATCACAATCCTTACAATTTATTTCATGGATTCCAGATTTGTTGTTTACCTCAACTTTGTCTTTCGCGTTGCCTAAGAGAGATTTTAGGGAGTTATTCGACCGAAATGCTACTTGAACATTATACTGTTTAAAGGTTTTACTTAAATTTTTCGTAGTTTCGTGAAACGGTAAACTAATAAATTTTTTGCTCGAATCAATTTGAGGTAGCAAACATGTGGAATCCTGAATTGTTTTTCTTACTTTATGTTTTCTAACTAGCTTGTTTATTATTTCTGAATCGAAACCGTTGTAACTCGTGATTTTCTTAATTAAAGTTAATTCCTTTTCATATCTATCCTTTGTCAATGGCATGCTTAACAAACGATTGATAAGGAAATTGAAAGAGACACTTTTGTGCTGAAAAGTATGGTTTGAATCTGCGGTTATAAATCTGTTGACGTTGGTTTCTTTTCGGTAAATATCAAACTCTAAGTTTTTGTGATTCCTAATTACTAAGGTATCTAAAAATGGCAAACCTCCGTTGTTTTCCTTTTCAACCGTGAATTTAATACTAGGAAATTTTGAATTTATTTATTTTGGTGTTATTTTTAATTATAGAACATATAGTCGAGGGATGGGGTGTGAATATTGACTCAGCCTTTATATGTTGTCATTTAAAACAGTGTCCAAAACAATGTTTCATTAAAATTCTTATAAAAAGGAATTTGCATTAACACGATTTAGAATTATCTTTTACGTTAACAGCTCGTGACAAAACAAAAAATTTCAAACGTTTACCAATTAAATTTGCATGATTTCGTATCTTAATTAAACACGCTTGAACACGCACGCACTCACACAAACACGTGCTTCACCATTCATAACATGACAAATAATTTGGGCGTTCGTTAATTAATTATTCAAGCGTTGTTCATTTAATTATTTCGTCGAGAATCCGTAAATTAGAATATTCCCCGTAAATGACCAAATTTGGTTTGTGTGTCGACGACGGGCATATATTGTTTTACCATTTCATCGGCCATCTATCAAAATGAACTTACTGAATTGTTCATATGCCTGTGAATCAGTTAACTATCGACTATTGACAGACATTCGAACTGTCGTTCCAATTTATTATTGGCAGTTAGTTATTCATCTGTTTATTTGCAAGTGCAATGTATATTTAAAAAGTACGAGTACGTTTTATAGTAGATGCTATATTTTTTCAGTGATATTTTAACTTAAATTCGAACGAGAAAGAAAAATATTAAAATGAGAAATTTCTATTCTAAAAAGTTAATTGAACAGTACAATTCATTAAAAAAAACAATTTCTTTATTTTAATTATACAAAGTATTTATAATGTTTGATTCATTTATTAATTTACTACAATTTGACATTAAAATAATCGAAGATAAAATGACAAAAAAGCGCTATGTTCTGTAATATTGAGTGAGTCACAAAAAAAGTTTTCAGTTCCATGGCATGATTAAATCAGTTATGTCTTAGATTAATTAAGTGATTTAACTTATATGTCGTACCACCAGTAATAGGTAAAATCGTTAATATAAGAGTTGCCAAGTGACATTCATTAAGCTAACCTAATATTTAAGTCTATGGCAAAATTGAATTTCAGGGAAAAGACGGTTATTTGAAAGTTTTAGTTGTTGAAATATGTAAATTACAATTACTTATTTTAAAAAATAGTTTTTTTTTGAGTATTGTCTGCTTTAAAGTGAAAAAATATCGAAAAATAAAATTTGAAAACTAACATCAAGAACCAAATCAGATTAAACAACCTTACGTATGTAAAATCTCATAATTTTCAGAATGAAGAAGAATTAATAATTAAAGTAAGCACAGCAATTTATTAATACAGTATATAAAACAAGCAAATATGACATTGAAGCAATCATTCAATTTTTTTAACGCAAATGTGTTGCTTCTGAAAGGAAACTTTTTTTTATCGGAGCAATTAATCTTCTTCAACTTATTAAGGGGAATATCAGCACTACTAAAGCGCGACATAACTTCATTAAATAATTTCTGGTCGGTTTTCTTTCCTCCCAGTTCAATGGATTGTAAAATTGACTGTTTTTTTACAATGTTACAGTTTAGCAGCATGCGAAGATGTATTGATGTGTTGGTCTACTTGAATTTTTTTTTCACAGGGGATCTGAAGAGAATAATACAAAATTTTAACACTAATCTTGTAAATGCTGTCAGTAAATTTTTACTATCACCAATAGCATTGCTTATAAGTTCTGCGTAATTTAATTAGAGCACAACTTCCAGAACTTTGGAAACATCCCTCATAGATGTAATTGCGAGCAAAGAGATGGCAACATATTTAGAAACTCAAAAAAGGTATATAACCCCTTACCACAATTACTAATCGTATCCTAAATACGTATTTCCACAACTAAGTTGTCATCAACAATAGATAAAACCACTAATCAAAGTGTCGCACATGGGGCACAGTAAAGCTAAACACATATGAAAACGCACCAAATTTACACAGCGTGCACGATACACTGACTTAAAAATACAAATATATCGACTAAAAATTACGACAAAATTACCTCTCTTAAGAAAACGGCAACTACATGAAAAGAGACAACTATAAGGGATCGGCCCCTTGTCATCATTCATCGTGTGCTGTTTGTTTTTAACGATATGAATGCTTTCGTATGCGTCAAAATCGCGGGGATATTGATGGCTTTGACAAGTTTTAACCTTATAATCGACATATTGTGTAATGTATTTAAAGAATGGTTGGCCACGTTAGATTTTTCTGGTCTACTGAATTTAATATGTGATATGTGTTCTTTAAACCGGGTTATTATAGATCGTTTCGTTTGGCCTATATATTTCAAATTACAATCATCGCAATTAATTTCGTATATAGCTGATTTCAAATTCAAATTAACTTTATCTTTGCTATTCCCTAGGAGGCTTTTGATGGTATTTTCTGACCGAAAGGCAACATGGAGACCTCGTTCTTTAACAACTCTATTAATGTTTTTCGTTATAGAAACACATGTACTTTTTCTCCTGGTTACTTTGAAATACCAAACCTGTGGATTCGCGGACTGTCTTTTTTAATTTAGTTTTTCTGATTAATTTATTGATTATTTCTATTTCGATTATTTCGCGATGTTTTTAATGAAATCTAGTTCTATTTCATATCTCTCTTTTGTTAACTGAAAATTTAGTAACCGATTGACTAAGAAATTAAAAGA
The DNA here is from genome assembly GCA_935421215.2 of Melolontha melolontha. NCBI lineage: Eukaryota > Metazoa > Arthropoda > Insecta > Coleoptera > Scarabaeidae > Melolontha > Melolontha melolontha. The sequence continues at coordinate 252,008,385 of OW285235.1, read as the reverse complement.
AGCTGTCTTATGTTGAAAACTTTGATTTGAACCTGCGATGATGAATCTATTGACATTGGTTTCATTCCGGAAAATGTCGATTTATATTTTATGTTTATTTCTAATTACTAATGTATCTAAAATGGTATCCTTCCACCGTGAATTTAATAGTCGGACATTTTAAATTTAACTGAATAACGAACATGTCTAATTCGCATTTCCGTGTATCAAAAATCGCTAGAATGTCATCTACGTACCTGATCCAGACTCTTGGGAAATATTTAGCGTTATTTTTAAATTCTACTTCAAATTGACTCATGGATAAATTGGCTATGAAAAGAGATATTCAGTTACCCATTGTTGTACTTTGTTTCTGTTCAAACAATTCATCCCCTATTTGGAAACAATTTTGCGTCATGCACAGAGTTGTCAATCTCATGTATTCTTTTATTTTTGAAGGTTCAATGTTATACTAATGGAGCAAGTCTTCTAAATATTTCATAGTTTCTGTAATAGGTACCGAAGGAAATAATGACGTTACATCGAATGAAACCAAAATTTCCAAAATTTCTTCCAGTTCACAATCTTTAATTAGTTGAACAAATTCTAAGGAATTACTAACTGACAAACTTTCTTGTTTCACGGGAAAATTTTTAAATTCATTCACTAACCATTTGAAAAGCAAATAAGTGGGTGAGTTGATACCTGAAACGATAGGTCTCATCGAGTTACCTGGTTTATGAATCTTTGGCAAACAATACATTCTTGGTAGTAAAGGATTACTAACATTTAATTTACACTTTTGGGTAGAGGTTATTAAAATTGGACATTTCTTTAACGCGTCCTTAGTGACATTAATCATTTTAGGTAACGGATTTCTCTTAATTTCTACATACGGACTTTCGGTAATTAAAACTCCTTGAAAATAGTCGATTTTGTCCATAATTACTAACTTGTTCCCTTTATCTGCTTTTAGGTAAAAACAGTCCTTCGATCTGAGGGTCTTAATAATATTCAATTCTTTATTAATTGACTTCTGTTTGTGCTGCTGTAAATTCTTATCGATTTGGGTTTTACAAGCTTCTCGAATGAAGTTTTTGGGCCGTTGTTCAAAATACTTAATCGAAGTTTCGATACTTGCAATCACCTGTTCTATCGGAATCTGACGGCTTGGTAAACAGTATTTTAAACCTTTGTTTAACAGATCTATTTCAGAATCACTAAAATTCTCAGATGATTGTTTCTTTTTTAGGAATTCTATTAATATACTTTTTTCGTGGACATAACATTCTGAATTTGTTATTTAGTTTTAAACATTTATTTTTCAATTTATGATGCTTAATTTCCGTTATCTTCCTATAAAAATTATACCAGTCTTCAAATTCATTATTGTTCATGCTTCTAGTTAACTTTAAATGCTTCTTCTTCTTCTTCTTCTTTCGATAGTCGTATCGCCTGTTTAGTTCCGGTTTTTTTGTGGCGGCAGTTTTTGTGAATTTGATTGCCAGCTGTCTCGCCAGCGTTTTGATGGTCGTCCTATGGGTCTTCTTCCGTGAGGTATGTTGTTTCGTACTATTCTGGCCATTCTGTCGGGAGTCATTCGGCTGACATGGTGGTTCCATTCTCTTCTTCTTTTCCGTATCCATCTGACTACGTCATCCGTTTGACACTTCTCCCTTATATCTGTATTTCTTTGCCTATCATGTAATGTGTATCCTGTTATCGTTCTTAGAGTCTTCATTTCGGTTGTTCTTAGTATCCTCTTTGTTATCGTCGTTTCCGCTCTCGCCTCCGCACCATATGTCATCACCGGTCGTACGCATGTTTTGTATATCCTTAATTTGCATTCCGTACTTAGGTGTTTGTTTCTCCAGATTGGATACCTAAGATGTCCCGATATTGCTGCTGCTTTGTTTACTTGTTTCCTCACCTCATCACCCAAAAACCCTGCGCTTGTAATTTTGCACCCAAGGTATTCGATTGACATGGTTTGGTCGACGGTCTTATTTTCTATTACCAATTTGCAGCGTACAGGTTCTTTTGCTATGGTCCATGCTATTTCCATGTTGTGTTTTCCTGCCTGTTTGTTGAAAGGATGTAACATTCTTTGTAGGTCGTCCTCTGATTCCGCAATAAGTACTGCGTCATCAGCATAGCATATTATATTTATGTTGTGTATGCCCATCCGATATCCTAATCCGGTGTTCTTTACAGTTTTCACCAGCTCATCCATGATTGCGTTGAATAATAAAGGACTGAGACTATCGCCTTGACGGAAGCCTGTTGTGGTTCGTAGGTGTTGCGTTAGGGTGAGGTTTGTGCGTATTTGCGTTCTTGTGTTCGTGTTTAGGTCTTTAATGAGTTCTACGTATTCTTTCTTCGTATTATTGTTTTCCAGGATCGTGATGACGTCTTTTAGTTGTACTCTGTCGAAGGCCTTAGTTAGATCTACAAAGCAAAGATAGGCAGGGGTGTTGTACTCTAATGATTTTTCTATCAGTTGTCTGAGTATGAATAGAGCGTCAGTGGTGGATCGACTTCTTCGAAATCCTTGTTGTTCTTCGCTTATTGGCATTGTTGGGGTTATTTTGTCCGCAATGATCTTAGTTAGGAGATTTAGCCAGGTGCTCAACAATGTTATCCAACGGTAGTTTGCTGGATCGGTTTTGTCTCCTTTTTTGAAGATGGGTATTGTTACGCTGTTCTTCCATTCTTCAGGTATTCTTCTATGTTGTAGTATGATATTAAACAGTTTTGTGTATTCTTTTATGGTGGCAGTTCCTCCATTTTTTATTAGTTCATTTGGTATTTTGTCTTGGTTTGGAGTTTTCCTGTTCTTAAGTTTCCACGTTGTCTCTCTTACTTGCTCTTCGGTGATTTGCGTGCACTCTTCTGGTGGGTCGTTTTGTATGTTTTCTTCTTGTGTTTCTACAGGGTTCTCTATGTCTGCGTAAAGATTTCTGAAATATTTCTCCAAAGTTTCTTCGGTAATTGTCCGGAGTTGTACTGTTTCATTCATTTCCCGTTTCATGCCTCTTAGTAGTTTCCAAATTCGTTTTTGTGCTCCATACATGTCTGCTTCCATTTCGTTACTGAATTCCTGCCAGTATTCTTCCTTGATCTCTCTAACCCTATTATTGACCTTGTTCCTAGTTTCAATATACTTATTTCGGTTTTCTTGAGTTGGAGATTCCCTGTATTGCAAATAATTTTTATTCTTTTCCCTTGTGATATCCTTGACTTCCCTTGTAAACCAAGGTTTATTGTTCGGTCTACTGTTCTGCGATACCGTGCGTGTGCCTAGGGTTTCTTCGGCGGCTTTATAGATGTTTTGTTTCAGTTTATCCCATGCTGTTTGGGGAGTGTCGGGTTGTATTATTGGGTTAAGAGTAATGTATTGTTTGCATCGGTCTGCGTATAGTTATTTCGTATTTTCCTGGTTGAGCAATTCTATGTTGAATTTTTCAGCTCTTGTTATTGGCTTTTGTTTCCTCGGTGACATTGCTATTCGTAGTTTTCCTAGCACTAATTTGTGGTCTGTTCCAATGTTGGCAGAGGACAGGACTCTTATATCTACTATTTGTTGGGGCATGAACATAGCATTTAGGTCTCCTAATGTTTGTGATGATGTAATCGATTATGGATTTATTTTGTCTATTGTCGTAAAAGGTGTATTTGTGTTGGTCTTTATGAGGGAAGTATGTGTTGTTTATTCGTAATTCATTCCGTGCACAAAATTCTGTCAACATTTCGCCATTTCTGTTAGTTACTTCTTCGTTGTATTTTTGTTTTACTCCATCTACTGCTTCATTTCCTATTCTAGCATTTAGGTCTCCTAATAAAATTATCTTTTCGTTTTTTGGGATTTTGTCCAGTTCTGATTGTAGGATTTCGTAGAAATCTATTGACATTTCTTCCGGTTTGCCAATGTCAGGTGCATATACTGATATAATGTGCAGGGGATGATTGAACATCATTTTTACTCTTAGAATTCTGTCGTTAACATACTCTGTGCTTTCTATATTCTTTTCATATTTCTCGTTTACTGCCATACCAACCCCTGATGTGGCTCTTTGGTCTTTTGCTACCCCTGAGTACAGTAAGATGTAGTTGCTAAGTCTTGTTGTTCCTCTACCTTTCTTTTTCGTTTCAGAGAGTGCACATATGTCTATCTTATGTTCATTGAGTTCGGGAATTAGTTCATGATCTTTTGAATACAGAGTCTTTATGTTCCAGCATGCAATTCTCATTTGCTGTTTCTTCATATGGAGTTTGTTCCTTATTCGCGCGTGGGTCGTGCTCCGTGAAATCCGTCCATGTTCCGAGGCTATGCTACCGGTGCTTTGAGCATGTAATTGTTTTTCCCCTAGGCAGGTTGCTAACCTTACCTAAGAACCCTCCTCGTTTATCCGGGCTTGGGACCGGCAGTGGCGGCTGTGAGCTACTCAATCCACCCACAAGCGGCCCCTGGCGGAGTTAACTTTAAATGCAAATTATATAATTCTAAATAATTTACTACGTTTACTGTAGAGATATTTTATTTCTAAATTCAACTATTTCATTTTAGCATATGAAATGACTTTATCGTTATTTCTACATTTTGTCATTACATTTACGTTCATGAATTTAGGAAAAACATTGTTACTTCTACACCATTTCAGGAAATTAATATCTGTACTTATGAGGTTAACCTTAATATATAACTTATGAAATCTATTTACATATTTAGACACAAAAAGAAAGAAACAAATAATTTCTGACGGGTATTTTAAGCGTTTGAAAATCTAGTCAATTCAAGTCAAGGAAATGTAGGAAATATAGAGAAGAATTGTTTTTGTTTCATTTTTCATAAAGAATTAAAAAATATTAATAGATCGAAACACACAAAAATAAAAAAATGCAAATTAGGAATTAGTAATTAAATAGTCAATGGTCATAAATAATTTCTTCCTGTAAAATGTCGGTTCTTTCGGATTTATATTTGGCACAAGTGTAAAAATCCCAATTAAAACTGTTACTGAGAGAATAACTAGCGAATTCTTGCGTTAATTAATTCTTTATGATTTTTTCATTTTTTTGCCCATTTTATTCATAAAAATATTTTAAATGTAAATCCTTAGTCCAAATAAAAGGCTGATTTCAAAAGCTAAGAAAAAATAATTAATTTCAGGTCGGCGCCCCTGCTACAAGCGGTCAGTTCGCCCACTACAAAGAAGATTTGTTCTTGTACGGACAGCGGGCATTCGCCGTCCCACCCGACCGTCATTATAGGATGTTACATTTGGCAGGGGAAGAGAAACCGCCTATCATTGTTCTTAGCGTTATAGTCATAGAAGCGGAAGGATTGGAAGCTAAGGACGCTAACGGTAACATGTCTTTTTACGGTGTTTTCGTACACTTGCACGTTTCAATTTCATTGCTTTCTAACGAGGTTATTTTGCAGACAAATGCTTTTTTTTAAGGTTTCTGAATAAAAAAAATGTACACATACACATATATGTATGGAATAAAACGAATATTTTCATGTTGAATATATTTAATAATACTTACTATATTTTGTGTTCGTAATGAACTCATTATGAAACCTAAAACAGTATCGAAATTAGCTTTATTTAGATACCCTTTTTTTCATTTTTCATGTTGGCGTTGTTCAAACAGAAAAATAAATATCTTATTATTGTCATTTGATTTTAAGAATTTTAAGAAACGTACCTTCAAAAATTTCCTTCATTACAGTAGGCTGTTTTTTACGAAATTACGTAAGCAAAGATTGGTGCACATGCGAAGCTTTAGAAAACCTCAAATTCTGACAATTGTCATACATAAATTCAAATTATAAACGTTCATATTTTTTAATAGTTATTTATGTATCAAGGGCATAAAACAGGCATTTATAAACGCTATTCACGCCAGCGATACGTACAAAATTTTATGCACTACCGTTTTAATGATCCTTTCATAAATAATGATTCTGATAAATTCTACGTCATCTGTCATCTTTTCTATATAAAATTTTATATCGTAAGTATCATGCGATCTTTAAAAATTAATAAAATACAATGTTTCTATGACAATTTTCTCAACAAAGCGAGAATAAGTAATAGCCATTATTATTATCAATTTATTATAATTGTAAGTAATGCAGTTTTCATCTATAATCGAATGTAGTGACGAAGAAACAGTTTACAGTACACCACCTGAAATATCTAAAGCAGCAGATGAAGCAAAATTAAGCTTATTACCTATAAAATCAAAGAAGATGTACGAAATGGTTTACGATGAATTTGTTACCTGGTGAAATATACAGAATGTTAAATGTAGTAACTATGCAGAAAATGTATTTTTTGCATATTTTCTGGAAAAATTCCAATGCGTAAGCCCTCATCTATGTGGTCATAATATTCAATATAGAAGAAAACTGTAAATTTGCATAATAATATAGATGTCAGTAAATATTCAGGATTAATAGCCTTAAATAGTTAATTGACGAGAGAGCCTTAAATAGCCTTAATAGCCTTCTTAAAACGAAAATCAGACGGTTATGAACTTAAAAAATCTAAAATTCTAACCAGAGAAGAAATAGAACTATTTTCAAACGATGCTCCAGATAATTTATATTTTATATTATTGATATATCTTATAACAAGCCATCGAAAAAATTCATAATTGGAGTAGACTGTGAAATTGGGTTGGTACTTTAGCCACTTCCACATAATGACATTTATTATTTGACATTGAAACTATAAGTTTGTGTCAAATTTTTCAAAACTCTTATTAAGAAAATTAAATTTGTTTTGATGTAAATGGACAACATTTTCAACAACTTCTGTAGCTATATGTAAATTTTGATTATGATTTCGATATTAAATAAATTATTTGTTTTCTTTTGGTTGTAGTATCATTTCAATGCCATAATCTTTTTTTACAATGAAACCAAATATTTGCTACACTTTTGCGACCTAAACAAATTATAACAAATTTTCTCGTGGTTGCAAGTCCAGCAAAGTCCTCCGTGAACACGGAAGCGGGTGGGACCCTGGTAGCTCCGAACGCAAAAGAGTATGCCCCCCCTTACCACTTGATACCCAAAACTAACTATACTTTGCTCCCAAACACTTGAGGGAAAGGTAACAAATAAACAGAAGTCGTCAACAATAACAAGTTTTAATGACAAGTCAAAGTAGGCTCAGAATGTAAAATTTAACAATAATTACAGTAGTCGCAAGAAAAGTTAACGTTTGAAATGAAAAATGGTTATAGATAGCAATACTACAAATTATTTAGAGTAACGCCAAAACAAATCTAAGTGCGCCAAGGCAAGTAATAGGCTTAGATTAAATATGAAATATAATTCAAAATTCTAAATCGGTAAACAAAAGGTTAACCAAGAGTTAACGTCAAAATCGGTAACCAAAGATCGACCGTTGAAACAGTAGGCAAACGTCCTACGACAAACATAACGGAAGACGAAATGTCAAAGTTGAAGAAGGTGTGACAACATATCCCCATCGGTAAAAATAGATCAGAATTTAAATGACCTAATCGACAAATAAAAAACGTCCAGCCCGTATAAGAGTTTACAAAAGCCCTCACACGAGGAAAACCTAAACGGTACGTTAAAACTCTCAAGGGCAGGAACACAATAAACTGGTTAGAACTGTATGTAAGTGTGGGCCCAAAGTCCTCCAAATCGAGATGCAACAACGGCAAATAGAACACACTATCAACAACTCTAAACCTTAAAGTCCAAACTCTATAAGCTAACAGTTAACCAATCTACAAGATTGTTAACAGAGTCAACACGATAACAAGAGTTATCCCAAAATATAAAAGTCAAAATCTTTAAACGAAAATGTCAAATCAAAATATTAAACGTCAAAATCAAGAATCGACAAACATAACAGCAAATTTTAACAGTCCAGACCAAACTTGGAATAACAAACTTAACACAAGGTAAGTCCAACAACACCTAGCACAAGCAGCTAGAACCAAAACATTCCAAAACAAAAGGATCTGCGGAACGGAATTTGTTAATTCAAGATACGTACTTGATCAAGAGTCAAGCGAAAGTCACAACAATAAGTAAAGTCAAAATCGGTAATCGGTACGTCAAAATTAAAAAGAACCTTCTTGGACTTGGAATAAATGCCATGTTACAGATGGAATGAAACAAAATTGACCAAGATTCCGTTTAGTCGCCTTTTACGACATGGTGGATTACACCAAACTGGGTATTCTTCTGACCCCCAGACAGGACGTAATCATATACAAGATGGAACGAATAAAACTGACCATGACTCCTTTTTGTCGCCTTTTACGGCATGGCAGATTATACCAGACTGGGTATTCGTGAGGCCCCCAGACAGGCCGTGTTAAGTAACCTTATTTTAATTAAACACGAACTAAATTATATTTAAATTATTTAGAAATATTAATATTAAATGTACAAGTCATACACCTGTAATATTTAGCTTTGTGTTAAAGCGCTTGCGTTATTGTTAATGGCAGATAGATTAATTTGATACCAGTTTTCTAGAGAAGCGATGTTTAAATTGCTTGACAGTATTGATGAGCACTTTGTTCTTTATTTTTTAGTCACCTGTTAAAAGCACTATTCCACCCAAATTCCGATTTTTCTAAATGGCGAATAATAATCTTTACTTTTTACTTTAGATAATATGAATCGTTGGTGAACTTAAAATATGAACTTTCGAAACAAGGGTTTAATAGTCAGGAAAAAATTCTCAATTTTGACAATTGATTCTGTCTGTTTGCATTTAAAAAATATTCACAAATTTTCGCATTAATTACACGGGCCTCCAAAAAAAAATTCCGTGCTTTTTTTAATTTCCCACCTGTATACATATAATATGCATACTCTAAATTAAAATCTATATACAGTTTTTCTGTATCGCGCTTGGGCTAGGTTTTCATACAAAATCAAATCAAATGTAATAATGTACTTATGTTTTCAATTAAATATTACAAATAACATGCATAAAATGTTTATTATTCAAAAGTAATATAGAATTGGCCAAAAATTAAAAAATGAAGATTGGGTTTATCTCACGAATCTAGGATTTCCGGTAAGTGCCCAGTTTCTATGTTACTCGTGTTTATACTTTTAAATAAAACTTTAAAAAAGTAGTATTAACGAAAATAAAAAAAACATTTCGCGGACAGCAAAATTTAAATTTGAAAATGTCACATATCAAAGTGACCAACTGCATACTTTATATACAAAAAAGGTTTTAAATATATCTATACGTTAATATGCCGTATAACGCTTTTGTTTAATTATGAAACAGACATGTAAATAATTTACATATCTGTAACTGTATACTTGGACAATACCTCGTATTTTCAGAATTTACTTCTGCTTAAGACATATGTTTTTGCCATCTATAGGCGTCGTCAGTTAAGCTAATGAAGCAATGTATACAAATGATACAAATCTTTATAAATAGATCTGTATCTGTATATGACATTTAGCCGAACCGCCTATTAGATAAAGCAAATCTCATCCTATCAGGAGGCAATTATTTAATAAGTGACATCTGACGGACATCTGTCACTTATTAAATAATTGCCTCCGGATAGGATGAGAGTTGCTTTATCTAATAGGCGGTTCGGCTAAATGTCATATAAAGATACAGATCTATTTATAAAGATGTGTAAAAAAAATGCCAAATAAAAACATTATATTAAACTCGCTTTTTATCGCAATCGTTCGTCAGAAAACTCGTGCGCCAAAATGGTACTTTATGAAACTTGCGTTTTAATGTACTAATTTTATAATTTGCTGCTATAATAGCACTATAAAAGCATCGAAAACTATGCGTTTATTATGAGCGATCAAGATAATTTACAATCGAGTCATTGATGAATTTGTATTCGTAGGTCTTTTCCGATTGTAACCCTTGCAGTTATATATTCAATTGACATTTTACTTGACGTTTATAATGTAGTTGCAGTTCAACTAACCACATAAAATTTCGGATTCATAAATTACTCCATAACAAATTATCTTGATCGCCCGTTATTCTCTAAACTTTATGTTCCTGAATTGTAGTTATTACATATGTTACACAAGTTACATGAGATGTATCTTGCGCATTTATTGTGACGCCAGGTAAATTACTAATAGAGAGGATAACGTGTGTTCATTTGAAAAGTCAATCTAGGTTACTTTGAAATTTTGATACAATAGGACGCATATATATTAGTTGTTGTTGTTGTTCCGTAAACGTAAATCCAAATGACATTTAATAATGTCAATCACATTTGTTATTTATTTGTATGTATGAAACTGTCAAAATATACGACTTCGTAGGTTAAGCAGTAAATTTTAATTTACGACATACTTCAAAATGTTCTCAGTAAATCACATGCTACTAGATTGACTTTTCAAATGAACACCCGTTATTTTGGTGAAAACTGAATTAATTTGTTGAATTCCAAGCATTTCTCGAAATACTATGGCATAGGATAGCCTTTCAGAGATCACTAATTTTACCAAAACTTCATAAATCTCTATAAATCGCAGACATTAAATGACTTAGTGTATTATATCCTTCCGAATGTTACAGCTATTTTTAGTAATTGGTTTTACATCGTCCAACCTGAAAATACGCCCGCGTACTTTATAAAAAAGGACTCGTTAATTAAACACTGCCTAAATTAATAAAACTGGATCGGGCGATCTAAAATTGTGTATTTTTATTTAGCACCAGTTGAATCTAGCAACGCTTTTCTATTACTGGATTTGTGTATACATATAGATTAAACGAACATGATTTTAAGTTAAAATCAATTATTGTCTTTAGTTAAAATTAGATATTTACATCAATTCAAATAATAATTATTCACGACCGAACATTCCCATGGCCTCACGCTTTGGGAATGATAGGTCATTAATTATTATTATTTGAATTGAATGTAGAATGTATTTATGAATATCGTATATATTTTTCACTATGACAACATCACTTATATAACTTCAACATTAATATAATATACGTCATTTATAATTCTTTGATAAAGGTAACATTTACCGAAACATGAAAGAGATGATTTTAAATATATACACACAGTGGAACCCCGATTAACCGTGCGGTTTAATCCGGTCGGCGGATTATTCGTACATAAATTTATTATTGGTCAACCGTGCGCGGATTATCCGTTTGTAGTTGATTTTGATTAAAAAAGGCTAGCGGAGCTAGTTCTACCTATTAGCTGCAGTTGGGTTGATAGTTGATTATTTTAAATAATTTCTAAAAGAAGAATCAAATTTTTAACATTATTTAGCAAAATTTACAATACAGTTTTCGCAATGTTCTGAAAAATTATGTAATCCGAAGTTTCCCAAGTTTGTTAAAGTTCTTGGAGGGAAAACATCTCCACTAGTACTTTGACAAGCCAGCGAGGATTTATATGATGCTGTAACATAATTTAATATCATGCTGAATACTCTATTCTTAGGAGAAATGCTTTCCTCTATCGTTGATTCAAGGAGTCATATTAGATGCGTAACGACTGTCCACGACTGTGTTTTCCAATGTAATTTGAATTTTCCGCTTAAGAAATTTATTTTTCGTGGAAAAACTACTACTGCCACTAGCGTTATGACAATTGTATTGCCTTCGGTCGACTTTCATCCCTCGGGCCAGAGGCTCTCGGGCTGGATTAATGTCGACCTCAGAGCAGTATAATACCCATAACGCCCTTGGCGCATAAATAACTATTTCATCCGTCGGCAAAATGTGCAACAGAACATTCAAATGCGAAAATTTGGGGAACTGCTTGAAAATCTGTGAAATCATCTGTAACTTTTCAACCTGAAACATTTTAGTTAGGCAAACTATTTAAAAAAGGTGTATAACCCCTTACCACAATTATTAATCGTATCCTAAATACGTATTTCGACAACTAAGTTGTCATCATCAGTAGGTAGAAACTACTAATTAAAAGTCGCACATGGGGCACAGTAAAGCAAGAGAAACGCTTGCGCACAACTACTATACACCGCGTCCCCGTATACACTAAATTTAACATGCCAATCTAAACTACGAGGGAGGTCGAGACAAACACTTACCTACTTAAGGAAAAGGGTCTAAACATGTGTTTATTGTCGAACAAGGAACGGCAGACATTCCTCTCTAAGGGGGACGGCACTAAATTTGATTTTTAAAAACTACGATGACCCACTATTAAACTTAAATAAAACACCTTATATTTTCACAAAACAATAGTATATTTAACTATATGTACATTTCATGTGCACTGCACACATCATCCGTAGTTGCTATTTAAACGTATTATTTTCGAGTACATGTATAGTAAAAATATCTAATTTGGGTAGGGGTGTAAAAAATTTTTTCAATTACAAATGGTTAAAAAACATGCAAATAATCGGAAAGTATGGTCGTATATTGTAAAAACTAAACTCTATTGAAATTCTAAGAAGGACAAATTTGGGAAGGATCGTTACATATGAAAAAACAAGACATCTGACTGTGTTGAGTTATATTAAATAACAATAAAGTAACGTGAAAGGGATGTATGAATTATTAGATATTGTTGGTATATAATTTAAAAGTTTATTATTAATAGGTGACATGTCATTGTTAAGGAGGTAATGTTTGTATTTTTTCATATGTATGGCTTCCCACATGTCTAAATTTCTGCTGTTACCCACCCACCCACTTATGGTAATAAAAATGAGAATAGACAGCTGAACGGTATCGGTGATTTATCGCTATTCAAGGAAGTATGTTTATTTTTCGCGATAAATATACTTTCATAAGCATCAAGTTCGTGGGGTTTATTAATTCCTTTGATCAACTTCAAACCTGTAATCGATACATTGTGCAGTGTGCTCAAAGCGTGATTTGCGACATTCGATTTATCCGGTCTATTGTATTTGATATGTGATATGTGTTCTTTAAAACGGGCAAACTATGTTCAAAATAACTATTCTTATGTCTATTATCTCCAAATGCTGTATGACCCATTAGTTATGGGACACCTGTATATAAATATATAGGACAGATTGAATCGAACTATAATGTTTATGCTTCCGAATTGCATGTTGAGATTTCAGTTCTTAACGTCTACTACAATACAAAACCCATCCCTTTATTACGCATTTATTGATTGTAAGGGAACTTTGTGAAATATCGATACGATCGCCAATTACGCCGTCAAAAGAGCTCGTTTTAATAACGCAAACGCGCAAAAAAAACGACCTTCCTTTACATGATTTCGCAAAAATTGCTAATCGATTCTCCTCCCGTTCTTTCGGACAAAAATTAAAGCTCGAGGGATCGTTTGATGAACATTTTTCCCGTTTCGTTCTTCGCTCTCTTTTTCACGGTGGAACATCAAAAAGTTAAAAGTAAACGCTCTCAGAACGACGAAAATTCCGACTGCAGCTTTGGCATTGAGTTGTTTTCTCTCCGTCTCTCTAACTTTCCTTTGTTCTCCGTTTTCGAACGGCGAAGGACGCAATTTTTCGCAGGTTCCTCGATTTAATAAAATCCGGGATGCGTTTAATGTCCTTTTAATGAAGTAAAACACGGGTAGCAGGGGTAACTCGTCTCAGTCTCGACGTATACCTGAAGGAAGTGAAATGGCTTTGGCACCTGCTTTCCGTTCCCCAGAGGAAGGGGAATGAATGGAATATGGCAGGCCCGTGACGGTATCTGTTTAAAAATACGCTTTGCGACTTTTGAATGATGTCGTGCGGAATTTTTGCGTGATTATGGAAAAAGTTAATTATGATTGAACGATAAGAGAGTACATTCGTTGTTTCCAGTAATTAAAATAATTAGATTTGATGTGATTATGGAAATTAGTTGAAAGAAATTATTAAATCTAATTTTATGCTCAAACATAAAACTTCAAAATGACAAAAAATTTAGTTGTTTTAACGGTATTCAGAAATTGGTGGAGACTGTGGCTTGTAATCTGAAACAGAAATAAGAAAAACACCCTAACCACAATATACAGGGTGTCCAGAAACTCTCCTGACAAACGAAGACCGGAGATTCCTCTGATAATTTTAAGACAATTAAACCTAAATTCACCTAGTCCGAAAATGCTTCCTAAGGGAGCTAGAGTTCTTTGAAGATGGCGCCTTGTATTTATTTTTTTTTAAATTCATCCAGAACGCTTCTATTTAGAAAAACAAAAACTGGTATGCTTATTTATCCTCCAGAGATGAATCGATTCCATCAATTGCGAATTTCTAGTACCGGTCATAGGCGTCCGTTTTGGGTAGGTCAACGGTTATTTTAAGGCATAACTTTTTGACACTAGATTATTAAATTTTCAGGTATTCCAGTACTAAAATGTACTCTTACTTTAAGTCGGTCGGATAACCCGTTTTCTAGAAAAATCAATTTGTAGATTTTTCGTTTTTTCTTCATTAAAGTTCAATTTATTATGTACCTACTTATTTTTAGCGACGGAGTTGGCTTGGACTATCAAGGCATGGATGAAAATTAATTTAATAAATTAAAAACAAATTATTTATTACCATGGAACGAAACTAACAAAAAAAGAACAAGTATCAAAGGTAGATTGTTACAAAAGTTGCTCGATGTGATGACCATTAGTCTCTATGCATAAGTTTACCCTTTTGCTTAGAGAACGCCGAATTCTTGCAAAAATTCCAAAGTTATTTCTAAATTCGTTGCAAGCATCTTGTATCCTTAGCCAGAGTTGTGCGCGATTTTGTATCGGAACGGAATAAACAAATGCTTTTATGTATCCCCAAACACAATAATCGCAAGGATTCAAATCCGGCGACCTTGCTGGCCAAGCAACTGGACCGCCTCTTCCAATCCAATGGTCTTCGTAGTTATTATCTAGAAAGTCTCGTACATTCCTGCTAAAGTGGGCCGGACAGCCGTCCTGTAGATACCATAAGTTTTGCCGAATATTTAAACGCACCTCATCTAACAAATCAGGTAAAATATTTTGCAGGAAATGTAAGTAATCAGCACCATTTAAACGAGCAGGTAATTCCACAGGTCCAAGTAGATAATCGTCAACTACTCCTATCCAGACATTTATGCTAAACCTATGCTGATGCTTAAATTCTTGAACAACGTGGGGATTGTCACCGACGTACGAATAATAATGTGCATTATGTACATTAAAAATTCCATTTTTTGAGAATGTAGCTTCGTCACCAAACAAAATGTTCCTGAAGAAATCTTCATCTTGATTTTTCTGATTTTGTAACCATCTAGCGAATTCTACGCGAGCAGGAAAATCTCCTTCTAGCAGTGCTTGCACCTTTGTAAAATGAAAAGGATATAAATTTTCTTTGTGTAAGATATTTCCTACAGAAGATTTTGAAATTGTAGGGTACATGGCAGATAGTCTTCGAACGCTAATTTCTGGATTTTCCTCAACTTCCATTAAAATAACATCTTCATGTTCTGCTGTTACATCATTGTGTCTCCCTGTTTCATTATTTTTTGGGACCACTGAACCTGTTTCTCTTAATCGTTGATGAGGAGTTGTAAATGTTGAGTGAGTGGGATGCTGACGATTGGGAAATTTTTCAGCGTATCTACGTTGCGCCGCTCGTGCGTTACACCTCATTTCGCCATAAACTAAATGCATATCGGCGTATTCCTCATTAGTAAAAACCATTTTTTTAAAAATTGAAATCGTTGTGTTTGAATAACACAAAGTAAAAAATGAAAAGATGAACTTCGCGAACTGACAACAATTTGACAATGAAAAACGTAGGTTTTACTTCTGTTGGCAGTTCAGAGCTAACTATTGCAAAAAATAAAAAATTGAACTTTAATGAAGAAAAAACGAAAAATTTACAAATCGATTTTTCTAGAAAACGGTGTATCCTACCGACTTAAAGTAAGAGTACCTTTTAGTACTGGAATACCTGAAAATTTAATAATCTAGTGTCACAAATGCTTAAAAGTTAAAGACAAAAAAGTTATGCCTTAAAATAACCGTTGACCTACCCAAAACGGACGCCTATGACCGGTACTAGAAATTCGCAATTGATGGAATCGATTCATCTCTGGAGGATAAATAAGCATACTAGTTTTTGTTTTTCTAAATAGAAGCTTTCTGGAGGAATTTAAAAAAAAATAAATACAAGGCGCCATCTTCAAAGAACTCTAGCTCCCTTAGGAAGCATTTTCGGACTAGGTGAATTTGGGTTTAATTGTCTTAAAATTATCTGAGGAAACTCCGGTCTTCGTTTGTCAGGAGAGTTTCTGGACACCCTGTATATCAATAAATACTATATTCGTATTTCGGTAACTAAGTTGCCATCTTCTGTAGAATAACCTTAAAACTGAAAAAATGTTAAACGTAGCGTTTTTGGCTAAGGTAAACCTTAGAAGATATGCTCTTCACCAAATCGCCAGTGGAATAACACTAAATTCCTAACATCGAAAAAACACTTATATACTGCTTAAACCTAGCGTGAAATTTAGTGAACCGTGAAGCGTGAATACATGCAGCGTCAAAATAATGCTATTGTCACAATAAAGCATACAAACTGGACTGAGGGATTGGTCCATTGTCAGAAGTCATTAATTTATTCTTAATTCTATATATATAAATACTTTCATAACTTATCTAATTCTCTATAATTATTAACAGTTTTAATCAACCTAAGGTTATTTGCCGGCATAGAATGACCTGTGTCCCAAATATGTCGGGCAACGCTAGATTTTTCGGGTCTGTTGAATCTAAAGTGGGAAATATGTTCCTTCTAACGAGTTGAAATTGAACGTCTAGTTTGGCCGATATATTTTTGGCTGCAATCGTTACAATTTATTTCATATATACCAGATTTATGTTCTACCTCAATTTTGTCCTTGGTGTTACCTAAAAGTGATTTTAATGAGTTACATGATTTAAACGCTATTCGAAGAGAATGGTTTTTGAAGATAGCGTTCAGATTTCTAGAGGCTGAATGGTATGGTAAACAAACAAATTTCTCACCTAGGTCTTTTTGAGGTAGTATGCTCGTGGTATCATAAATAAGTTTCCTAAGCCTATGTTTCATAATTAGGTTGGTTATTATTTTCGAATCGAAACCATGGTATGAAGCGATGCTTCTGATTAATCCAAGTTCTTTTTCATATCTATCTTTTGTAAGACTTACTTTAGTAAGCGGGAAACTTAACAACCGATGGATAAGGAAATTAAAGGATGCCATCTTTTGTTGGAAACTGTGATTTGAATCCGCGGTTATAAACTTGTTCACATTGGTGTCTTTTCGGTAAATATCTATTTCTAAGTTATTATTATACTTAATTACCAAAACATCTAAAAATGGTATTTGTTCATTGTTTTCTTTTTCTATAGTGAATTTAATTGTAGGGAATTTCGAATTTAATTCTATTAAAAAGTCGTCCAAATTACACAACTTGGAATTAAAAACCGCGAAAATATCATCGACATACCTAAATCAATACTTTAGGGAAATATTTAGATGATCTCTTAAATTCTATTTCAAAATGACTCATAAACAAGTTCGCCATAAATGGAGACAAGCAGTTGCCCATTGCTGTGCCATGCCGCTGTTCATAGAAGTTTCCTTCAATTTGAAAGCAGTTCTGAGACATGCATAAAGTTGTCAACCTGAAGTATTCACTTATTTTCTCGCGTTCAATATATATATTGTTCTTAAGCAATAAACTGTCTAAATATTTCAGTGTTTCAGGAATAGGTACAGAAGGGAACAATGAACTGACATCAAATGATACTAAAATTTCACCCTGTTCCAGCTTATAATCTTTGATTTTTTGAATAAATTCCAACGAATTTTGAATTGAAAAACTTTCTGGTTTCTCGGGAAAATTTTTAAACTCGTTTACCAACCATTTTGAAATCAAGTACGTCGGTGAGTTAATACCCGATACAATGGGTCTCATCGAATTACCTTGTTTGTGAATTTTTGGTAAACAATACATTCTAGGTACAAAAGGGTTGCTCACGTTTAGTTTAAATTTGAGGGGAGCAGTTATTAATTGTGGACAGTCTTTAACGCGCTTTTAGTTTCTCTAATCATCTTAGGGAGGGGATTTTTGTTTTGACATAAGGTCCATCCAATATTAAGTGATTATGGAAATTAGTTGAAAGAAATTATTAAATCTAATTTTATGCTCACACATAAAACTTCAAAATGGCAAAAAAGTCAGTTGTTTTAATAGTATATTAAGATACAAGTTTCATAAGACATGGTTTTTGCGCACGAGTTCAAGGTTTAGAAAACGAGCCGTAGGCGAGTTTTCTAATGAATCAGTGCGCAAAAATGTCTTATGAAACGTGTATTTTATACTATTTTTTTCTATTCCGCCTTTTAAATATTAAAAAATGTTTAAAATAATAGTCATGTTCAATACGAATATTTTAGATATTTTATTTTTTTGACGTTGGTTACACTGACTTATAATTTGAACATTTTAAATATTTGAATTATTGTTGTGTGTTTTGAAATTTAAATCTTAGACTAATTTATGTAACTATCTAACATCAAAATGGGCGAAGTAAGTAATTGCACGCCGCCGGAGCTTCGGAAAATTGCAGAAGACAATTTGGAAAATCTTCTCCCTAAAAAATCTTGACACATTTATAAAAAGGAATATAACCAATTTATAATTTGGTGTAAAGAAAATAACATCCTGACTATTAAAGAAAACATTATGATTGCCTATTTTGACAAAGAAAGTAAAATAAAAAAGGCATCTTCCTTGTGGTCCAAACATTCGATGTTAAAATGTTGTATGAATATTTATAAAAATACAGATATCTCAAAATTTTCTAAACTAATAGAATATTTAAAAAGATTGTCTGGAGGCTATGAGCCTAAGAAGTCGAAGATTTTAGAAATAGAGCACATTAACCGATTTATAATAGAAGCCGATGATAAAACATACTTAGCAATGAAAGTAAGTAATAAAAACATAATTGTAGTAGTATTTTACTAATTTTGTACATTATTTTGTTATAATAGTCATATTAAAATTATGTTAGGTTATTCTTATAATGGGCTTTAATTGAGCTTGCAGCCGTGAAGAAATAACAAACATGATTATACATGATATACAGTTTAAAAATAATGTCATAATGGTTGACGTGCTAAAAAGTAAAACTTATGTTCCTAGACAATTTATTATAACTCAAAGGTTATGGATTTATTTGTTGAAAAAAATTATCATCTTCGTCCCAGTCATGTTACACATAGGCGGTTCTTCCTGCAATATAGAAATGGCTTGTGTGTAAATATTCCAATAGGCATTAATACAGTAGTAAAAGTACCAAAAAGTATTGCTACTTACTTGAAATTACCTAATTCTGAACTCTTCACTGGACATCGCTTTAGACGATCTAGTGTAACACATTCGGCTAATAGTGGAGAAGATTTAATTAATTAACCGCCATGGAGGATGGAAATCTCCGCTGTGGCTGTAGGTGATAATTCCATCAAGAAAAAATTAGACGTTGCTGAAATACTATCTAACACTGCACCTAATTCGTCTACTAAAATCACAAAGAATCCACCAACTTTATTTATTATGATTTATTAGTTAATGTGAATCAGCAGGGATTCAAACGAAATATAGTGTGTTCCCAGAATCTGCCTGGAATATCTATTAATGCCCACGAATCTTCTAGTGTTACAGTAAAAGTATATAACAATAGGAGTATTCACATGATAAGTAATCTCAATAGAAGTATTTATAGCGTCTAGCTTTGTTAACGAATTTATAGATACACTCCTTTAGCAAGAGTCTGTCGAACGCCTTTTATTGTGTATAATTAGTACTAATAAAGTTTTAGCAAATGTCTCTACTATTCTCTCTATAATTTTTGTTTACATTTTTATCACTGTCAAACGTTCGTATCTAACCATATCTAACTTTTAAAACGATTTACTTCTATGATTTTGTTATTTATTACACTTGTGACCAACTTCGAAAAATAAATTAGAGTGCGGTAAAGTAATACATTACGATACTGTGTAACCAAGCAACGGGGTATCGTAATTAGCACTTTACGACACCGGAATAGAAAAAAATATATTTGGGTTTCGTCTTCCGCCTGAAAGGTTATGTAGGTAGTGATAAATGCAGGAACCGATTTCCTGCCCAGCTTGTTCAGCCACTGTTTCATTCAATAGGTAGCACAAACGTGATGATGTTTTTCCTATGGTTTGGTAAATTGCAAGGTTAAACGCCAGCAGCTGACGTTTATAAAAACTAAATCCACTTTAAAGTAAGGAGTAGGCAGGCATTTTTGCAAGTCGAAGGAAATGGTAATATAACCTAGATTGTTTTGGCATTCCTCTTTATCTCTTCTTTTTGACGCGTCGCCGATTCAGCCAAATGGAAATGAATGTTTTTGTCTTTTTCAATTTCTGTTCGTTCTATTTCACTCTGACAATATTTCAACTGCATTGCAAACTTATCGCATTTCTTACTTATTTCGTAAGTGCTGAACCATGAATATCATACAATAAACAAATGTTCAGATGACTGTTAACATTGCATTTTTTAATAAAGGATTACATTACGTGTCAGTTCATACAACAGCTTATTAGTGTGTGGACACGTTTTCTTTATTCAAAATGCCCTACCGATTTTCTTCTCAAGAGTATGCGGACATGCATTTTGTGTATGGCAACTGTAACTGCTAGACCAGGTAATTTATGTTTGTATGCTTGAACTCTCAGCGGTGCTTTAATAAATACCTTTTTTTGTAAAATTGATCAATGAATTAATATCTGGAAATGTGTAACGTATTTCTTCTGCTACTCTGTTAACAGCATGGACGAAACACGTTACATGCATCAGATTCGGGTAAAAAATCTTCAAATTCTGTGCTGATTTTACCATATATGTCTTGGTATAGAGTCAAAAGAAGATTGTGTAGAGAAATAGCTGTTCTTAATTTTTGAATCGAACTCATCGAATTTTCCACGTAAGTTAAGGTTATAAATACATTACTTTCTAGTAAATTAATATTTTCTGAATCTTTGTCTATCAAATCTGTTGCTTTTCGTTTTTATTTTTAGCTATTAACTAATTATTAATTCTAATTAATTAATGTCACGTGTACAGTTAATTTATAAACAGCTGTTGTAATACTGTTAAAAACGATTTCACGAAATCGTTTGTTTTTATTCGGAACATCATTAAAAATTTGCGTTTCGCATTATTTTCACCTCCGTAATGAAGAACTTGACCTTCAACTTTAATTTCCACGCATACGTACACAACAATAACAATTTCATTCTGAAAATAAATTCAGGAAACTCTATGTAAATAATACCATCCTTGACTGCATGCCAATTCTCATTACCAACTTTTCTCCATTTTATTTTAACTACATGCAGGAAAGGAATTTACTGGAGATCAAGTCAACTAATTAGCCCACTCAATTCCTGTTTACATGTTTTGTTCGACGAACTGGAATTATTTCTACGGCTGCGTTTGTTGTTTAACTCGAGAATGGCTCAAGCTAGAACTGAAATTAATGTTTATATTATTTACGGAAAACAAATGGACTTTTACTGTCAATTTAAAAAGGAATGGACGCGATTCAAATGCATTATTAAAATATAATGGTATTGTTAGAGCTGTTCTTTGTGTTTGTTCAATATAAATTAAATTGTTTTATTTTGGAATCTCCTACAGTATTGTTCTTATAAAACTTCATTATACTAGTTCACAAATTTAAGTTTGCTAGCTGGGTTTGAACTTTAATAGGTGATATTGAGTAAATATGTTGTTGCGAATTCGAACATGATTTCAATTTTTAATTTAAATCACATCTAGATACGACACAAATTACGAAATAATAATAATAATAATAATAATAATGCCTTTATTCTCCCAAACAATACATTTTCGTATATCGAATTATAATAATAATACAGAAACCGGTGATAATAGAATAAACAAATAACAGGAATAAAAATTAAAATCAAAGTATTAAAATTAAATAATCAAGAAAGAAGTTGGGAAAACCTTAAGGGGCAGTTCAGCAAATAACAATGTATTTTTAATAATATAAAATATTATTAAAAATCTGGTGTGAAGAACACAAATGCAGGTTCACTATTAATATTTTCTGTGAACGTGTCCGAAGATATCCTATCCCCAGAGACGTAGATACGTATTTCGCTTTTCTACAAGATCATCGGTACGCCCCTGCTGGAGAAAGGATATTTCCAGACACATTCACAGAAAAAAACCACCTCGCCCTATCACCGTAATTATCCAGACCCAGCGCAGAAGTAAATTCGGCGCTACCTGTTGTAAGACAGCCGAAGTACCTCGCATACCGTCCACATAATTAATGTGAAGTAACGACGCCCTTCCAAAGATTAGCACAGCCAACTCTCTAGAAAACTGCATTTTGTTTGTGCCTTCACTCATACTACTTTTTAATAATATTTTATATTATTAAAAATACCTTTGTATTATACAAAACTGGTGGGGTTTACCAACTCATGTATGTTTCAATTATTCTGATACATTACACATGCGGTTAAGCCGTAGTATGAGTGAAGGCACAAACAAAATGCAGTTTTCTAGTGAGTTGGCTGTGCTAATCTTTGGAAGGGCGTCGTTACTTCACATTAATTATGTGGACGGTATGCGAGGTACTTCGGCTGTCTTACAACAGGTAGCGCCGAATTTACTTCTGCGCTCGGTCTGGATAATTACGGTGATAGGGCGAGGTGGTTTTTTTCTGTGAATGTGTCTGGAAATATCCTTCCTCCAGCAGGGGCGTACCGATGAGCTTGTAGAAAAGCGAAATACGTATCTACGTCTCTGGGGATAGGATATATTCGGACACGTTCACAGAAAATATTAATAGTGAACCTGCATTTGTGTTCTTCACACCAGATTTTTAATAATATTTTATATTATTAAAAATACCTTTGTATTATACAAAACTGGTGGGGTTTACCTACTCATGTATGTTTCAATTATTCTGATACATTACACATGCGGTTAAGCCGTAGTATGAGTGAAGGCACAAACAAAATGCAGTTTTCTAGAGAGTTGGCTGTGCTAATCTTTGGAAGGGCGTCGTTACTTCACATTAATTATGTGGACGGTATGCGAGGTACTTCGGCTGTCTTACAACAGGTAGCGCCGAATTTACTTCTGCGCTCGGTCTGGATAATTACGGTGATAGGGCCAGGTGGTTTTTTTCTGTGAATGTGTCTGGAAATATCCTTTCTCCAGCAGGGGCGTACCGATGAGCTTGTAGAAAAGCGAAATACGTATCTACGTCTCTGGGGATAGGATATATTCGGACACGTTCACAGAAAATATTAATAGTGAACCTGCATTTGTGTTCTTCACACCAGATTTTTAATAATATTTTATATTATTAAAAATACCTTTGTATTATACAAAACTGGTGGGGTTTACCTACTCATGTATGTTTCAATTATTCTGATAAATAACAATGTTATTAGCTGCTCCTCCACTGAACCCTTACTTTAATAACAAATGAAGAAGATTCTCCTAATTCTAATTAAATGCCTAGTAAGATAACTAAGCTAACCTAATCTAATTCTGTGTGTGATGTCGAATGAAAATGAAAGAAGTATATATCAGAGATACAAATGATGTAACAAATATATAATATAACCGCATAAGCAACTTAAAACGAAAGATGCCCACGTATCATTCGCTTGTTGTAAAGAATTCATTGTCGCAGAATGAGGTGATTATACATTAAACGCCTAAACGTCGCAACATTTTTCGTTTTCAGTTCACCCGGCACAGAGTTATATAATAAATAGATATTATAAGAGAATGATCGCTCAAACAATGCCGTCCTAAGAGCAGGCGGTGTAATAAGATTCTTATTTCTTATATTGACGTTGTGGACATCCGTTCTGAAAGTAATCCTCTCCAAAAGGTAGGGTGGTTTTCTATGATACAATATTTTGTGATAAAGATTAAGCGAATGCAGAGCTACTCTCCCACGCATGTTTAACCAATTCAAATCCTTTAGTTTATGTGAAACATGCTCATATTTTCTTATGCCAAAAATATATCTTATACAAGCATTCTGCACCCTCTGTACCCTACCAGCCTCCACAAAATCCAAACATGGACCATAAACAACCAAACAGTAATTGAAAAGTGACAGGACCAGTGTCTGACACTAGGACGCCTTTAATTTGCTAATAAATATCGAACGATGCGGATACAGCGATTTAAGTTGATAGCAAGCCCTTCCTATAACATTAGACACATGTGCTCTATATCTAAATGTGTTATCCATAATTAGCCCAAGATTCCTCACCTCCCAAACAACAGGTATATTTTCATCTGAGATTCGTACTGTAACTTGCTGCACACACCTCTCAACCTCAAACAAACCCCCAAACAAAATCGCGCTACTCTTGCCAGGGTTAAGACACAAAGAATGACGCGTCGCGAAAGTATTAATATTATCCAAGTCAGAATTAATTTTATGTAAAACAGACCAGATATTTGCCGACTGAAACGAATGATAAATTTGCGTATCATCCGCATACATTTGCACATTCGAGAATTTTACACATTCTGGTAAAAAGTATTTTTTTACGAACAAATATACGATATTCAAAAAATAAAAATAGTCACTTTTTTGAACTTGTTATACTTTAAAAATTATCCTTATACCGTTTGGGCATTTTTAATAATTTATTTAAATTATTTGCTAATTCTAAGTCATCATAGGCTGTTCAAAATTCAATATTATCGTTTAATATAATTTATTTACTTTAATTGTTAATTCTCGAACATCATAGGCTATTTAAAACTCTAATATCTTTATGTAAGTTTGTATGTTACATATTTTGGCTGTCACTATATCCATTTTTACTCCGAAGCTTTGAATATACTTGTGCGCAAGTTTGACATTTTGAAATTTTATGCGAAGTCATGGTTCATATATTTGAATTTATATTTCAATTATTGTTCATTTTAGGCAATTTTAGGTAAACAGGACATCGTTATATTTTTTATTAGAATTTTGTAAACCTATTCGGATGGTTTAATTCATCGACTAACCAGTTTGCACTAAATTCTGGTCTTAAGATTTTTGGTTTGCTTGGAGAGCCATTTAAGCGAGACTTTGTTAAACTTTTGGTTATACTCGTAGATCGCTGTAACGGTTGGTATAATTTGTAATCGGTTATAAACCCTTAATTTGCGAATTAATTAATGAATTTTTGATGTTGGCTTCCTCAATTGCTTTTTAATCATGTCAGAATATCTGAGTAATTATCTATCTTTTATTTCAATATTCCGTCTGGATGTAGTACTTTTTTTGTTACTAATGACGTATACATCTTTCTGCTTAAATTCACGCACAATCATTCTAGAAGTTCTCTTCTTAACGATTCCGCTTTGAAGTAAGACAACGAGTGTTAAAACTAAAAGTCATTTTGAATTAAAACAGTGTTACTGTTCTGCGGCTTGCGGGAATTGTCAAATTTACTTTATTTCATTAAATTCACTAGTATAGTGTTATTTAATCAAGTTTTTTTTTTCTCGGATTTGAAAGTGTTACGACCACGTTGTAACAGACCTTAAACACTGGCATATATTAATAATATCCCGTGTCTCGAGGGATTCGAGGTTACTGTACAAACTGATAACTTCGGTGCTGAAAATACTTAAATGCCGGAGTTATCCTAAATATTGAGATATAGATTAAAGTTGAATGATGAGTAATTGACTTATTCAATTACCGCTTTGTCGGGCGCCAAAAGGTTTACCCCCTCTAAGGTGTAATTGTACTTTTATAATTGCCGGCTAGCTAAAATTAGCGGAGAGATATAAGAAAAGACTCTAAATAAAAGCGGGTAAGTCGAAAAGCGACTTACGTCTTTATATCTCAAAGCGTGTATGAAAACTAGGTGAAATGAAATCAATCCCTCTTTTCTTTACTTTAATTATTTCAATCAATTCCTTTTGATTTATATGCTTTTCCAATGAGGTTTATATTACATGATTTGAAAAGAAACAAAACGATTACATAATATACTTATATATTGATACAGAGAAGACTGATTAATTTACATATAATTACTACAAATTTCCTTATGGTTACTACGAAATATTTATTAAATACTAACATACATATGGGGCGAGGTACAGTAAATTTGACATAGATTTGAACTGTTTCGTCTGATCAGATTAATAAACAGTATTAATAAAGACTAACCTTTATATCGCTGCACTAATGGCCATGTCACTTTATAGTTTATTCGCTGCTTCTGGAGTGATGCACTTATTCACTGTATTTGCACTCTTTCTTTACGCCTCAGGGTGCCTGTAATTGCAGACAAGAGCCCTGATGTATTAAGCGTGGTGATTCACTTTTAAATAAATGACTGCACTTGTAGGCATATGATACTTTTGCTACAACGTGTACTTATTGTACTTAAGTACACAAGATGCGGTAAATACTTTCTTTATTTGTAATTTTACGGGTCCACCCGTTTAACCGCTTCGTGACTTAGAAGCAAGTACTATATTGCGGTATACCCTTACTTTATTATCACGTTAAGGGTATACGTCTGACTCGTTTGACTGACTTGAGTCGAGTATCCTCCTTTCGTTTTACTTGGTTTGTTCTAACTCCTCTTTTCTTTCGGTGAATCCCAGCTTACTTATAAAATTCTGTTTCTGACTATAGTTTTTGACATTAGGTTTTATTTGAAAGAATAAATTATAAGATTAAATAAGGTAGCCTTTGGAATTTCAATCTGTCAAACATTTCATTTATTGTTCATTAATAATACAAAAATGTCATACACTAACGAAGAGAAACGAGATATGATAAGTATTTTTTATTCTTGGACACGAAATTCAACAGTAGCGAGTACAAGATAACAAAAACATTAATAAAAATACATAGAAAAGTAAACAATAAACAATTACAGTAAATGTTAAATTATCTGGCCATCTTCGGTAATGCACAATTGGGCACGCCTTCTGGCATTTTGTACTGTCCTTTGTATAGTTCTTCTAGGAACTGCATCGAAGGCATTCTGAAGTCTGTCTCGTAATTCTTCAATGTTTTGTGGCGCATCTAATTTATAAATATTATTTTAACATATCCCCATAAAAAAAAATCTAGCGGACTTAAATCAGGTGATCTCGCAGGCCATTCAACAATTCCCCTATTTCCAATCCAACGGTTTGCAAACTCTTGATTTAAGAAATTTCTAAAAACAGCTGCATTGTGTGCTGGTGCGCCATCTTGTTGCCACCATAAATAATGTAATTGCATTTATTTAATGGGATATTGTCGTCAAGATAGTCAGATACGTATGTACGTAAAATGTTTAAATATCTTTGTCCATTTAAATGTTCTTCATACATAACTGGTCCTAAGAGACGATTTGCCAAAATACCCATCCAAACGTTTATTCCAAAACGATGTTGTGGTCTTCTAGCCCTGTTTTGTCGGGGATTTTGTACTGCCCAATAGTGCTCCGTATTTCTGTTGAACATTCCAGAATTTGTAAATTTTGTTTCATCTGACCAGATGATTTTGCTTAAAAAATTTTCGTCATTTTCTATCCTTTCCATTAACCAATTACAATATTCTAGCCTTCTCAAAATATCTCCAGGCAGTAAAGAGTGACTAACATGGATCCTGTATGGTTTAAACCTACTTTTATGTAAAGTTCTCCAAACTCTGGACTGGCACAAATTTAATTCTGACGCTACTTCGCGTGTAGAAATTGATGGATTATTATTTATCTATAAAAATACAAGATTAACATGAAATTTGAAAACACGCTTTTAATTTACCATTTGTAAAATATCTTGTCGATTTTCATTTAAATTCCTGTTGTCTTGACCATTACGCGGCTTAGTAAACGATCCATTCTCGACCAAATTTCTGTCGAGATCTAGAAAAATGGTACGATGAGGCTGTTGTCGTTCTGGATATAATTGTAGATATCTTGTACTCGCTACTGTTGAATTTCGGTTCGAAGAATAAAAAATACTTATCATATCTCGTTTCTCTTCGTTAGTGTATGACATTTTTGTATTATTAATGAACAATAAATGAAATGTTTGACAGATTGAAATTCCATGGCTACCTTATTTAATCTTATAATTTACTATTTCAAATAAAACCTAATGTCAAAAATGTCAGAAAAAAAAACTCTTTCTGAAGATGTCTAAATCCAATATGGCGCCTATAAGAAATTAGATAGCTGATGATGGCCAGAAAGAAACGAAACGTCGCATAAAAAATTTAGAGTACACCACTGGATAGAGGTGTAGAAATGGCCACAAGGATGTGTTTTTATATTTTCTCTACAAGGCCAAATGTCGGTACTACAGGTAAAAGAACAAAATGGGGTTTTCGCGTTTTTTTTTTAAATAACGAAGGTCATTTGTCACAGGTCTATTTTCTTTACGGATTTATAACAAACACAAAATTTAACAACTTTGCCAAATTTAAACCTATACTCTATCTCCAATAATAAGCGAGATACCCATGGTGAGGGCCGAAAATGAATCAGCCTGCATATCTGAAATTATCTGCAATACCTCATTTTGTACTGAAGAGATCTCCATATTGAATATGCAAAATATATGTTAATTTCTTTATTTTATTCAAAAAACATTAAATGAACCCGTAAAATTCATAATTTTTTTTTATATATCTTTTAACAACAAATATATATTTTGCATATAGTCCGAGCTTTAGTAATAAGAATTAGATTCAATCTCATTTTTCAAAGTATTTCAAATAACTGCGAAGTAAATGTAAAGAAATATATTAACCTTCTTCACAGGATGCTGCAAATAATTAAACCTTACCTAATTTTTTTAAAACTTCAAGAATACGGCAGGCTATCAACCCATACCCCTATAATTATATAATCCTACTAAGCCATTTTCCCCTTTCATGCGGAATAATAGGATAATATTAACCGAAGCCAAGGAGGAATCGTTTCCAACTCGTTAATGAACATGTTAAAGTCAAAATTTGCTTAGCGCTCGTGTTCAGTTTCGTAAACAAACGTCGTCGCAATTGTAAGTCCGTGAATGAGCTAAGAAACTCAGAAAAGGTCGGGAAATCGTCAGATCCCAGCGCGTCGACCCTTAACATACATACATAACTCCAGCGTATATCGACCGTATTCAAAAGCTTACTCGCAAACATCTAGAAGTTAATGTTCGTGAAATCGTCGTGGAAGATGTTGAACTAAATATAGATTTTGCTTAATAATCGCTTAAATTTACGCAAATAATTTACATTGCATGCTGGATATGATTGACTTAAATATAATATAATACTAGGCTATTGCAAAATGTCCTAATGGGACACAAAATAGGTAAATATATTTCGTGAGTTTGTGTCTTTAAACAAAAAAATGGATAAAATGTGTTTTTTGGGCATTTTTTAAACGATTTTTTGTTATCTGACTTCTTCTTGTCCACCACTCTTATGTGCTTAAAGACTCAAACACATGAAATATATTTTTAATTTTTTCCACAACAATTTAGTCCACAACTTTTGTGGGTATAAATTGCATAATGACAAAGAAAAGTTATTAGTTTTAAAGATATCTTCAATTTATGCAGACACATGATTGGGGAAGGGTAAACCCGAAAGCTATTGTTGAATTCAATTTATGGGTTTTGCAGGTTTCAAATAAATTGGTAATTACAAGTTTTATCTAACGAAAACTAGCTCGAATCTCTGACTCACTTTACATAATAAAACAAGAAACGAATAAAAAAATATTTCGTCTCAAATATTGAACTCAGATCATGTAGTTCACAGCTTAACGTGATGACCACTAGACCGCGCGCAATTCCAAAATTTTTCTAGCGCGATAGTTCCCGAAAATTGTTAATAGCTCAGCTTCTAATAAAGATTTTTAAAACGGAAAAAGCGTTATCCGCAGCACATAATGTAGACTGCTTTCACAAATTTTCAGACATTTATTTAAAATGGCCAGGATTCCTCATTCGGGTAAACTTTACCTTCCAAATTAGCGATATTAGACACAACGTAATCATAAATAAAATAGATTGTCATTGTCATATCAACCATCTGATCTGAACTTCTTCCTAAACTTACCAATCTATTATGATGGACTGTATTTATTTAGATGTGTTCAAGTCGCTTGAAGCTTAAAATCCAATTGAAATACATATACAAGTGTCCCGTATCGTTATGTTCAAATTTTAGGAGTGTAAAGTAGACTTCATTTCAAGTAACAAAAACGCAAAACTTGTATATTCTGTAGTAATACCATAAGAGCTTTGAATTTATCGATAATTTCACGAATGCTTGTTGCATAGCGACGAAGACGAGTGTCAGTTTGACAAGCATTTAAATCACGACAGCCCGTAGGGCTGGAGTGGTTTAATTGTCAAATTGACACGAGTCGAAGTCGTTATGCAGGAAGTATGTGTGAAATTATCGATTTTAATTCAAAGCTCGTATGGTATTTGATTAGATTATTTTACGTAATTCAAAATGAAATTTATTTAAACTCTTTATTTATTAATTCACGTATAAATTAGTACACTGAAAGGTACAATTGTTATATACATTCTGTTTTTTATTGGATGTGTTTGAATTAATATTTGCACTGTTGTAACTATTTCCTCGCATTTGATTAATAATAGTTTCATGGTGTTCTTTATCTAGTTGTAGATACGGCTTAATAGAATGCGAACTACTATGGCCAGAAATTTTAATTAATTGTTGCTCATTTACACCAGCTTTTGCTAAATTTGAAACAGCTGTCGCGCGACTGGAATGGTTACTTATTTTTTGGTTTTCTGTGTTGAAACCAGCGAGTTCAGCACTTTTCTTAAACCATTTTAAAATTTAATTTCTTCCAATAGGCATATTTTTATACCAGCTACCTTTTTTCTTATTCCACGCTGAATTGACAGTTAAAAAGAGTCTATCACTTTTTATACGAGCGTTTTCTGTCCTCTTTGAAATGAGTTTTTTAAAAAGTCTGACTGGGCAATTACTTGGTTTTACTTTGTTGGGAATCAATCATTTACTGTCAGCACATTTTTGTGCTCCACCTTGGGTAGTTTTAGTGAATATGGGATTGTACTCTATTCTTCCAGTCGGTGTATTGTATACGTTCATTTCTTCTCGGAAGTAGTGAATCAAACATGCCGCGCCTTCTCCTCCTCGCCATGCCAATTCAATAGGCACTATCAGGTAAAATTTCTTTTGTAGTCCATCTGGATTTTCTTCATCTCAAACATTTATCATTTTTTCATATTCGTTTTTATGTAAAGCTGCAGAACTCATTTTCCGTTTACCAGGTATCGCTTGAAGAATTCTCCTTTTGGAGTTCCTTGCGTCGCGGGCTGCTTTAAATACGATGCTCTGAAAAGGATCAATTCTTCTGTTATATTCGTTATTAAACTTCTCTTGTAGCAATTTTGCCGTGACATTCCACATCGTTTTAACAACACCTTCTTTATATTCTTCCCCATTCACCTTCCTCATATTGAAGGCCCAGTCTTTCAGAATATCTGCAAGTTCCTCTTCTGTAACATTTTGTTCGATGCTGTAGTTTTTCGCATCACAAAACTCACCAAAAGTGTCGCCAAATTGACGCTTTACTCTTTTTCGTATTAGCCGGTTCAGCTTTTTTTACTATTTGATCAATGTTTACAACTGATTCTTCCCCAAATCTCAGCATTGTTTTGCGACAATGAAACAAGTTTTTTGACAGAACTTTAGAAATGTCTATCCTTATTAACCACATTTCCATAACAACGCCTAATTATTCTACTATGAAAATTATCGATAAATTACCGCTGTAATTTCGAGTTGCTTCAGTAATACGCGAATCTGATTGGTTTATATTTGTATGTGTAAAATAATAATTTTTATTTGTTTCAGATCTATGAATGTGATTCTCAGATCATGAAAAAAAATGTAATCCTAAAGTCAATAAAAGCTGATTTCATTTAAGAAAGTTCAATCAATAATATTTTCGAAATGTCCCCTTCCTTATTGAATGCAGGCTTGTGCCCGTAAACCAACAGAAGAAGTACTTATCCGAATTTCATACTTGTTTTGTCGGATTTGCTCGACAGCCAGGTGAATACGATCCAGAAACTCTTCTCTTGTGTTTGAAACTTGCGCGTAGACCAAATTTTTCATGTACAAATAAAAGTCAAGTGGATTAAGATCGGGTGATCTGGGTGGCCATGCAACAGGATCACCTCGACCAATCCATCTTGAATAATTGACGTTAACCCAATTTCGGACAGCAATTCCGTAATGTGGTGGTGCCCCATCCATGTGAAACCACATGTCTCGTCGAACATTCAGTGGGACATCCTCTAAAAGACGTGGCAGTTCGTCCATAAGAAATTGAAGGTAATTGTCCTCATTTAACCTCCCAGGAAGAACGGCAGGACCAATCAACAAGTCATCGGTTAGGGCCGCCCAAACGTTAATAGAAAATTAATGTTTAAATTTAGATGGCCGTATAGCTTTGGGTTTTTCTGATGACCACCTGTGTAGGTTTCTCAGATTTGTAGCGATGTCGGTATTGTATTGTACATATTCAGTATTTCATCCACCTGATGAAGCCATTGTATGGCGAAACAATATTGTAGTGCTATTTACAATAAAAGAATTTTTGAAACTAGAAGTTTAATTACTTATTTCTTAGCGTTATAATGAAGTTTCAACAAGTATATCCTTCGTCAATTAACTACTTAATAATTATAGTTCTCAGTGTTGCAAATACAAAGCAAAGAAATTTGGACAATATGACAAATCCCAGCATCAGTATTAAATGGACACCCGATACCAGTCTTAAATGCACAATATAAAAGACAATCCTCGTATTATGTTTAATAATAAGGTACATTTCTTTTTTGTTGTGTTTTTAACGCTATATTTAACCTTTCGTTCTACATATTCCGAGCACCTTCAATTTTCAGACTGAGAGATGAAATAAAGCAAGCATCCATCTCCCGGTTTGAAGTAAAATTAGCCGTGAAAGTCTTGGGAATTTCATCATGAAGCTGTATAGAGAAGAATTGTTAAAAATATATGGCAGTATGTGTACCCTTATCACACAATATGATCATGCACAATATTATCATTTGCTTTCAATTTTTGAAAATATAACAGTTTCTGTGTAATTTATTTATCTGCTGAACATTTAATACGGGTTTATTTCTATTTCAAACAGGTTTCAGCGACCCGTATTGTATGCTGGGCATTCAACCGGTAGCGGCGCCGTCATCTCCCCAACCCCAGCCCGTCACACCCAGCCGTACGTTGTCGGACGCGTGCGGCGTTCCCATCGGAGATGCCGCACAGGGCAATCACGAAAAACTGAGGAAGCATCACAGTTTCAAGCTGAGTTTCAAAAGAAAGGACGGTCGGATGCGAGAGCACAGGGACAGCTTAGGGGGAGCGTTGCCGGCCAAATTCATACGAGCCACTTCCGTCAAGCCCCACACACTTAATCCCCGGTGGAGTGAGAAGTTCAGATTGTAAGTTGTGTAGGCGTAAACATATGGAGACGGGAATACGACAATTTGTGGGCTTTGTTGGAGTACAAAGTTTTAGTGTCCGACATAAAACCGATACAAAGCCTTCTGTTTCATCTGCGGTGCTTAGGGATTATGTGCGTTAACCAAAATGTGAGATTATGATATCGATATTTATGAATTCGTATTTAATAGAGTGCTTCTGCTAAAAATAGCATTAAAATACTTCAGTATCCGATTATCATACAATAGATTTAATATGCGAGCTCCGTATCACAAAATATATACTACAATAAAAAAATTCTGTTTTTGTCTATTTCTACATAGTGTTTTTCTTAAGGGTTTCTAAAATACCTTTACAAAGAGATCGACGGAAGCCATACTGGTCCGTTTTCCCTCCACAGTGGCGGTGAAGTTGCCAGGCGTTATGAATAGCCATATCCAAGCCATGACAAATTATAGGAAAGTACCACTTTTTTCCTCTGATACTCACGCGATAAAGACTGATATTCTGATCTGCCCTGTCTACCCATATTCTGATTGTATTTTTTTACCAACTTGGGCTGAGGCACAGATATTTTCTTCTTCTCTTTTTGAGAATATCGAGTCACATTAGTCGTTAGTAGTACAGATTTACAATTGGAAGCAATGGTAACAATATTATTATCATTCCATCGGCAGACTATTATATTCTCCTCCCGTTCTAAAGCATATTCAAATGTCCCTCTTTCTGTTTTTCTCAATTCTTTACCAGACCTTATAATTGATACTGGAATTCTGTTCTCTCTCACCGTACCAGTAGCTTTTATATTTCTGTCTCTACACCAAAAATACCTCCCACGACGTAAAAAAAATTATCGAAGTAGACATGAAAAGGCATCTGACCTTTTGCTGCGATTATTTTGTCAACGAATGATAAGACCACACTTGCGCCCAAACCCAAGTCTTTGTATCTTTCTGAAAGATTTGTGGTGGATCCTTGATATGGTTCAAAACATTCTATGTAGCCGTTTATAGTTGTGGCCATCCAAAATTTAAAACCCCATCTAATGGGCTTGCCCCTGATAAATTGTTTCGAACCATGCCGTCCAAAATACGGAATCATGGACTCGTCTACACTATGGTTTTCTTGTATAGGGGCAAAAGAAAGAAATTTCTGGTTCAATCTTTCTAACAGTGGACTAACTTTTGCAAATTTGTCACCAACTTTTAGATTTGTATTGTCACAACAGTGTAGGTTTTGCATTATAAAATTAAAACGATTCCGTGAAATTGCGGTGTACACAATTTGATGATTAGCATCAGAGCTGTTTTCCCAATACAAAGATCTTCTTGAGACACTTGTATAACCGCTGTAAATAAGTACTCCAAAAAAACATTTTATATCTAGTGTCTCCATTTCTGTTATGTTGCACTGCATAAAGATTACTATAATTTAGTATCATTTGCCAAAGTTTCTCGTCAAAAAAGAGACTGAACAAGTCCAAGGAAGACATATTATTATTTCCCGTACTTTCATCTTGCCATTTTGGTAAATTATTTGTAACGTCTTCCCTAACTCAATGATTACTTTTCTGTCTTTTTTTATATTTTTTAAAATGTGACAATGGGATAACATCATCACTATCGTGATCGGTATCAAAAATAGTTTCAGCTTGAATATTCAATATTCTACCTGGAAGATTGTTCATAATAACAATTTCATCATCTCCGGAGTCTTCATCGGTAACCTCTTCATTAGCGTTAGCGGGAGGAAACACTGCTATAGCGTCTGGTATACTGTGAACATCATCAATGTATTCTACTTCTACTAATAGCTCATGGAGTGTAAGAGGTCTATTCAAATAACTGAAAACAAAATAGTACGTGTTTTAACCATTGTCCTTTTAGAAGGACGGTTATGCTTGTAAGGTTATGTTGCAAAAATGAAGCAAAAAACAAAGATGTCGAAGTGTAAAACCATAAAGTTATGACTATACCAACTCATCAGTGTAAAGAAATAGTAATGTTATGTTTGTAATTACGTAATTATTCTTACCTCCAATTGTCCATGACGGAACGTAAAAAAATGTTTCACACACAATTTACAATATCTCCAAGTCTTCAAAACTTACACTGCTGCAAATCTTGGAAAGACGTTGTACATGCTCTGTTTAATGATAGACTGGAGCACCATCTTTCGGAAAGTAGTTTAAGTTGTACAAAAAAAAAGATTTCTGTACCGACCTTTTAAAAGGACGTTGGTAGTAATTGGGTTAAACTGAAGAGTAATATATTAATGAAATTTTTACTTCAAATAAAATCGAAAATTTTGTTTTTACTTCAAAAATTTAAGTACCTGGGGAATTTTTGTTATCTAAAAAGCTTCCCAATAAGGACGATATATTTCTAAAATTAAATAAAATACAAAATATTTAAGATGAACCCGAAAATTTCTGTTATTTTATAGTGCAACTTATGACAATTATGTTTTGAATAACATCATTCAAATGTATACGTCGGCTTCGTTCGCAGGATCGAATTCGACCAACCCAATTTTCGGTGACTATTTGCAATAAACATCTGTAATTTCATTAATGCAGCGTTCGATTTTCAATTTTAAAGCGTGTTTAGTTTAATACTTGTTGGCATGGACCAACGACTTCAGATATCCCCACAAAAAGAAATTCAAAGGTGCTAAATCACAACTTCTTGGAGGCCAATTGTCCATTTCTGGAGATTACAGACTCACCAAACTTTTCTACCAATAACTCCATGGTGGCATTGGCAAAATACAGTGTCGTACCATCTTGTTGACAAAATATTTGTTACAAATCAATTCCATCCAATTTTGGCCACAAAAAATCTGTTAACATTGACCGATAACGTTCACCATTCACTATTACTGTATCTCCATTTGCATTTTCAAAAAAATAAAGTCCAACGATGCCACCACGTCATAAACCACTCCAAAGAGTAACTTTTTCTGGATGCAAAGACTGCTCATGAATCTGTTGTTGATTATTTTGCCCTAGAGCCCAATCAGTTAACACACTGTGATGTTATGAGTAGAGTAAACCAATTCGGAGCGAAAGCAGAGGCGTGACTAACGAATTGGTTCCCGCATGCGAAACATTATTAATATCTAGAGATATACTATCAGGAACGGTGCTGTTATTATGTTAGATACAAAAAAAATGTGAGACTGTTTTTCTAGATTATGAAACGTTCTCGATGATACGTATAAAAAAAAATCTAAAATGTATGAAATTAGATGATTAAAAAAAAACTTACCGTCTTATGCGTTTTCCGTGACTTGAAAATCTGGAGAAGCGCGATGAAATATTGTTAACATAAGGTGCGTCTCCAAAGTTATTTCTAGAAAACGCGTCCGCCATTAGGAAAATATGTGCTTGTATAAAGAAAACGATCGCTCCACATCTAGTGATGTGATGTTTGCATAATTAAAATAACCTTTTAAACAACTTAACACATCTGTAGACGAACCTACACAAATTTGTCTAAGTCTGGCAAAATCTAAATCTTTATCTAAAACACTTTCAAACTTACTTAAAATACACTCATTTCTTGCGTCTTCTATCGAACATAGCTGTGCGTGTGTATCTTTCACAACTAGCACTGATTCCTGTAACGATAGCGTAGAATTTTGTAGGTTTTCTAATGCTTGCACTATTCCGAAGTAATTGTTGTGAATAGTTTGTAAATCACGTTTAACCTGACTATTTTGAAATTTTTCCGACTTTCTTCGATAGCGGCACTATCTTTCGGATTTAATAATAAAACCACTTTTTTACATCCTCAAAATATTTATGATAGTAAAATGCCGCTCGTAGCCATGTTCCCCATCGTGTCAGAATCGGCTGTGGTGGCTCAGGGGTATGGGGACACAATTCGTGAAATTTCCGAATACGTTTTGGAGATTTCAGGAATACTGCCTTTGTACTCGATATTAACGCATCTACATTTGGGTAACATTTACGGATCCGTTCTGCTACAAGATGTAGGGCATGGATTTTACATGTAATCTGTAAAAAGTTACCACACTGTTCCTTAAGAGGCCGACCCACAGAAAGCATGGTTGCGGCACCATCTGTCACAAACATTAGGATTTGATCTCTGGAAATTTCAAATTTTTCCAATGTACTTAACACCACTTTTGAAATTATCCGCGCAGTACATTCTTCTATTTGTCTGCTAGCTAATAAAATTGAGGATGGCGATTGATTTGGTTCTATTTTACGCACCATAACATTAAGTACAGTTGTTTTTTTGCTATCAGTTGTTTTATCCACACTCAACCACACTTTTTTATTTTTCAGATCAGCCTTAATTTTATTTTCTAAATGTACACGAACAGATTTTAAATAACGTCGTAAGTGGGTGCAGCTCGGTAATTCTACATTGCCATATTTTTCAAGAAATGAAATAAACGAATCATTGCGTAACAAAGTAAACGGCAAATTACACACAACCATCATTGTACACAAATCAAATAAGAACACTTCTTATTTTGTATCGGCACCAGTGTCTCTATCTTTATGTCTTGCGCTATGCACGTGGCGTTGCAAATTTGATTTTGTTAAATGGTTTATATATATATTGCACAAAAAACATTTTACATTTACCCCATTGTAAAATAAACTAGGATGGTTCTCAATAAACCTATTGACTAACTTTGATGATAGCGGTTTTTTACTGTACGCTCCTTCAACATTATTAAATACACAGAATACACTTTCCTGCTGCTATTATACGTGTACACACGATGACCGTGAACAACATACTAAGTAATCGTATGTGCGATGGGGCACGCGGGAACCAATTCGTTAGTCACGCCTCTGCTTTCGCTCCGGATTGGTCCACTCTAGTTATGAGTGACTGGTAGGATTGTCATGTGAAGTCGGTTCAGCTAGCCAGTGGTAGGATCGCCATGTTATGTCCCCTGGTCCTGGTTATAGCTTCGTTCCGAAGCTGACTCCTTAGAGGCCAGTTTTATTGGTAGAATAAATGACACATTCGGGTACAATATAAAGGATAGTAATCGACCGAATCAAGAAGATCATTAAAAAACAGTATAAACAGCATGGGACCCAGATCTGATCCCTGAGGAATACCCGAATTTTCATAAAAAAAACACGTGACGAGAATCCATTGTACGTTACATATTGTTGTCTATTCAAAAGATATGTCCGTAAAAATGTCAAAA
This sequence comes from Melolontha melolontha, assembly GCA_935421215.2. Classification (NCBI taxonomy): domain Eukaryota; kingdom Metazoa; phylum Arthropoda; class Insecta; order Coleoptera; family Scarabaeidae; genus Melolontha; species Melolontha melolontha. The sequence goes on along the minus strand of OW285235.1, from coordinate 251,969,646 downwards.
TGTCAGGATCTTCAATCGTCTTCAATTGTCTTCCGCAAGAAGAGATGTTGAAGGAAGTCCTTCATATGCTCGATTCTGAAGGGATGTACGGCCACACTTTAATTCTTGTCTTTGATGGGGCTTTTAAACGTTCTATGCACTGGTATTGAGTTAAACCACAACAAAAATCATAATAAATCATAGCGTGAACATTTTCACCTGTCCATTTTAAATACGACTAGCAAACTTTAAAACTGCGCTCTGCACAAACTGATTGATATTTTGGCAATCGGAGAAAAACGTCATATTTCTGACACATTGCAATGTAACACCGCACATGCATCATTTATCATACTAAACAGCGTTGCCAGATTTCCGAAATTTCTCAATTGTCCCTCGTATAATACCTGAAATAAAGATAACTATATTCTTAAAACAGATAGGGTTTAAACCATATAATACGCTACTAAATAATACATTCCGCAAAATAATTATCGCAACACCTGAATTTTTTGAGTCTACGACCATTTAAACGTACTGTTTGCTATTAAATTGATCATATGCCCTTTTTTGTTGTATTCTTTTTACTGCCTGTTTTTTGATAAGTGCCGAAGACGTGCAGTAGAGAGCATTTAAAATATTGTACTTTATTAGTCAGATGGGTTCAATTTTTTATTAAATTACCGTTATGAATGTTCAGCAACATGTGTCTTTACATCTTACGTATGAAGACACCGTGCACTGTATCACACTGGTGGAAAATGGCCGTAGCATGCGGTATGTAGCTAGAGTGCTAGGAGTACAGCCATCAACTGTAAGTCTGTAAGTAGAGCAGTAGCACGATTTATGGAAACTGGGAACTATAGAAGAAGGCCTGGGCAAGGTCGCAAAAGAGCTACTACCCCACGAGATGATCGTATTCTGCGGTTAACTGCTTTGCGTACGCGTCATTTCATTGCTAAATTTCTCAAGAATGAGCTTTTAGGTGCTAGAAATATACAGCTTTCCACACAAACTATCCGCAACCGTGTTCGAGAAGATGAGATAACAGCTCATGTTCCTGCTCACGGTCCACTTCATACCAGAGAGCACCGGGTAGCCCGATTACAGTTTGCACGCTAACACGCCGATTGGGACATAAACCACTGGGCCAATGTCATCTTTACGATGAATCTAGATTTGCTTTATGGTCTTCTGGGGAAGCATCTCTTTACAGGGACATACAGCGTTGGTACCATTACCTGGGGCTAGATTAACAGCAGCTAGATATGTTACCGACATTTTAGAAGAACATGTGATACCATATACGCCCTTTGTTGGCGAAAATTGTATTTCTATGCACGATAATGCACGACCCCACATAGCAGGAATTGTACAGCAATATTTGCAGGAAGTTCAATTGCTAGTATTAAGGTGGCCTGCACGAAGCCCAGACATGAACCCAATCGAGTATGTCTGGGACTACCTAGGACAAGCGTTAAAGCGGCACCAGCGAGCATTCCGTAACCTTGGAGAACTCGAAGATGTATGTAAGACTATGTTGCAGACCTCATACGCAGCATGCCAAGGAGGATGGAAGTTGTAATTCAAGCCAGGGGTGGATATACCAGATACTAGTGCCATTTTAAACCAGTATTTATTATTTTGCAATTTTGAATAAGGTGTTCTTTTGTTATTTTCTGCATTATATGAGTTGAACAGTGCTGCTAATAACATTTATAAGTAGAATAGTTTAGATATTCAGAAATGACATTTTATGGAAAAAAGTTGGTGTTGCGATAATTATTTTGCGGAGTGTATTAACAATTTCGTAAATTTCAAAAATTATTTAAATATTTATTATTTGGTTTGGTTTTATATAATATAAACGATATATTTAAAAAATTGAGTTAAGTTACTATATATAATTTGACCTGTACGTATAATCGTCCAAGACAATTGCAGGAAATAACAAGCACTCATTTCATCAAATCCACGAACACCAGTTCAATATTTTCGTCGTCACGATTCACATCTCTCTAAATTTCCAGCGGATTTATTTTGTTTAGGGATTCACATCCGCTTTCACACCGTACTCGCTCTATTTACTAAAAACTACTTGTATGCAAGTCAGATCTATACGGGTGCTATTTACACTGGAGCTTATCTGGCGGCTTGCACAAGTTACGTGCATACATACGAATGTATCTTGTTTTCCGTGCCAAAATTATTTTAACAATCTAGTTTAATTAGCCTTGCATGTTGCTTAAATTTTAACGAATTCAAACAAGAGATGTTTCATGCAAATCTGGATGAATACCCAATCAGGAATGTAATTATTTTGGCGTTACTCGTTGCTGTATAAAATTGGCGGAGGTGCATGAGTGTAAACAAGTTAAAATGAAATTAGAGACTGCAATGAAAGTTGGTGGAAATAATTAGAGGTGTTGTTGCTTGTATCTTTTTCGTGTTGTCATATAATGAGTAGATTTTGCATATGTGCTAATGTTTTAAACGCGTCCTCAACCTATAATAAAACATAGAAGAAGCTTTGAAATAATTATTTCTTTTATAATTTAATTAACAAACAACTTTTTTTTACTTTTAACGTTTTTTTTTTGCGAGGTTGAGAGAAGCAAATTATCGTTATTCTCTTTTGAATTAATTTTAGATAAAAAGCAACGACGTTTTGTCTTCATATTTTCCATAAACTCCTTATAAACTTGTAGATCTCGGTTTTCGGGTTGGAACCGCGTCGAGTTAGGCGTAATTGCCAACGTTTCGTCCACGTCCACTGTTTTAAGCGACATCTTCAGGGCTGTACGTAGATATTCGTCGTTTCGCAGTAGCTTGAAGAATGCTATGACAAAAACCGGCACAACTTATATAGAGGGAACCGGGTCAGATGGTGGCCTGTTATTGGCTGGGGACAATGTGCCAATGGCATGCGTCGTATGGGCGTGGTAATTCTTAGTAGAATTCAGTAGAGTTTGCCACGTCGGATGTAACGTATAGCTATCGTCTCTATTGAGATTGCGGGGATGTTTGTAAATTTCAATAGATTCACGGATTTTCCTAGGGAAATAATGCGATTCACGGGACAGAAGCTTGACATCTTTGAATAGACCGGATGATGACCGGAGTTGAGTTTGTATTCTGCCAGCGCTGAACCGGATAGAAAAAACCTACACCTATCCTTATATACTTATTTGATAATCTATTCCTTCCATTTGTTGCGAATCTTGTCCCATTTTTTCCTTGCTCTCAAAGTTTTTTCTTTCTTGTTGCCTAGTTCTTTTGGTGTCTTGTTTCAGTTTTTTGTGATTTTCCTTTTTTTTCGTCAAACTGCTATCGATGGGGTTGTACAACTATATGGCATTCCAAATAAGAATAAACCGTTGGGAAGGATAGGGCTTAAAATAAGAGCTTGTGATTGGCTAAAACAGATAGAGGCCGATTTTATGCAGGCAAAATTATGTTTATTTAGTTCTGTCAAAATATCGTTTTGCTGTCAGTACTGACCGGTATTTCTGTCAGTGCTAGTCAATTGCGTGTTTTACTAGTTGTTTCTTGTGCTATTTATTATTAATATTCGTTAAAGATAATTCTTTATAGAGATTATAAAGAGAAAATCTCATTTTCTAAAAATATTTTATCACTCATTAATTATTTCATTTATTTAATCGGAATCGTTTTAGAGCATGGACGACGCATGTCCATCAAAAAATCGTTGTCGGATTAATTTTTCGTTAAATAAAAAAATTATTTTGGAATTGCGAAGCTGATCTCCAAATTCTCATATCATTTTATATTAAATTGAAACATTCTCGAATTTCTCAATCTATATTATCTAGTCTTATACATATCAATTTACAGTGATATAGACGACAATAGCGACTCCTTGCATTTGGACATTTGGGACCACGACGACGAAAGTTCAGTTCTCGAGGCGGTCAGTAAATTGAATGAGGTGAGGGGCGTGCGAGGCCTGGGTCGGTTCTTCAAGCAAGTGTGCCAGTCGGCCAGACAGAGTTCCCAGGACGATTTCTTGGGTTGCGTGACGATACCGCTGCAGGACATCCCGTCTACCGGTCTGGAGGGTTGGTTCAAGTTGGAGGCGCGCTCCCAGAGGAGTTCCGTTCAGGGTCGGATCCGCTTAAAGATGTGGTTATCCACGAGGGAGAACCGAGGTATTTCCGAGGAAGATAACTGGACTGAATTAATGCAACACGAGAGTTTGTACGCCACTTTCATTGATTACGAGCTGAGAAATTGGAATAAAGAGACGTGGAGTTGGAACGGTGATCTACCAGGACCGGCTTTGACTATACTTCATCAACATGCCGTGCAAGGTATTGTTATTTCAATTAATTTTAATAGCATACGCTGTCTTTCTTATTAAAATATTGCAATTAATGTATCTATAAATGGAATAGTTTTGTTACTGAGTAGATTATAATAATTAGATTGTAGATTAAGCGACTTATTAGAAGTAATTGTAATGCTCGTATTTGGCAATTATTTTGTTTAGTTTTACAAAATGTGTGGTCTTTCAGATATCTACTACATCAAAAATTGTATAAATTTTTATACTTTGTTCAATGTGGAATTGTCGGCTCAGAAAAATCGAGTAAACCTTCTATATCATGAGCTTGACATTTTCTACTATTTTACGAGTGTGAATCGCTGTTTTTTGCTTTATTAACGTTTTTTTTTCAATAGGCTATGTTTAGAGAAAGAAAAATATTACTAAATACCACAAAGACGCTTATTTTGATTAGAAATAAAAACAGAAAATATTCTTATAAACACTAAATTGTAATTATTTTGCTATCTAGTATTTAGTTAAAGCCCCCTGAGCCTTCATCACTTTGTTCAGTCTACTTGGCATAGACGAAATGAGATTTTGCTAATAGTTTTCATCTTCCCAGCAAACTTTTGCTGTCTAGAGGTCATTGGCGTTTTGAGGCCTGAAATTTCGTTGATAAATTTTCTTAATAACATAAACCCAAGACGTTCTCTATCGGGTTTAAGTCAAGGTTGTATGATGCCCACGGTAACAGTTCTATATTATTGCTTGCAAGCCATTCTCTAATAATACATGCCGTGTGAACAGATTATTATCTTGCTGATAGATAAAATTGTTTGCATGTATATAATTTACAGACGGAAGCATGATATTATCGAAAGTGTTTAGATATTCTTCTGACTTAAAACTACCTTGAATGTATCACAAAACACCTAGACAATTGTCGCTTATCCACCCCAAAATATTAACAGAGAACTTACGATCTGTATTTATACTTACAACTTCTTAGCCGGTGGCCAGAATTGGAAGACCGAAAATGTTTTGTTGGGTTTTAATTTCTTCTTATTTTATATTTAACGTTTTATCGCCCGGTATATTCGTTACGACCCGAGTTGCTTTAATTTTTTTTATTTTCACGAGCACGTTGTGACCATCTGTGGGGATGTTTTCTCACGGTATCGTCCTATCTTCGTACACCGCCTTTAATACAATCGCGGCCTGGGTAGAAGGACATTCGTTGACGTGTCGTAAGTGAGATCTGTTGGGTTAATAAGTGTTTTCGATTGCACTCTTGGGGGTAATAGAGTTGCGTAATTCTGCGTAGTTTGAAAAGTCACATTTTTAGCGGATAAGAACGCAGAGCGTTAACAATTTTGAATTGCCGTATACCGTTTGCGAATAATTGGCGAAAAATTGCCTGCGACTATGACTGGCAATTCTAGGACGTGAATGCGGAGTATCTGTAGCCCGGACACCTCGATTTCATCAACGAATCTAATACCGACGAATCACCTTTAATTACCGTCATCCAGTGGTCTCTGAGATCCCAAAGGACAACCTGGACTCGTATATTGTCTTCGTATAAATTCTGACTCTTAAATTATCGTTTTAAAAATCAAATTAGAATCTTGGTAGCGTTTCATAAATTAATATTTGTTTTATAATAATTACGCAAGTAATTATTACAAAACAAAACAACATCCATATCTAAATGCTAATTGATTGCAATTTACTTTGCTTTGGTAATTTATAACATCGAATTTATTAACGTAATATTTTTCTAGTCATTTACCGCTGATAGTAACAAGAGCGATTTACAACCAAGGAAATTGGTTGCGCCCGAATTTTTAGAAATCGACTGTATATAATATCCTCAGTAAAGCGTGTGTAATGACCTACAATCGATTATTAAGAAATAGTTGAAGCATTTAAAAATGCATAAACTAAATTATAATTTGTGCGGTATGCTTGTCCAAAATATAATACACGTTAAATGGAGTACTTCGAATTTTGTAAAATTGTCTGACAATGTGCATCTTATGATACCTTGCGTATGTAACTTAATAATTCGGATGTGTAAAATTTATGAATTATTAGTAGTATCATTCTTATATAAAAGTAACTTTGAAATTTTGTATAATTTAATTCGTTTTTTGAAAAAATTATTTAAGAAAATATCTCAAAATCCTGACGTGATGGAGCAAAATTTAAATCACACTCAGAGTCAACATGACAAAAGACATAAACTGCACGTATTGGTGTACCATCTGTAAACGTGGTGAGTTAACGGTGGAGACGTGAACGATACCCCACCACTACACTAGCTAAGAGAGAAGGGACCATACCAGGCGCCAGGCGTGCGTGTGCCCAGTTTGATCAAATACTTCGACGATGGATACGATAGAAATACGAGTACATACGACAATACATATGTGTATATACCACACCTACTTCTGATTTATCCTTATTGCTTATCCAATCAAATGCTACACTATACATTTTTTAGTTTTTTTTTAGTAAACACATCGGGGATGTAAAGTTGGTGGTGACGCGTCTTGCGCAGCAGTGGCGTTAACTTACTACATTTACAGATAGTATAAGTAAACCAAATTATGTTGACCAGTGTTAATGCTATAACCTTTCTATATGCATACAATGTTCTTAAATTATAATACATTTTTATACCTTGCTATTATTAAAATAATCCTGAGATTGCATTTGATTGATTAAATATTTAAAAATGCCATTATTTAAATCGTGTTATAATAGACATCGTCTTTCTGAGCTTACAATTTTTTTCTAAACGAAATCGGCTTATTTGCTTTTACCGAAGTAGATTATACATAAAAAATTCTGTATGTAAAGGCGTATTTTTTCCCTCGTATTCGTGCACATATTCGGGCAGTAAATGATTCTTTTTTATTTTAAAAACTTAATCACAACGCCTTTTCGACTATCCCGGTTCAGCATTCATTCAGGCTATTCCCATTTTTTCCCCCGTTCGCTTTCCATTTTCATTTTCGTCGGCTTTTTTCTCTGCATTGCATTTTGCGACCCCCAGCACCGAAAAGCTGCCCCGCTCTTAATAAATGAACTTGTGCGGAGGGGTTAGAAGGCATTCATGTTCCGAAGGGGATAAATTTCATTACGTTTCGTTTTTTTTTGATTTATTCTCTTCGTTGGTCTCTGTCATTGCATATGTGTTCGGGTGCCGGAGTCCACGACCGCTCGGCAGACAACGTAATTTCAGGCGAGTCACGCTGACTAGTTCGCTCGACTGACACGGGCTTGTAGATCACACCGCTTGTTGCGTCGATCAACTCCTGCTTTCGTACGTACGTGCATATGTCCCTCTACGGATAAATTTAATCCTAACGAATAGTATTCGAACTGCGAAAATTTCTTTAGAAACAATGTAAAAAAATTCTTCTTTATACACCACGAAATGTAAATTGCAGAATACAAAGTTATCCATTATAAATTACCCACCTTTTATTATCGTATATAAATGGTACAAATAAAAGTTGTGTAGTTATAACTGAATTTTCGTACAAACGGTTAAATATTTGCAATATCAGATGTGTTTCCACAGTAATTTCCGCAAACTGAGCGTGTGACGGAGAAAAAATGCTCTTCTTTACAGAAAACGAGTGCTATACATGTACTGATGTTATATATATATATATATATATATATATATATATATATATATATATATATACAAGGTGTGCATAAATTGGCGGACCCGCTACACGTGGCTACATTCTTGGTCAAACTTTGAGTTAAAAGTCCTAATCCTAAAACGATGTATCAGGCTTCCTTTGTCTTCAGAATGAATTTGACAGTAGTAATGTATTTGACTAGAACAACATGTGTTTTTCGTCAAAATAAGTTTGTAAACAAATTTTAAAAACAATCTTTAAAATCAAAAACAAAACTTTAACGAAAGGATAATAACAACAATTCTTCTTTCTTCTAAATTGTAGCTCTTTCTGTCAACAAATATCGAGTAATAATGCTTATTTCAAGACTGAAAGTCCGAACTTTAGGAACCTCGTGCAAAGATATGGAGCATGGTACAACATTTTCGTATTTAGATTTTGGACTCCGAATTTAACGAAGAACATCGCCGCGTGTAGTGGGTCCGCCAATTTATACACACCTTGTATATAAGTAAGAAAAACACCCAAAACCACAATATATATCAATAAATACTATATACGTATTTCGGCAACTAAGTTGCCATCTTCAGTAGAATAACCTTAAAACCGAAAAAATGTTAAACGTAGCGTTTTTGGCTAAGGTAAACCTTAGAAGATATGCTCTCCGAAAAACTCCAATAATTTATCAATTGTTATATATACAATATATATATATATATATATATATATATATATATATATATATATATATATATATATCAATCGATAAATTCTTGGAATTTTTCGGCTTTTATATGAAATACTTACAAATATATAATTGCGAAGTAAAAAACTCCAAGAATTTATCAATTGATATATTAACGGCTAAGGAATTATCTAAACATACATCTTATATGTGAAGTAATAATAAGAAATTTCAAACTTTCAAAACTGACATCTTCTCTCAAATACTGTCATCTACTTTCAATAACTGACATCTGAATCAATAACACTGTTACTTTATAATGCATTTCTAATTAGCTTGAATCAAGGACTACGTGGCTTAATTGGTAAAGCAACGGTACGGTAAACCCTAGACTTGGGTTTAAGTTCCAAAGTAGACAAAATTTTTCAATTAAAAATTTCGTATAATTTGCTTTGTAATTTGTAGATAGCAATGTATACATTCACATTTACTTCGCAATTACATACTAATTTGATAAATATTTGTAAATATTTCATATAAAAGCCGAGAAACTCAAAGAATTTATCAATTGATATATTAAATGAACGTCTAAGAAATTATCTAAGCATATATATATATATATATGAAGTCGTTGTCCTGACAAGGACTCATTTTCTCGACGTTTCAACGAGATCGCACTCGTTGTCTTCTGGAGTTAGTCTTGCGCTGGTCGGATTTAGCGGTCGAATCCCGTTTTTATATATGAGTCCTTTTAATTTTGTTAAAAGGACTCATATATAAAAGCTGCCTCTGCTTATATACTACTGCGTCGGAGGGGGTGAGGCCTTGTAGCGCGAGCGGCTTCGTGTGATTGGTCCGGATCTTAATGTGTTCTGTAGACGATTCGGTTGGCATAGCGGCGTACCGTGTTTGAATTCAGTGTGGATATGTAGGTGAGCTAGAAGGGGTTTCCCTGTATGTGGCAGGCGCTGGCCATCGTCGCGTTTATTAAGACTGTTTGGTCTGTTTTCTATTTCTATATTATATATAGAAAACACGGCCTTTGTACTTGAAATTAATGCATCTGGATAACATCTACGAATAATTTCTACCACCAGATGTAAAGCATGAGTTTTACCCGTAATATGTAATACAATATTCACACACACAACATTCGATTTGTTGAAAGTTCAAACTTTTCCAGTGTCTTTAACACTAACTATGAAATTATTTCGTTGTATTCGTAAATATTAGTACATTGTTGTACTCTTCTGCAAACTAGTAAAATTGTAGGTGATTCCACTGTACATACCATAACATTAACAACTCTTTTTTTACAATCTGTTATTTCCTCCACATATAACCAGTTTCTTATTTTTCTATTGAGATTTAATCATATATTCAATACGTTCACGGAGAGATGGTAAAAAAATTGGTAATCCTTTCTAGCTAGGTAACGTTCCTTTAACGTAGTGGTTCCAAAATGAACGAAATGATTCATTGTCTACTAACTTAAACGGTACATTACACAAAATTAAAATTACACATGAATGAGACAATAATGTCTATCCACTTTCCTTGCGATTATGCATTACACCTTTTACGTGTCTCTCTCAGTAAATTTCCTTGAACGCATTCGCGGCATATCATACACTTTATTACACTGCCATTGTACATTAAATCCGGAAATCCCTTTACCAATTTACGAGTTACATTGTAGAATTGTCTCTTTCTGGCTATTTGCAACATTATAAAATTATTATTTATCAGTATAAACCAGCGAAGTACCCTCAACGTTGTCCGACTGCGACCCGCAAAATATATTTACGCGCGAAAACGAATCGCAGCTGCGATGTTACTCGAATGAACCTCTCTACTTATTTTCCATTGGTGATTTATACGTACGGACAGGTGTTTCAAATTTTTCTTAATTCTCATCAGCGTACTAGGAAAATGGTATATCCATGTGTACATATACAGACATGTTTTTAACATTTGTATATTATTGTAACGGGTGTTCAGAAACATTCGAAGTCAAAGTAGTCCTCGAAAATATGAAGTCATGTCTGAGATAGATTGATTTTTGACAGACAACAGTTGACATTTAATAATTATTACAAATCAAATACTTAAGTAAAGATATACGATTTTTTGTTCAGAGCCCACTTGACTTCGAATGTTTCTGAACACCCGTTATTTTACATGGGCTCTAAGTTAAACATCGATATGCTCTCTATTACATTTATTCTACTGTAGATTCTTTAAACATTCCATCGATCAATAATTATTAATTTAAAAACACCTTGTTATTTTAAAAACTATTTCCTGCGAGCCATGTGTAAATTCTACCTATGTTTCAATATCCCTTGAATTGGCGTTCGGATTGAATTGGTGGTGGGTGTTCGTGCTTTCGATTTATTGGTATTGATTAATTTTAAGCGCGTCTGACTGTATGTATACATATCTTCGTATACACACATGTACCTATGTATACATACTCTTACGTGGTACATAAATATGTGTATGCGCTTATGTGAATGAATATTTGAAAGGAAATATGAAATATAGAATGAGATTTGAAATGTATGTTTGACGCGTATTTCAAGAAATCGGAGAAACATTAAACGGGATTTGAATTTTTACCTTAGCGCTTTCACAGTCTGTTTATTTGGGGACTCTTTCGAACCTGAACCATGATATAATACATAGAGAATGAGATGTTCGGAATTGTGTAATAATAACATTCGTTCATTATACAAATACCAAAGTACCTTCGTAAATCTTGTTCAGTAATGTTTGCTGGTTTATTAGCCTCTTCCTGCACAGATAACAAATTAGATTCATCTACAATTTTTTGGATCAATTCATCTGAAAAAAATATTTCAAAAATGCATATGGTGTACTTAAATTCATAATGTCGTTAGGTAACTCATTTACGCCACTAAAGCGTTTAGTATCATCGTCTAAGAGCAAATTCTTCTTTTTCCAAATAACATTTTCTAATTTTTCAGTTGATTTTGAACGAATTTCCTTGAATTGTACATCTGAAATTTCTTTTTCCTGTGTCCCTACTTGTTTTTCTCTTTCATCGGGCAAATCTTCAACTTCTTCATAGACAAATCCATCTTCAAATTCTATTGGAATGTTATGTTCAGCCGCTGGACTATTATCTCTATTGTCGTCTTCTGACTCCAAATCAGATCTATCATCATCTAGACTATCCTTACTACCATCATCGTCCCAAATATGTTCGGCAAATCACTCTAATTCTTTAGCAGATAGATTTTTATTTCTACTCATTTTTTGTTGTTACTAACGTTTTGTAGAAGATCTGATACAACCTAAAAAAATATTTTTTTTTGTAAAATATCAAGATTTTTTATAACTTCTAAATACTATAAAACATATAGTAAACAATAGTAAAACAACATAATTTGAAACATACTTGAGTGGGTACAACCCACCAATTTTGTATAATACAAAAGTATTTTTAATAATATAAAATATTATTAAAAATGGGGTGTGAAGAACACAATACAAGTTCATATATTTGTGAATGTATCTTCTCCAAAGACGCAGATACGTATTTCACATTTCTACATGATCGTCGGTGCGCCCCTGTTGGAGAAGAGACACATTCAACAAACCATAACTACCTTACTATCTACCAGAAATTATTAAGACAGAGCGTGAAAGAATATTCAGCGCTGTCTATATAATAGCCACAGAACATAAAATTCTTACCTTTTTATTTTAATTGGAAAGAAATAATACCGTAAGCAAATAAATGCAACACACGCAACGTAATAAGCGGCCACTATCACTAACACTAACATTCAAATAACGCATCACACGCTCATTACTCCCGCCATCATCTGTGGGGCGTATGTGTACTAGAGATGTAGCAGTACTGATACAGATCGGTGTAAGATTTGACATTTGCCGTTCCAATAGAGTAATTCATCATTTATCTAGGTGTAGCTGATCTGATACATTGCGCGATGTAGGATTAATATCAAGCGAGCCACAAAATTTGTATCCTAGGTAGGCCGTGAACGACTGAGATAGACATATAAGTCACGTCTGAACATAGAGAATTGACGAAGTGTCATTTGTAAATAATTATAAGTCAAATTGACAAGTTATGATATGATTTAAACTATTACTAATAGCACGAAATGTAGGTTAGATATATTGAATCGATTCTGCCTTTACTTGATGTAAATCCATATCATATGATGAAAAACACAAACACTGTTGTATTAGATTTACACTTTATTTAATAATAACTATATGACAGCTGTTTCACCGTACAACGATATCTTCAGATATAAGAGGGCGGTACTGTAAACATTTTACTTAAACGTATATACTTTATGACTTAATGGTATTCGCAGAAATTGGAAACCAAAATATTTTTACCCTTGTTTATATAAGGGATACATAGATTACATAAATTATATATACATAAAACACAACTAACAAAATGTTCTAATAAAAAATAGGAAATAAGTTCAACAGTGGGGAGGAATTAAGCTCTGTTTTGTCATTTAATAATTTATTTGAAAATTTTTGTTTATTAATTTCCATTGCTTTTAATAAATCTAGTTTCTTACTTTTCTTATCTTCGTGTAGGGATCTTGAAATTATTATTAAAACTATGGCTTTCCTCAATTAAATGGTTGGAGTATGATGAATCTGTTTTCCCATTTCTAAACGAATAATAATATGTTCGTACATGCGCTTTTTGAACGTTCTACCTGTTTGCCCAATATATATTTTAGTACATGTGCCACAAGTTAGTTTATAAACACCTGACTTATTATGATGTGTTGTTTTACTTTTATTATTTTTGATGAAGTTACTAATATGGTTGTTGGTTTTATATGCAATGTTTATATTTTGTTTTCTTAAAAATTTTTCTAGTATTTTATTTTGTCTGCCTAAGTAGGTAATAATTTTAAATTTCTTGTCATAATCTTTAGTAATCGGATATATATCTTGTATTGCTTTAGTTTCTCGTTTTTTGGATATTATTTTGTCTGTTATATTCGGGTCAAAACCATTATCCATTGCAATCTGTTTTATAATGTTGTATTCTGAATTAAAGTCTTCTATTGACATAGGTATATTTAATAGTCTATGAATCATACTATAGAATGCTGCTAATTTATGTTGAATTGGGTGCATTGATTTATTATGTATTGTTATGTCTGTGTGCGAGTCTTTATGGTATATCGAGAATTTTACTAGGTTATTGCTTCGCTTAATCGTTAAATCTAAGAAGTTAATACTATTATTCTGTTCTTTCTCTATTGTGAAATTGATGTTGTTATGTATTGAGTTGATAAATTCTTCAAGAGTATTAAGTTGTCTATCTGTGCCTGTATAACAAATTAAGATATCATCTACGTACCTATGCCAAAATAATATGTTCTTAGTTAATGCACAATGCACTGTTATTAAATATAGTGGTCTCAAGGTTATCTATAAAAATTTCTGCTAATAACGGACTAAGTGGGTTGCCCATGATTAATCCATCTTTACAACTGTAAATATTTTCATTAAACGAAAAATAATTTTGATCAACACAAATTGAAAGTAAAAATAAAATTTCCTCTGATATGGTGGGGTTGGTTCTATTATTTTCTAGCATATTCTTAATTAGCAAGATGGCTTCTTTAGGAGGGACACTAGGAAATAGGTTTTGTACATCAAACGATGGGCAACCCACTTAGTCCGTTATTAGCAGAAATTTTTATAGATAACCTTGAGACCACTAAATATTTAATAACAGTGCATTAAGAATAGAAATAAAACTACAGTTTTAATCTTCACTTTTAATCATTACTCGTAAAACGACAATTGTTTCGCCAACACAGTGGCCTCCTCAGGTGTTTACCTCTAAACAGTACGTTACAAACTAAATAAAAAATAAATAATATATCTATAAAATCAAGGAGGATGGTACAACAGTGCATTAGATAAGAACATATTATTTTGGCATTGGTATAGCAATCGCCAATTAAGCTGGCGCGAGGAGGGGGTGCGCAGAAGCCGTTTTTAAAAACGTCCACCCCCACTACTCAAGTAATTGTCAGAATACATTTGTCATTGACGTTTGACGGAACATAATGTCTTTGCTAGGGGATCATAAAATGATACACGCTCAGAGGTTAGAATTATCTGACATTTGATGTAAAACCAAATATAAATCTCCCCACTACTTCTAATCCTGCGCGAACTTACCCCTCCTCGCGCCAACTTAATTGGCGTTTGCTATACGTAGATGATATCTTAATTTGTTATACAGGCACAGATAGACAACTTAATACTCTTGAAGAATTTATCAACTCAATACATAACAACATCAATTTCACAATAGAGAAAGAACAGAATAATAGTATTAACTTCTTAGATTTAACGATTAAGCGAAGCAATAACCTATTAAAATTCTCGATATACCATAAAAACTCGCACACAGACATAACAATACATAATAAATCAATGCACCCAATTCAACATAAATTAGCAGCATTCTATAGTATGATTCATGGACTATTAAATATACCTATGTCAATAGAAGACTTTAATTCAGAATACAACATTATAAAACAGATTGCAATCAATAATGGTTATGACCCGAATATAATAGACAAAATAATATCCAAAAAACGAGAAACTAAAGCAATACAAGATATATATCCGATTACTAAAGATTATGATAAGAAATTTAAAATTATTACCTACTTAGGCAGACAAAATAAAATACTAGAAAAATTTTTAAGAAAACAAAATATAAACATTGCATATAAAACCAACAACCATATTAGTAACTTCATCAAAAATAATAAAAGTAAAACAACACATCATAATAAGTCAGGTGTTTATAAACTATCTTGTGGCACATGTACTAAAATATATGTTGGGCAACCAGATAGAACGTTCAAAAAGCGCATATACGAACATTATTATTCGTTTAGAAATGGGAAAACAGATTCATCATACTCCAACCATTTAATTGAAGAAAGCCATAGTTTTAATAATAATTTAAAGATCCTACACGAAGATAAGAAAAGTAAGAAACTAGATTTATTAGAAGCAATGGAAATTAATAAACAAAAATTTTCAAATAAATTATTAAATGACAAAACAGATCTTAATTCCTCCCCACTGTTGAACTTATTTCCTATTTTTGATTAGAACATTTTGTTAGTTGTGTTTTATGTATATATAATTTATGTAATTTATGTATCCCTTATATAAACAAGGGTAAAAATATTTCGCTTTCCAATTTCTGCGAATACCATTAAGTCATAAAGTATATACGTTTAAGTAAAATGTTTACAGTACCGCTCTGTTATATCTGAAGATACCGTTGTACGGTGAAACAGCTGTCATATAGCTATTATTAAATAAAGTGTAAATCTAATGCAACAGTGTTTGTGTTTTTTATCATAGGTTAGATATAACAGGTTTAATTCATGGCATACTCTGAATTTTTATCTTGTGGCTCACCCTTATATGCGGAGTGTAGCAAATTGTCTCCAATAAGAAAAAAAATTTATTTATATGGTTGGCAGAAAGAAATTTATCAACCACATGATAAAGTCAATATTTAATAATGCATTAAGAATGATTTGAAAATTTAAAACTAGTTTTTTAATATCCATTCAAATGTAGTTTCAGCACGTATCCTCTTCGACATTGAATTACTTAAAAAATCTAATTTAATGTTTGACTTCACTAATGCTTTTTAAGAAAGAATCCACACAAGAAAACCACTTTATTTTATTTCCCTATTAGTCGTCCAGTGTTGCCCATTAGAGTCGTAATGACCGACTGTTAATTTTAAAATAGATTATCGATAAAGGAAAAGGATTCTTGAGCGTCTACGATGATGGTTGTTCTTTTTCGCTAAAGAAAGACTTCGCAAAGTGGAGTTCGGGTTGGCGGAAAGTCGATACCCAAGTGCCTCCTGTCGATTAACTGTTACACGCTATTTGCTCGCTAAGATAAAGAGTCACCACTTATGCCAACGGTTTTTCCGAACACTTTGAAATTTTCGACTTTTTCTTCTTACGATTGTTAACGACGAGTGGCTCTCGATCGATACCGTCGGGCAAAGTTACAAGTGGCGAGCGTTATACGGTTCAGTGGTCAACGAAATAAAAAAGTACTTGCATAATTCAGCGTCGTATAATGGCCTTTTTGCTTTCTCGTTTTTCAACAGAGCAACATTGTCGTTTGAGAACGTTCCATTTATAACTTTCAATGTTCGATGAAAGAAAACATCTGGTATTGAAAAAATGTAATGAATACATAATATACTATGCGCAAAAAAAACGAATAACCCAGTAAGAGTATAGTACAGTATACAGTTTAATTTTGACGTGATATGCAAAAACCTATATACGATTTTCGGATTCGGCACACCCGAATTATTAAAAAACAAGTCTCGCTTAGAAGTCAGCAAAAATTGTGTTGGCCAATATACTATGTGCCAAAAAGACGCATAAACCAGAAAGAGTATGAATACCTTAACCAGATTTCGTAGAAATGTTTACTGTGTTGCGTATATAAAATGATTAAAGTTTCATTAAAAAATAAAACTTTCTCTGTATTCTAAGAAGCAGCATCTGATATGTAGGTGTAGGTTTCCGCGGTCGTTCTCTAGATGTAGATCTCGGTTTCCGGGTTGGAACCGCGTCGAGTTAGGCGTAATTGCCAACGTTTCGTTCACTGTTTCAAGGGACATCTTCAGGGCTGTACGTAGATGTTCGTCGTTTCGCAGTAGCTTGAAGAATGCTATGACAGTGTGTGTATGAGTCGTTGAATTTTGTTCTGTTGTCGAAGTTGCCTCCATTTCCACTCCATTGTTTTGTATCTCCCAGGGTTGTGGCGTGTTTGAGTCTGATTTAATCGTGCGTTGTTGTGTTTTTTGTGCGGTCCTGTGTGTATTGTGCGTGCAAAGTCTGTGTGTCAGTCGCTTTTTTGCGCTTAAGTCAAGTGTGTTCGTTTGTTGGTCATCATCACGTTTTTTTTTTTGCGTTTCAGTTGTGTGTGTGTTTAATGTTTATTATTGTAAAGTGTTATGATTGTCTGTGTTTGTGTTACGAAGTATTCTATTTGTTCTTTTGTTGCGTTTGTCGAGTTTAGTGTTATTAGCATATTGCCTAAGGCAAGTGCTAATCCGTCAACTGTGTTATGTGTTGTTTTGTTTTGTCTTTGAGTCCAGGAATTAGTTGTTGGGGGTGGTGCTGGTATGTATTTAGGTTTGGGTGTGGTTTTGTTTGTTGGGTTGTTTGGATTGTTTGGACAGTTGATGAATGTGGATAAGTGTGGACCACCGCAGTTTGCACACTTTGGTGGGGTTGTTTTAGTCTTGGTACAAAAGTGTGTCGAGTGTTCGTCTCCGCATTTCATGCATTTGTAGTTTACTTTGCAATTTCTTTGGTGATGTCCGAAAGTCTGGCATTTGTGACACTGTATTATGTCTGTCCGTTTATGTAAAGGTTCTATTTTAATTGCAAGTCCGCAGCAGTCGCGTAAGTTGTAAATTGACTTGTATTGTCTCGTTAGTTCGATTAGTGCCAGTGGTGCAGGTATGCCGTGTTTACCGTTCATTCTTTTATTTTTAATGTCGGGTAACCTTGGTCAGTTAAGTCGTCGGTGATGTCAGTGTCTGTGATAAAGGTAGGAATGCCACGCATAACTACCTTTAATGTCTTTTCGCTTCTTAGTTGAAATGTATAGTATTGTATGTTTTCTTTGTTGAGTATTTGTTTAAGTGTACGGTAGTCATTGTCAGTTTTTGGTTCGATGTGAATACCAGGTTTCACAAGTTTGTTTTCTTCAGTGTTAATGGTGTTTGTCTTAAGTATGTGTCGTATGTGTGTCCATTTATCTTTTTCGGTTACTATTACTGGTGCAATTTTGTGTGGTTTTCGTGTTTCAGTTTTTATGTTATGTGTGATGTTGGTTTTGTCACTTACCCTGGGTGTGCTGTTTGATGTTGACGGTTATGCTATGACAGAGGCCGGTACAACTTATATAGGGGGACCGGGTCAGATGGTGGCCTGCTATTGGCTGGGGACAATGAGCCAATGGCATGCGTCGTATGGGCGTGATGATTCTTAGTTGAGTGCAGTAGAGTTTGCCACGTCGGATGTAACGTATAGCTGTGACTGCTAATTATATGAACGATAGCGATGAGGATGACAATTTAGGAGACTTAGATTGTCCAGAATCAGGTTTAATCTTAATGTCACAAAATGAACTTGCGCGAGAACACATACCAGAGTTAACGAAAGATGAAAACATTAATGAGCTGATAAAGAAAATTCGCAAAGTTGTACTGTATTTCAAAAGATCACCAATGAAAAATGAAACAGTACTTTAAAAATATGTGAAGATTGAACATGAAAAGAAGCCTGTCACTTCTTTTGGACTGTAGAACTAGGTGCAATAGCATTTACCCATGCTGGAACGATTTTCTCTTTTAAAAACCTGCATTCAAAAAGCTCTTATAAATCTCAATCATCCAATCCGTTTAGAATATGCTGATCTTGACTTGGCAAATAAAATTGTTGATGTGCTGACCTCAATTAAATTAACAGTAGAAGCAATCTGTCGACGAGATGTTAATTTATGCACAACTGATGCCGTTTTGAAATTTCTTATAAAACAATTGTCTAGCAAAAACTCAGTACTCGCCCATAAAATGAAAACATCCTTAGTGGAACGTATAAAGTTACGATGAAATGATGCTTTAACTGGTGTGTTGAATTATTTACAAAATCCACGAAAAGATGATGAAAATCAGTTATTATCGGATTTGGAATGGCTTGACTTATTTCCAGTTCCTACACAAGCTTTAGTGAGCGCGCAAATAAAGAGTATTGTTAAAAGACTAAATAGTCGAGATGACACGGAAGAGGAAGAAAGGTCAGGATCACAAACAGATGATGAGCTAAGGCCACAAACCTCCCAACCCCAATTGACACTAAAGTAAAAGTTACAGCTGGAAATTAATAAGAGCATGGAATCCCCAGATCCTGAAGTACAAAATGAATCGAGGTTGGTAAATAGTATAAGACGCGAAATGAGCCTGTTCGAAAATGGCGGAGTTTGTGGATATCACTTAGAATTAGCATATAAATATCTATTGTCTATTTCTCCAACCAGTGTAGAACCTGAGCGAGCGTTTTCAGCTGCTGCTTATGTTGGCAATAAACTACGAAGCAGGCTTGGAAGTCAAACATTGGATGCTTTGATATTTCTGCGATTGTATTTTCGAAATTCTAAATAGTTTTTTGTATTGTCTTTTTTGTTCCTTATTTTAGTGTATTGTGTATTGTGCTGTGCAACAATATTAATAAATCATTTTTAAGAAATTTGCTTAAGTTTTTTTTTTCATTTGAGCCCAATTAAAAACCACATAGTCTCATCCCGGGATTGAAAAACATGCTCGGGATTGTATTCTCTAATTGCAAGTGAATTTATTCTTGTAAATAAATAGAAAATGTAGGAGTATGTGAATGCGTAGAAATAGCATCCTAGAATAGATTAACTCGCTTTGTAGTACCTACAGACTAGAGTAAAGGTCTAAACATGACTAAAATTATAGAATTAACTATTGACATAAACGTATACATCATACTTATACAAAAATACTTTAACTGTCACAACTGAATCCATAGACTAACATTACAATCCTATACACGCACACTATATTTCCAACAGGTGACTTAACAGATCTCCAAGCAGCCATAGCACACTTTGTAGCCGCTTCCAGAGTTTACCTTAAGAATCCTTTAGATCCACGTTGGATGTTGCAGCTTCTGAACGACATCGAACATGCCTGGACCAGTACTACCTTGACTAGAGAGGAGGAAATGTGGCTGGCCGAGAGTTTTACAGCGATGCTGGGTAAATAAAATTCTCTACATTTGGAGAAGACAAAAACTAATAAAGCATTACATATTCATTTATTAGAGAGATGGATGCACCAATTAAGACATCACCGACAGCTCTTCCCGGCATTACATGCGGCATCCCTAACAAGATTGGAACATGTTCTTCGGTGTCTGGCCTATTTATCCAACATGGTGTGTACATTTTCAACATAACATTTCGACTGAAGTCTATCGAAAATATTATTTTTAGAAAGCGTTTTGGAAATGTTGTCCATTCAATAAGGAAATCAGAGGTGAAATCGTAGCGACTTTACGTAAAGGTACCCCAGAATGGATGAACAATTTAAAGAACACAATAATGACATCGGAAGAGTACGATCACTCATTTGTAGATTTCCTGTCAGAAATTTATATACACTTACAGCACTCCAGATCACACTACCATCCTCTTTTTGAAGGGTAATTTCCTTTGTTAATATTAGTATTATTGCGTTTAATACTTTGATCTTGTTTCAGAACGAATGGGATTCCGTATTTCAGCGTCGTCTTTAAGCAAATGGATAAGCTGTTGTCAGACGAAGTTATAACGTTTTTAAATCAGCAAGACCATCCAGATAGTAGACTCATATTTTCTGTATATTTGGAAGTGAAGGATTTGGCTACATTTAATCAACATTTACCCAGTGGTGGGGATCACAAATTATTACTACCTAAATGCTATGAATGGTTCGAGCCGTCCGTTAGCTGTTGGTTATCGATATGTAAAGGAAAAGCTTTGCAAAGGGTGAATCTGAATTTATATATTTTACACTGTTTTGTATTTTTATAGTCAAAGCAATTACAATATCATTAGGGGAAAGCGGGGAAAAACGGTCACAATACTGCTTCAGTAAATGAAATAGCATAATGCAGTTCTCTTAAAATATGATCTCGTTTCTCAAATATGCTGTATTTTGTAAATGCTATTTTACCTCGCACCTAAAGGCAAAATGGTGATCAAATACGGGGCAAATGGGGGATCAACACAAAACATTACGAAACGATAACTTTAACATCATTTTAACATACGGTGTGTCCGCGGATGGACTATACTTGCAAAAAAATCTTATTTTCAATTTCTCGAAAAAGTCGCTCATAAGTTTTTTTCCTGTTATATAAATACGAATCACGTTGAGAAAATTCTATTTTGTTGCACAGGGTGTGCAAGAAAAACAAAAATGCAAATTTTAAAAATCTAAAATTTTTAAATTAAACTTTTTTGAAGCCCCGAAATGAGAGAGCTTAACAGAAGAAATCTATAATACCTTTATTTAACTTAACCCGTATTACTATATGCAGGATTTGAGCTAATATTCGGCGATTATTTTGAATTCAATATAGCGTAAGCATTATTATATTTGATTTTTATTTTATTAAACATGAGAAAAGACCATTAAAATAAACCGAAGAAAAAGTAAAAGTGGGTTAAACCCATTTCTTACATATAACTACTGAGTGTTCACCGCATACATTGGTTTTACAACTTGTACAAGTTGTTCTTGTTTTTCTGTCTTTTGCAGATGAACAAACGTCATATCTCTTCTTCTTTCTTGGAACCTCAGAACTAGCAGATGCTTCAGCTTCGACTTCTGCATCTGGTCTTTCGTGGTCCTTGTATTCTGCTAGTTTCTTTCATAGCTCAATTAGAAAGTTTCTTCTCTTTTTCAAATTAAACGCTGGATTAGGTTTCAAAAGCTTCCATAGTATGTATGCGTTTATGGCGCTGATGTCTATCATGTTATAAAAAACTACAAGAGGCCATCTCTTCGTCATCTTTTTCACGGTGTATAAACGTGTCATTTTGTCCATGTTGTCTACGCCACCTTTCGTTTTATTGTCGTCCAGGATTACCTGAGGAAAATACTTGACGACTTTTGAATAAACAAATGAAGATGGCAATTCAGGTCTATTTTTACGGATCGTACCAACTAATGTTAGGTTTTCCGATAACAAATACTTTGCAAGATTGTACGACGTAAAGAAATTGTCGCAGGTCGCATTCCTTTTAGAATTTTCAATTTTCTCTACTAAATGTTTTACAACCTTTTCGCCTTGATTCTTGTCTCTTTCCTCTCCCTGCTTTGCAGGATAAATTTCCAGTTTCCATGCAAAGTTTGTTACACCATCACAAGTGGCTCAAAATGTTATTCCATATCGTCCAGGTTTTGATGGAATATATTGTCTAAAGCGACATCTGCCTCTGAATGTTACAAGCTATTCATCAACCGTTATACACCAATTTGGTACATACGCATCTCGCAAATAGGTATTCCATAACTCAAAGCATACCCGTATTGGTGCTATTTTGTCGCCATTCCTTTTTCTTCGTCTTTCCGCAGCATCGTCGAATCTAAGTCCACGAAGTATATTTTGAAATCTATTTCGAGAGATGATAGTATCAAAGATATTTCGAACATTGTTTTTGTTCCAAAGTTGTGTTACATCCTCGTTATTCCTTCGCTATCTGAACCGTCAGTTCTTTTATTTTGCATTTCTTTGCAATAGTTGCCTCTCCACAGAAGTTCACCTTCTTC
This sequence comes from Melolontha melolontha, assembly GCA_935421215.2. Taxonomy (NCBI): domain Eukaryota; kingdom Metazoa; phylum Arthropoda; class Insecta; order Coleoptera; family Scarabaeidae; genus Melolontha; species Melolontha melolontha. The sequence goes on along the minus strand of OW285235.1, from coordinate 251,946,562 downwards.
TGAACAGCTTCCTTCTTTTTGGAGACCACTCTAAGTGTATTTTTTTGTCCTTTATTTTCGTCTCCAATTCGTTCTTATATGGAGATTCTGTGATTACATCGTCTTCCCTGGATTTTTTTGTGGTCGTTTCGTCACATTAGAATTTGGTAACGGTAGAATGTCCTCAGGCGTTACTGCTAATTTTGTTTCTCTATTGTTGGCATTAGTGGAAGTAGTGTTATTTGATTCAAAATTTGAATTTATTTAATTTTTTAAAACCTCACTATGTATAACTTCACACTTCGTTTTCCCCGGGCATATGCAGAAGAATATCATCTCGGTGTAATGGTTCTGGTTGCACACCTGCATCCATAACATAATTTTCAACATCGGTACCAATATCCGTTATTGATGCGGCAATAAAATAACTTTCTGAAAAGACATCAAGATTTATAGTCCAGATTTCGGTAGATTTAAAACCATTCATGGGAGTTTTTATATTGGCAGCTTTATAAAACGGTTGAGGAAATAATCCAGCGATGTCTTTTCGTGCGACTGCTTTTCCAGGATTAAGTTAAGCCATTTTTTAATTTTCTGGTAATAGAAGCTAAGTGGCTTCATGAATACAACATCCTAAGACGATCATTGAACCGTTCCAAAAATATGTCCTACTATATCCAACCGCTGGGATGACACATATGTATAGAATAAGGTGGTGCTTTATCTAAGAGGTATTTTTTCATACGAGCGCGTAGGAAAATTAACATCGGAGGTATAAAATTAACACTGACGCTCATACAACCTTCCAGTGTTACAGTTTGGCCTGTTTCAGCACTAGCAATTGACCCTTTTTGCTTTTTTCCTTTTTGGCTATTATTTCTGGATTACATTTTGACATGAAGATATTCCGGTTTCGTAGCAATTAAATATGCGGTCTGGGGTAAATTTATGCTTGTATATGCTATTCTCTAACAAATCAAAGAACTTATTAACTACAATAGCATTAAACCCCATGGATAGGGCAACTGACACAGAATCCGGTGTCCTATTGCTTAAATTTGTATTTCGACTCAAAAAAGCTATGAGTCAATCTAGTCCAGCTAATTTATTTTGAGTGTTAAAGTTATGTCTAATTCGGTTCTTTTCAACTAACTGGAATGCGATATTTCTCATGTCTTTCCCGGTTAAGCCATGCAACAGACACTCCATCCAATTTCTTTTTCTTGCTCCGAATTGAAAACTGTTAATGCACCAAGTGATTTTACTGAAACTGCACTCTTGGTGTTAAACAGCTTTTATTAAAAAATGTTGAATCTTCTTTCAAATTTGTGACACGTTTAAATTTTTAGCCACTTATGGTGTACTTGTAGGTTGGTAGCCATAGCATTTACATTCTCTACAGACCAACTTTGGCGATTCGTTTTTCGTACATATTTGCGAACCATATTGGGATTAAAATAGAAACAAATGAAATGAGGGAGTTATGGCGTTTTGAAATTTTCGCGATTATTTTGAAACTCAGGCGATGAAATTTAAAAATTTCAAAAATGGCGAGTGTCGATTTTCCCTGTTTTGACGCCAACACTATATGTAATCGGACCCGCTGATAACGATAATTCAAACTAGAGTTCGCTATCTGCTTTGGTTCTCGAGATATTTACGAAAAAGTGTCGACAGGTCAAAAGTACAAGAAACGAAATCGCGAATTTTCAACGGAAAATCGTTCAGACCGTCTTCTTTAGCGACCCCGAAAACCTTAAGGTGAATTTTGAGTAGAAATTCGAAATTGAAAACTTTTGAAAATCGCGAAAATTTCGCCGAAATCTGTATCTTCTAAACCAGCTGGCTCTGGATGACCTATCATATACTGTCTGACGATGATTCCATTATAATTTGTAATCATTAGTAACACCGATATAAAACGGGGATGTCACCATTATGCCCCACTCCTGACTTCCCGTTTTGTCCCAGTATGCTCAAGAGAGTTTATTTGGAAATGAAACTTTGTTAATCGCAAATTCACCAAACACAGGCTTCGTGAAAAGAAACCATAACTACGTGCTACCTTCTCAGTATACTTGCAACAATCAACTCCTCTGAATAACTACGTTACATAGCAGTACTTATTGTGCTTACTTTTTCACCCATAAGTAAATTCTTATATTGGCTAATTTTAAAAACTGTAACCCAGAAGCAAACTTCTTTCTGATAAACCAAAGATTAGAGTAAAGAACGAAAGATGGCAGCACATATTTATATTAAAAAATGGCATATCTCATTTTACCCAATATTCTCATTTTTCCTCGCTTTCATGTAATGATTTACATTAAACTTATCCTATTCGTCCTATAATTATCTAATAATAATGAAACTTTTTTAGGTTCGTATGGCTATAGATTTAGAAAAACCCTGCGATGGTGACAGACTAGTGAAACATAGCAGCTCAACTGTCGACGTTGAAGCGATGTTCTGTCAATTAAGAGATTTCTGGAGGTTACTCCAATGGCCTAAAGCACACTCGGTGCCATTATTATCGCAATTATTAGATTGTATTTGTTCAGCTGCCCTTCTTTACGCCGACATAGTTTATCAAGGCCTAATGGAACGGGGTTATTTCGACAGACCCGGACCGTTTAAGATATGCGACGAAATGAGTGTAGCCGCGAATAACTTAGAGTATATATATAAGTTTATCTCGTTATTGGGTAAGATTGCAATTTTATTATGAACACTTAAAGCAAAATAAATAATTGATTTTGCACTTCCTTCTTTAGAAAATTATTTCGATTTCGTAACCTTGGAATCCATAGCGTCCGAATCTCAATGCGCGACATTAACGAATCAACTGGACAGTACATTAAGTCAATTGCAAGCTAGAGTTATCGATATTCTTCAGAGGGTAGGACCGCAGATGCAAGAAACGTTGAAGAAAACCATGTTTCACGTCGCTTGGTCACCTGATACGTTGCCCACAAATCAAGCGGTGAATCCCCTATTCGATTATCTTTACACGAATTTACAAGCTCTGAATCTGTCGCTGTTGCCGCAAAATTTTCAGCGAATTTTGTTTGAGGTATGTATTTGTATAGACTACAAAATGTACTATTTGCATACGCAACATATTTTTAATGTTGAAACTATAATTCTAACAACGACGCCGCGCGCAACTCACATAATCTACTTGCCTGTGTTACGCAGGTGAATTAATATTACTTATGGAGTTGTATAAACAATAAAGTTGCTTGGGCAGACATTACTTTTTTGATTGCATTTTTCAAATATTTCGTTCATGTTTTTCTATTAATTATTTTCATTCAAGCTATTGCATCTTTCAGGCTTATAACATGCACCCGGAATTAATTATGGGCCAGCTGGGATACATCCAAGCGCAACAATAGAGTCAGAATATTGGGGAAACTTTTTTTTGCTTTGCTTTTTTCCTTACTGATTTATATGTTATAAATAGTGCAGGGAAATTGCGCCACGCGACAAAGGCGAATGCTTAAAAGCTGACAACTTGTCGTTTTGACAATCTTCCGTGAAGTCACAAACGGAATAACATCTGTTAAATATTTCAATCATTAGATAAATTTTTCTACAGTTATTTCAGCCAAGCTAGTGCGACTTCCTCATCTCGCACTAAATGTTTTTTAAAGCTGAAATCGACCGTTTTACATGTAGAATTTTTAAAATAATGTTTGAAGCAACTTTATAGATCTCTAGACCCACTTTCATAGATTTTTCTTAATATGAGAAAATCGAAATCTTTGTCTAAAATACTTTCAAATTTTTCTATTACGCACTCATTTTTTCACCTTTTACAGCGCATAGCTGTGCGCGAATATCATTCGCAATTTCAATAGAATCCACTAACGACATCGAAATATTTTGTAAATTTTTTATTTATTTATTTGGTAACAAATGCTTCGTTGTCTAGTTAAGTAAACGGTAGATTACATACAATATGAGTGACACATAAATCAAATTGAAATGTTTCATGTATCGTCCGGCACTTTTTTAGTAAGAGTGCTGTGCGCTATTGACGCGACGTTGACAATTCCTCTTAGACCAACAGATTAGAGGCAAGTTACAAGTTACACAATGATTTTTTCCCCATTGTAAATCCGGTACATCTGCATTAAAGTTTTTTTTACTGTGACTGATATTAGTCGTTCTCGCAAAATACGTAACTGCGACATTTTTAGAGCAAAAGTAACAACAGTAATGTAGTAGTTATGACACAAGCTGAAACCGAGTATCGTAAAGAATACAAGTGTCTTAATAGCCATTAAATGCGAATTGCATACACTATTTTTTCTACGCCAATTCTACACTATTCAAAATTTATTTATTTCAAATAACAATTATGTTCAATATGGTTATAGAGTATGTGAGTGAATTGCTAAAATTTGGAGTTGTCAAATGTTCGTGACATTATTGGACGAATATTGGAATGTCGCATTCCTATTGGCTGTAAACTTGTATCTTAATGCAAAATAATTTAATTTAATAATACAATTAAAGTATGCCAGTAGAAATTTAAAAAAGGTGTATAACCCCTTACCACAATTATTAGTCGTATCCTAAATACGTATTTCGACAACTAAGTTGTCATCATCAGTAAAGTGGTAAGGGGTTATATACCTTTTTTAAATTTTTATTTAACCACAGTCTCCATTGAAAGAATTATGCCAGTAGAAAAAATACGTTTTTTCGTAATTCGAGTTCGATCGGAACAATAATTTCTTTGATTTAGTATCAACAAGTTTTACTAAAGAATGTGTTCGACAGTCTTGAACACATGTTGTCATCACCGAAACCAATTCCTGTGTCCTACAAACACCAGCAATTCCAAATATAAGAACGATTTTATTTAGTAAATGTTCTTCATTGCTAGCCTATATATATTAAGAAGTTATCCACATTTTCCTTACTTAGAGTAAATGACTTCTTAGGCATACAGTGCTCTCCTTTTCTTTTGAGAAAGGGAATAATACTGGGAAAAGCTCGAATATCCACGCCTTCCTTTAAGTTAATTGTTAGGCGTAACATAGACCACTTAGCCCGTCTTTTAAAAACAAGACAGAAATATTATTCTGATAGGTTAAGAAATTTCACAAACAAATCTAGAGAAATCTGGAAAATAATAAATACCGAATTAAATAGATATCCATCAACCGACAATTCAAACATACATTTAAAAATACATCGCCGAACGACTTCAACCATTACTTTGCGAATATGGTCACACAGTTCCATAAGAACCTTCTTGCTACGACTGTTTCTTCTTATGATCGACTAAAAAACAAATCTATTAACAACAAAAATTCGTTCTTTCTTGCACCAGTTACTGAAAGCGAAATCATGGAAGTTCCGAGATCTCTGAAATCTAAACCCTGTAGGGATATTTATGGTATGAATGTTGTACTGTTGCAAGATATTATTGTTAATGTGGCACCAGTTCTTTCTCATATAATAAACAGTTCTTTTAGCGTTGGTACTTTTCCTGATTGCTTGAGGATTTCCAAAATTATACCTATTTTTAAAAATGGTGATCGGAACGATATTGCAAACTATCGTCCCATAGCAATTGTTCCTGTGATGGCAAAGATTTTTGAAAAACTCTTAATCAGTAGGATTATTGACTATTTTAATAGAAATAACTTTCTATCCGTAGAACAATATGGTTTTCGATCGGGTTTATCGACGATTGATGCTATTCTTCAGGGTACATTTTGTTGATGACGCTTTTGAACATCGTTGCTCTGTGGAGGGAATCTTCTGCGATCATTCTAAGGCATTCGGGTGCGTATCTCATGAGCTCCTATTGTAGAAGCTTGAATATTACGGTTTTCGTGGAAATGTCTTGGAATTCTTAAAGTCTTACTTGTCTGATCGTAGTTAACAGGTTTTCTTCAATTCATCTGTTAGCGGAGAGAATTGTTTCAAACATGGTGTCCCTCAGGGTTCCATACTAAGGCCCTTGTTGTTCATAATTTATATTAACTTTAGTCAAAAAGGATATAAATAGTGCCGGACCCGGACTTGCTGATGTTCAGCAGCAGTCCAGCACGTGGTTTGCTGCAAATAGATTATTTCTAAATTCTAACAAAACGAGTAGCATATTTTTCACAAATAGACATACCAGTCCTTCGACAAATATTAAATTCCTAGGGACGCATCTGGATTCGGGTTTGGACTGGAAATATCATATTGGAAAATTAAGCTCGAAATTATCTAGTATCATTTATGCCTTAGGCAAATTTACTTACGCAGCAGGGGTTGAATCAGTCACTATAGCTTGCCATTCACTTTTCATTCACATATGTCCTCTGCCGTAGTTGCGTGGGGTAACTCAGTTGAAGCCAATAAAATGTTTTTGCTTCAAAAAAGAACAATCCGTAGTGTTTCAGTTGAAATATAATGAACATTGTAAACAATATTTTAGAAATAATAGAATCATGTCCTTATACTCTACATTTATATATCATACTGTCCTGTATACAGTGCTTCTCAAAAGTCCCCTCCCCCCCCTCTTATCTTTGGAACGATTATACATTCACAAGTGAAATTTGGAAACTGAATATTATAGGTTATAAACTTCCCTACTAGTGATGATAGATGACGAAATCGTCATAGATGACGTCACAAGGCCATTGTGACCAATAATTTTAAATGGAATGCTACGGTAAGCGACACCTCTTTTAAAAGGTATCGAAAAAACCTATTCAATGATACTAATTTTGTTTGTGTTTGAGGCAGTTTTAATGGCTCATTAGTAAACATGAAAATTTAAATTCCATTCAGTATGATATTAAATACAGATTTAAGAAACAGTATGTACTTAAAGAAATTGCTCGAAGTGACCTCCATTTACTTCCTGACAGTAAAATATCCTATTTTTAAACTCTTCTCGTACTTCTTCAAATGTGTCTGCGGAAACAGCCTCACATTCTGCAACAATACATTGTTTTAAAACGTCTATATTGTCAAGTTCAGTGGCGTAAACCTTCGATTTAAGGTACCCCCACAGAAAAAAATCCAAAGGTGTGAGGTCCGGTGATCGAGGTGGCCATTCCGTTGAACCTCGTCGTCCAATCCATCTACCAGGATACTCCTCATGCAAATACCATCTTACTGCACCGTAATAGTGTGAGGAGCACCATCCTGTTGGAATGTTATTTCCAAATTGCCGAATTCATCTGGATTATCTTCCAAAATTTCAAGGATTAATGGTTCTATTGCGTTTTGCAACATCTCCAGATAAACCTCACCAGTTAAATTAGTATTTAAAAAAAGAGGCCCAACGATGTGGTTTCCCAGGATATCTGCCCGAACATTCACCTTCTGGGGAAATTGAGTATGTGTTTCACGAAACAGGTGAGGATTTGCGTCACTCCAATACCTCACATTCTGTGTATTTACATTTCCATTTAGATAGAAAGTACTTTCGTCACTAAAACAAATTGTTTTGACATAGTCTGGCTGTTGGTTAATTTTAGTTTCCATATTTTCACAAAATTCTAGTCTTCGGTCTGGATCGTCGTCTGAGAGTTGATGAACCATTTTTAATTTGTATGGATGAAATTTGTATTTTTTCAACACCCTGTGTACTGTACTTCGACTGACTTCACAGGTAGATGCAACTTGAGTTGTTGAAGAAGTATGATTAACTCTTACTTCTGCCAGTATATCAATTTTTTTCTCATCAGAAATTTGTGGTCTGCCAGATCGTTTCGCATTATTAATACTACCCGTTGTTTCAAACTTATGAAGAAGCTCCCTTAAATAAGTCCTCGAAATGGGGCGATCGAGAAACCTCTCATTAAAAATGCGTTCTGCTGCATGAATATTTTGTCTAGTTTCACCAAGAATTAGGACCGCTGCTACTTTATCACCTAAAGCACGTACCATTTCGTTTCTTGAAGCACTTAAACTTTCGGCTCACAACAGTTTAACAAATTATTAAAATGTACAAAAATATTAAAAGTACCAAAAGCTGTTAAAACGGTTAAGACGTTCGATCAACAATACACAAATTATTAAATGTACAAAAACTTGGACAATTACAAAAACATCGTATTTCGGAGACTAACAAAAACGTCAGATTATTTGACAACTATCCAGAGGCGGAGCTTGAATTTGGAATTTTAGTATTAACTTGACAATATTGACGTTTTAAAACAACGTATTGTTGCAGAATGTGAGGTCACTTCGAGCAATTTCTTTAAGTACATACTGTTTCTTAAATCTGTATTTAATATCATACTGAATGGAATTTAAATTTTCATGTTTACTAATGAGCCATTAAAACTGCCTCAAACACAAACAAAATTAGTATCATTGAATAGGTTTTTTCGATACCTTTTAAAAGAGGTGTCGCTTACCGTAGCGTTCCATTTAAAATTATTGGTCACAATGGCCTTGTGACGTCATCTATGACGATTTCGTCATCTATCATCACTAGTAGGGAAGTTTATAACCTATAATATTCAGTTTCCAAATTTCACTTGTGAATGTATAATCGTTCCAAAGATAAGAGGGGGGGGGGACTTTTGAGAAGCACTGTATACATAAACACATAAATAATTTTTTTCTATTTTGCGTTCGAAATGAACTCATTATGAAACCCAAAACAGTATCGAAATGAGCCTCATTTCGATACGCTTTTTTTCATTTTTCAATGTTGGCGTTGTTCGAATACAGAAATAAATATCATTGCTGTCATATGATTTTAAGAATTTATGTACATTTGACAGATATGATATATGTCCGTATTTTACACAAACAACGTATGTTGTATACAATTGACAACAACATATTTATGTTTCTATGTCACTCATGTTTATATTTTTAAATGAAGTATCAAGTAATGTTAACGAAAAGTAGTAAATAATATGTAATATAATATACTTCGCGGATAGCAAGATTTAAATTTGAAAATGTCAAGTATCAATGTGACCAACTGCATGCTTTATATAAAAATTAAACTCTGAACTTTCAAATTAAATAATTCCAATTTAAGCAATTTATTAATGTAAAAAACGCAAAATAGAAAAAATAGTATAAAAAACTCGTTTCATAAGGCCTTTTGCCGCACTCCCTCTTTAGAAAACTCGCCGCAAGCGGCTCGTTTTCTAAACTGATCTCGTGCGGCAAAATGGTGCCTTATGAAACTCGTTTTTTAATATACTATAAAACCCGTGGTGATGTGCACAGTTATAGTAATAGGAATAAAGAGCAGCTGGATAGTCAGTTCTTTAGACTTACATAAACTAAAAGAAGCAGCATTCTAACTGATTTGTATAATAGACTACCTTTATCGTATAAGAAGTAGCATAAACAAATTTAAACAACAAGTTAAAAGTTTATTAATCAACCAGTGCTACTATTCCCTGGATGAGAATCTGGGCGGTGGATTGTGACATTATTTCTCTGGGCGATCGGTCGTGTAGTCACAGCAGTCATACTTATGTTTTACAAAATTATTCTTTGACACATGTATGTGTTACCATACATGTTTTTTTTCCCTTGCCTTATGTCGTTTTATTTTATACATATAATACTATATTTTTTTATGTATTGTAATGTATTGACATTTCTTGTTACCATGTAACGCATGGGAAAGGAATAATAAAGATACACAAATAAATATATAACATAATGTGGAACTTTTATATTTGGCGAAATGACTATTGAAGTATGCTATAGGTCTCTTCGTATAAGTGTTTGGACTTACTTGGCAAAAGTAATTGTGTACTATACAACGCTCTTTCATTTATATCGGCAGAAATTATATCTTGGAATTCCTTCACTTTAAATTTACTTTTAGCAAATGTCAAAATTATTAAACTTGACATTAATATGGATAACTAATGGCAACAGCAAAAATCATTAACCGACCCTGGAATTTTCAAAAAATGATTACCTACTTTTAAGCATTCAAAGCAGTCGAATATAAAACTATATTCGTACATAGGACTTTATTGACTCCTTTTTTATTAGCCTCGCTCGGCAAATAAACTCGTCTCGTCAATAAAGTTCTACATTATGTATAGCAAACGCCAATTAAGTTGGCGCGAGGAGGGGTAAGTTCGCGCAGGATTAGAAGTAGTGGGGAGATTTGTATTTGGTTTTACATCAAATGTCAGATAATTCTAACCTCTGAGCGTATATCACTTTATGATCCCCTAGCAAATACATTATGATCCGTCAAACGTCAATGACAAATGTATTCTGACAATTACTTGAGTAGTGGGGGTAGACGTTTTTAAAAACGTTTTCTGCGCACCCCCGCTTCGCGCCAACTTAATTGGCGTTTGCTATACTTATTACATAAATAGCTATTTTCGTGCAAAACCTACCTCGACTTCTAATTTATATGATCGCTTGTAATTTCCAAATTGTACCACAATTTCCTCTCGTACCATCTCGAGAGCACAATGGTAGCGGATTAACTTTATTAGTGTTCTATTATTGTATTAAATTTATAATTTCACTAAACTATGTCAATGTTTACTAGGTTTTTAAGATTTGCTAATTTTACTCCTTTCCAAATGAAAATAAGATTGAAAAATTTTGGTTTATCTGTATATGTTTATTATTAGGTTTGGGAGTATACACTAGTCGAATTAAATTATCAAATGGACGGTGGCACGAACAGCGAAGAATTGCCGGCCATGTTTCACGAAAGGCTCCATTCCGCTCTCGAATTGATGGTGGAATTTTTTCACGCTGAAGGTCAAGGACTACCACTAGACGCGCTGCATTCGGAAATGTTTTACCATGTAGAGCAACGGCTACAATATCACAGAACTGATACGGAATCTTTAATAGAAATATTCTACAACCAAAGACTGCAAGAACAATTAAACACTATCAATAGTCCATACGGAAGTTTGGCGGTTAGAGCTTACTTTAATCATGATTCCTTGTGTGTAGAGGTGAGTATGTACATATAAGTAATAACAAGTGAAATATAACCAATTACGTTCAATGTAGCCTTCTTTCGAGTTTAATAGAGATTAAAGTATATTTTCTGAGATTTAGGTGACCATGCTCTTAGCTTCTTCGGAAGTTTTCTGAAGACTCTAAAGATTTCTTTTGAAGCTAGGAGAATAGCCACCGAAGAAATAGGTTTCAAATGTAAATTGCATATTTCATATAATTACAGGTTCTTCACGCGCGAGATATAATTCCATTGGACCCGAATGGTTTCAGTGATCCTTTCGTCATAATCGAATTGTTACCGCACAGGGTCTTTCCTCACTGTACCGAGCAGCAAACGAATGTGCACAAGAAAACGTTGCACCCCATTTTTGACGAATGTTTCGAGTTCAGCGTGTCTCTGGAACAGTGCAGGTCTCCTGGTGCCATGATCGTCTTCACTGTTATGGATCACGACGTGTTGACGGCTAACGATTTTGCTGGAGAAGCATTTCTGGCATTGGGTAGCATACCAGGTGTGGCGGATACATGTTTGGGAGTCGACAATTTTCACGGTTTAAAACCGGTGGAACTGATTTTGATGCAGCAACATCAAAAACGTAAGTTTTATTTTGTTGGGAATGCTAAGAACCAACGATGTTTTTGTGAAACTGAAAATCACTTCTATCCTAGGCAGATTTATTAACTTATATTTTATCGCAGACGAGGTGTGGCAATTTAATTCACGAATTGACGCTGTTGTAGTGGAGTCGACTGAAATAGAACCAAAAATAAACTAGCATGTCGTAGTTCACAGTCTCACCAATAGATGCCGTTTAAGTGAAGATGAAATGTCTGTTAGTGGTAATGGAGCAACGAGCAAATATTAAAATTTTGCTGTAAATTAAGCAAAACTGCAACTAAAACTTACGGGATGTTGATAACACCTTAAGTCGTACTACTGTATTTGAGTGGTTTAAGCGAGTTAAAGATGGACGTGAGAATATACAAGGTGACGCTAGAACTGGACGTCTGTTGGTCCGTTGGAATACTGATACTATTGCAAAAGTGCGTAAACTTGTTGCACAAGATCGACCAATAACTTTTCGAATGGTGGCGGAAGAGTTAAACATGAATAAAGAGTCGATTCGACAAATATTGCATGAAGATTTGGGAAAGAGGAAATTTTTGCAAAATAATCTTACGGATGAGCAAAAACAGATCGTGCAAAGACTTTGTTCGGAATTGTTGCGACGATGAAAATTTTTTTAACTGCATTGTCACTGGTAATGAATCATGGGTGTTGCAGCGCAATCCTGAGATAAAGCGCCAGAGTATGCAGTGGGTTATAAAAACATCACCAGGACCCAAAAGGTACCGGTTGCAAAAATGCAGAATGAAAATTATGCTGATTGCGATTTTCGATAGTCATGATGTAATCCATTAAGAAATTTTACTGGAAGGACCAATCAGTTACTTGCTACGCGTAAAACGTGCACTAAAAATCACGAAAATCGATCTTTCTACCTCCTAAATTCAATAGGCCTCCTCGGATTCACCTTTCGTGGGTGGGTCTGCAAAAAATACAAGTTAGCCGACCAGTATCACGGACACAGCTCATACGGTTGTGTGATTCTTGATGAAACGTTGTTAAACTAACTGATCGATCAAATGACCCACCGCGTTTTGTATAAGTGAATATACGTTACGCGGAGGACGTGCATGGCATAACGTTACTACTATAAACAAATGCACAAATATTAAGTTATATCCAAAAAGTTCGAAACAATGATCAGGTCAAAACTTTTGATGGTGTCTGTATATTACCATACTGTATAATATATTGGAACAAAAATACAATATATCTACGTATAATGAGACCTCAAGACGCTTACAAGAATATTACAGACTTAGGCAACTTTATTTCAAAGTAAAATGGCGTACTAATAATCATTATAATTAAATGTTTCAAAATGAATTAACAAGTAATAAAGGTGAAATTGATCGCTTAATATTGTATAATACAACAATATATGTAAAAGAAATAAAAACGTTGTTAGATAAATATTTCGTTACTTGAAAACTGTATAATTAGCAACAGAAACTTAAGTTTCGGAGCATGAGTCTATTAACTTATCCCTTCGTTACCTCAGCTAACAACGGGACTAGTAACATGAGCTAGTAATGGGACCGGTAACGTGACCAGTAACGCGACCAGAAACGTGAACCCTAAGATAATGTTTTTATACATTAGCAAAAGCGGAATGCGAAAACTCTACATACGAATGTCGCGTACAAAATGGCGTAGCTTCGCTTAACTTTTAGATGTTCCAAGATCACTATAAGCATAACAGCGCAACTCCAATTATATAAATTGGTAGTGATTAACAGATTGTGTGGATAGCTACAAGATCCAACTTTTACGGTAACTCATACAACAACTAACAAGCAGCAATACACAGATACGTTTGTCTTCGCCGAGAGATCTGCAGCAGAAGTATTCACGCGATTCGCTCAGACGATCGGGAAGGAGTAATATTGTTGTAATAGGACAAATGTGTCGTTCGCGATGTACACATTCATATTTTGTTTTTTATACCGGGGTGATTGGAATAATACACGTAATATACTGGTGCATATGAAGTGATGAAGAGATTACTGAAGCGCATTTATCGACTGCGAGCACAATATCGAGAAAATGGTAGATGGTTCTTGTTACATGATAATGCACACATTTTTCATTAATTCTAAAGGCATTTCTAGCGAAGAAGGAAAGAAGGAATTGTTGAGATTAATTATTCACTTGGCAGCAGCCGATGTTTCCACTTTCTTACCGTGACAACTGTCCTCAAAGGGAAACCATTTTAGGACGTAGAAGATATTCGGAAAAATGTCACCGAATTGGACACCATTTCTTCGCATTTGTTGATTGCTTTCAAAAATTTTTAGAACGTTGCAATCAGTGTGTTTATGTGGACAGAAATTACTTTGAATTATAAAACATTTTTTATAATGGGTGTCCCATTAAGACCGTCTATTTAGAAATTTGAAACAAACGCCGTGTTTATTTATTGTAATAAGGAGTGTAAACATGGAGGAGGTGATGTATGGAACACAATATCCGATAAATGGCCGTCTCGTCACTTATGGCACACTTTGGTCCTTTTGACGAAATTTTCGATGACATTTTGGTATAGTGCTGGGTGAATTTCATTAATGGCCCGTTCAATCTCGTCTTTCAGTTCAGGAAATGTTCTTGAGTTATTGACATACACCTTTTCTTAAAAAAAACCCGAAGAAAGAAATCCAACTGCATCAAATCACATGATCTTGATGGTCAATTCACAACGCCACCACGTAAGATAATTCTCCCTTCAAATTTCGTCTTCAACAACTGCATTGTTTGGTTTACTGTGTTTGGGAGGTTGCGTACTCCTAATGAAACCACCTATCTTCCAGATCCAGTTCTTTCAGCAATTTGTGGCCAGAGGAAGTTGTTTATCATCTCACGGTAACGAATTCTGTTGATGGCTAGCGCATTTTCAGTCACATTCTCGAAGAAGAACGGTCCAATCACTGTGCCAGCCCAAAATACCAAATAGTGGCTCGTGGTGGATGCATGGGACGTCTAAGGATCACTCTAGGATTTTCAGCTCCCTAAATGCGACAATTCTGTTTGTTGACATAGCTATCAAGTTCGAAGTTCCCTTATTAGAGAAAATAATTTTCTTGGAAAAATTATCAATCACTTGTTGCTGTCAGATCGATTCTGGAACGTTCGGCACTATGCATGATCTTCTGGCTTTAAATGTTGTGTCAACTGAATCTTATAGGCATGCAAATGCAGAACTTTAGTCAGAATTAGCTGTAAATTTCTTCGTGCAGGCCCCAATTACTGAGAAGGATGGTGAATCGAGACGAAAGAATTCTGGTCAAAACTCGCTCTAATTGTTGCAATATTTTGATTAGACCGAGTTGCAAGACAGGTCTCTTCTGGGTTTGAACTGACCCAACCGCCTCAAATTTTTCTATTAATCGGACCATTGTGCGGCAAGAAGGTCCGAAGAATTCACGACATTTTCGAACCGTCTCCACAAAACTCTCACCATTTTGGTAGTGGATTTTCACGACTTCTATACGCTGTACGTCCGTGCAGTTCTCGACAATTAAACCACAATGTTCACACATGACAGCTGTCTAATAACAACGCTATACGACTGACACAAAAAGAATGGCTCTAAATTCAAAATAGGCGGTCTGAATGGGACACCTCTTATTACTTCAATTTTGTACAAAGATGGGAATTAAATTGCCACACCTCCTTTACCCTGAGCAAAAGAAGGTAGAATATAAAATTATGTAATTCATTTCTTTAACAAGATTTTAGAAATTTTAATCTAATTTTCAGATCAACCAATACTCCAAATTTTAGAATCCAGAGCTATAGATCGGCTGGCAGTGGAATTCGTCAGGAAACAAAAACAGCGTTTCGCCACGAAATGAGCGGAAAGTTTGGAAACGCATTCTATTAAAAGTCACCCAAAAAACACCACTCGAACAAACGAATGCAAGAATGAGCGCGGCCTTACCAAAAAAGGCCAAGCAGCTAGAAAAAAACAAACCAAAGAAACAATCTGTCGAGACCGTGTTAATATAACTATACTTACTTTTTTTCAATTACCTAGCATCTCTTTCTAATACACCTACTACTATTGCTATTGTAAGTTAAATAAAATAAATTATATAAACGAAAATGACAAAAAAAAAACTAACAACAAAAGCAAATTCATATTTGAAAGGGAAAAGATGTATAAAAAAAGTAAATATTAAAATGATAATAAAATGGAAATTATATAAGGAGAAAAAGCCACACTATTTTTTCTACGTGGTATTGTGAACCGCTCATTTCAAAATCTAAATAGAACATTCCATCCCTCCTCTAGACTTGGAACATAGAAATACTTGAGATAATTAAAAAAAAATTGCTTTTGTATATATATTTATAAATACAGACTGTTTAGAGATATTTTTATATGTTGATCAATTTGCAAGAAAATTATTTGAAAATAAACGGGGAAAATGTCGAATGAACACAGAGGTGGGGGGATGGACACTTCTAAAATTTGAAATACGAGTAAATATTATTAATAAAATAGAATTATTATTAAAAGATAATATTGAAAAGGAAATCTATACTATAGAATTAGATGTATACATAAAGAAACTTTTCAAATCTAGGGAAAACTTTTCTATCATGCTACTTTTTCTATGATGATGAACAAGATAAACTAAAATTAAAATAAACTAAAAAAAAAATGGTGTTCGGTGTTTTATCATATGTAGATTTGTTACATTCTTATTATTACGTGCATATGAAACAGATTTAAAAGAAAATGAAATAATGGACTAAGATTCGTTAACAATCCGGATGAATATTATATTACTGAAAAAAAGTGTTGAAGTCTTGTTTAAAAAAATATAGCAACTCCCTTAACTTAGGCCTGACTTGATGTTGAATGCAATTACAATAAGTTTATTTCCTTATATTTTATTGGCTTTTCGTTAATATTTAAAAATTAAAGCCTTTCCTTGGAGACTTTGGTTAAGTAAAAACTCAAAAAAAGGTATGAAACCCTTAATTTTAATTAATAATTAACAATTAATAATCGTATACTAAATAATTTCGACAATTAAGTTGTCATCATCAATAGGTAAAACCACTAATCAAAGTGTCTAACATGGGGCACAGCATAACTTATGAAATCTATTAAACTCCTTCGGCCGGGTAATTATTGTGAAAAATCTTTCAAAGATTTCAAAAGTTATGCTGTTTTCCATGTTCCAGCATTCATATCATTAAAAACTAAATTAGTACGTTTAACCCGAACAACGGTCCTATCCCATACAGTGTCTTTTTTCTTAGAAAAAATGTATAAAAAGTTGAAGGCGTGAGAATAAACACATGGTGTTGCTGTTTTTCTTAAGAGGAGTGAGTTGACGTAATTTTAATTTGTGCGTTTGCTTTAAATTCAGTGTATACGTGGACGCCGTGTAAAGTTGTTGCGCTATTTTATATGTCGGCTTTACTGTGCTCCATTTTCAACACTTTGATTAGTGGTTTTACCTGATGATGACAAGTTAGTTGTCGAAATACGTATTTAGGATACGATTATTAATTGTAGTAAGGGGTTTTATATAGGATTGTTTCAGCCTTTACTTGATGAAATTCCATTATAGCTATTCGTTTGTTTTATTTGTTTTATTTTATCCTGATAATAGGGGTTTTATAATAATAATAATAATAATAATAGTCTTTAATGCCCAACAGGTGACTCCAATTACAGGAGATAAATGTAATAATTACAATATTAAACTAAAGAACGTTATAATTAATATAAAAATGGGTAAATAAAAGTTTAGACAAACAGTAAAAAATAAAATTAAAAACAAATTAGCAGAAAAATATAACAAAAGAAAAAAACGTATAGATATATATATATACACACACATATATATATATATATATATATATATATATATATATATATATATATATATAGTAAATTCAATCAGTTGGCGATTTAAGGTCTGGCTTTACTTTAAAGCATATATATTTAAAACAAACCTAGAGCTATACCTGGAAGCGGTCTAGACGCGGCAGACGAGGAGTCTCGAGGTGCTCTTCATCGAGGGGGGGGGGCACGCGGCACGGTGCTTTGTACCGCTTCCGACTCCCTCGAGGCTGACGTGAACGCGACTTTGAGCGCCGTTGGGCCGGTCAAGCCCTGGGTTGTGGTATGCCACTGCGCGACTACCCAGGGTTGTTTTAAATATATGTATATACTTTAAAGTAAAGCCAGACCTTAAATCGCCAACTGATTGAATTTACCATATCATACCAGGGTTAAGAAATAATTATATATATATCAATTGATAAATTATTGGAGTTTTTCGGATTTTATATGAAATATTTACAAATATCAAATTAGTATGTAATTGCAAAGTAAGTGGGGATGTAAACATTGCTATCTACAAATTACAAAGCAAATCATATGAAGTTTTTAATTGAAAAATATTGTCAACGTTGGGACTTGAACCCAAGTCTACAGTTTGCCGAACTGTTGCTTTTACCACTTAAGCCACGACAAACTGGTTCAAACTATTTAGAAATGCATTATAAAGAAACAGTGTTACTGAATCAGATGTCAAGATGAAAGTAGAAGTCAGTTTTGAAAGCTGATGTCAGTTTTGATAGCAGATGTCAGTTATTGAAAGCAAATGTCAGTTATTGAAAGCAGATGTCTGTTTTGAAAGCAGATGTCTGTTATAAACACTTATATATATATATATACACTCACGCAGAAAAAGAAAAAATCTTCAAAATATTTATTGGTAGCAGTGCTCATTAACTAGACTGGCGAACGCTGCAACACATTGGTCTTCGGCGTAGGTACATGAAAGACGGAGTTAAAATGTGAATGAAGCCACGCGCAGAGAAATCCTGGAGAGAAGGAACGGGCAATCAATCTTATTATTTTCAGCAAGAAAGTAGCGCACTGGCGATCGCTTCTGTCCGAGAGCGAAGGCATATTGTGTCGCTGCAGCAAATCTTCCTGACTTAATCCAATCGACGGATACACTCCATTAATCCTACAGGAGATGCATTTTAAAATCGCCGGTGTATCCTATCCAAATTTAATCTATTGGAAGCATAGAACGGATACCAAACAATAGCTGCATAGTCCATTTTACTGACACCAAAAGCGAAATACAACACCTTAAGCAAGTGTATGTTACTAAAATTAGTAGAAACTAGCATAACGAAGCCCAGAGTTTTTCTGAAGGAAGAACACAGAGCTTGCAATTGTTGCTTAAAAGACAATTCAGAATCAAATCGTACACCCACGTCCTTAATGACAGTTTTCCTGTCCAAGTAAGTATTATTAATTATATACTACGACAGTATAGGAAATTTGGAGCGGGTGTAACTCACAGAACAACACTTCGTAGTATTTAGTTCCAATTTGAAGCTATTACACCAACTTGAGATTAGATCCAAATTGTGTTGCATAAGAGAAGTAGTTGAAGTTGACGTTAGTTATTTCCGAGTATATCTTTAAATCATCCGCGTATGCTAAAACTGGACAGGTCATTGTAGCCAGCAGATCGTTATTAAACAACACGAATAGAAGTGGTCCCAAGTAGGAACCCTGAGGCACACCAGATTTTGCAATGTATTCAAATGAGCGAAAGCCGTTTTATACCTTTTTTGAGTTTTTACTTAACCACAGTCTCCAAAGAAAGACTTTCCACAATGGCTTCCCAGTAAAAGGAGTTTAATAGTAGTTCATAAGTTATGCTGTACCTCCTGTTCGACACTTTGATTAGTGGTTTTTAACTACTGATGATCACAACTTGGTTGTCGAAATACGTATTTAGGGTACGATAATTATTAATTGTGGTGGTAATGAATTAAAAATTAGTTTAAAAAAAAAATTCAGTAAGAAGGATAACAGATTCACATAACCGCAATATTGAGTATTGCCGTCTATACAGGTGTGCTTCAAAGAATGAGACAACGTATGAAAAATCGAATGATATAATTATACAGGCTCACTATTATGTATAGAAACGGTCATGTATCTCGCGAACGGGTCGAGATATCATAATGAAATTTTGTACACGAACATAAGAAAATATTTGGATCTGTATGGTTATATTTTCGTTTTTTTAAACGCATATTTGAAATCCAAGAATAACTTGATTTTTTTTTTAATGGCAACAGTGCTTGAATTTGGAATAGTTGAAAAGATCATTTTTTCAAAATAGTTTAAAAGAAAATGGATAAGAGGTATTTTTCGGGGTAACAACAATAAAAAAATATTTATTAAATAAGAAACTATGTATTTACAAAAAAAAACTATTCTTAGATAGTGACTGTTATTGTTTTCTACCAAAACATTCTCGGTCGCACATATCGTGATTTTTTTTCCGGATATCAATAATAAGCCTTTGCGTCGAATTACAAACCTATGTCGCATTAATTTTAATGTGATTAAGACTAAATAGTTTGAAAGTTAGACTTTTTTTGAAAGTAAGATTATTATGCTTACAATAAAACAAAAGTAGTTGTAAAATTAAAAGCTTTATGTAGCGTATCTAATGGGATAAATAACTGATTTTTAATTATTAGTATGGAATTACATATTTACATATAATTTTTCTGCCTTTAAATTTGTGGTGGTACTGATAAATACCTATAAAACAATATAATTATTAGGTAAAAATAATTATTGATGAATTAGTGATACAAGCTCATATTGCCGCCCATATATTTACCTGCGACAAGGCCGGACTCGAATAAAGAAAAATAACTTTCTCGTTACTACGTGAATATTGGACGGCGATTTTTGTATAAAGGCATTACTCACATATACCTTTCACCGCTCTTTTTCTTGATCACTGTACACAACTAACGTTGTATATGCTACATACGTATTTAATAAAATCTAATACACTATACTCATATAGAATATGAAGTATATCTCCGAAGTATTGAGAACGATCTATTTTAAAAGTTTTTTGTTGAATGTATCTACAATTTATCATTATCCCCTTCAAAGTATACTCCTTGGGAATGCACACATCATCTCTAGCGATTTTATCATTCCTAGCAACAATTCTGGAAGTTTTGTTTCTTTAGGTTGTTTAAAACCTGCATCCTAACTCTTTAAATATTGTCTGTTGCTTCGTAATTGTAACTTTTCAACTTCCGCTTAAGCGTTGGATAAAGAAAATAATCACAGGGAGCTATGTCTTGATTGAAGGGTGTGCGTTGAAGTACTGAAATGTTTTTTTCTACCAAAAAATTCTCTAACCAACAATGCGGTGTGATTGTGGGCATTGTCGTGATACAAGATACAAGAGCTGGCAATGTCAGGTCGTACACGCAAAACCCTTTTTCACCAACGTGGACATCGTGGTAAAAAGTTTGATTACTGTCTGGTTCTGCGGTACGAATTCCTCGTGGACAATTTCGCGACAATAGGACTTGATTCGGGATTTGCTCATGTGAGCTTTCTTCGGCTGCATTGATGAAGGTGTGTGCCACTCTGAGCTTTGTCCCTTTGTTTTAGGATCGTATTCAAATACCCATGATTCGTCACACGTTATAACTCTGTGCATGAAGTTGGATTTAGTTGTCAAGCAATCCAACAGTCTCTTTCTGTTCAACAAACAAATTTTTGGGCATCAGTTTGGCACAAATTTTTCTCAGCCTAGTTCCTCTGTCAAAATTCGATAGACAGAATCCATACTCATGTTTACCTCATATGCAAAGATCCTGACTGCTAACCGTCTGTGTCGTGTTAACACAGAACGCACCTTCGACACGCTTTCAACGGTTTTCGATGTAGACGGCTGTTCGAAGCGACGTTTATCTTCAATGTTTTCGCGGCTCTCTTTGAAAACAGTGTACTATCTGAAAACTTGTGCTGAAGACACATGCTGTTCTTAACATTTAAAGTGTATTTGAAGCAGTTCTTTCCAATATTACGCTATATTAATTGCATGTTGCTCTTCGATATTTGCCTGCATGTTTTGTGTGACACGGTATTGAAACAGCAGAACTGTAAATAACTAGTAACACTGAACTGCGTTGACTGCATCTTTTCTAATCTATATTGGCGTCTTCAGTCTGATTCATGGTTGCCATATTGAGTGTGAGGAATTTATTCTCGCTACTTCTGAGATTTTCCTCGTTTGTGGACAGACGTGGTAGAATTTCATATTGCGGTTGTTTGATTATGTTACGTTGTTCTACTTGAATATTTGACGTAACTACATTTTAATTTAGAATTAATTAAGTATATTTTGTTTTCGTTGAAGATCTGTTACCCAAAACATCAGCTATTCTTTCCTTTATTACATTATGTAAATAAAATGCATAGTTTTATCAACAATTTACTGTATCTAGCAAAGCAATTAAAATTATAATGTTTTTTGCAAATACACCAAGTCACCTATAACTTCTAATTACACGCAATTACATTTAATATTTTTAAATTTATTCACTTCTGACACTTTCGTTCCAACCCTAAAAATAATGTTATTCATTCCACGATGTTAACTGTCTTTTGTCGTATAACATTGTATGTCGAAATTGCCAGCCTCTCGTTACATTAACGTGCTATACTGTATGTTATTTAAACAATATTGTATATACTTAAGTATATAACTCGTACAGTATGTAAACTGTTAATAGTCACTTAGTTTATTCATTTCGAGTTATTTTTTGAAAAATATATAGTTTATTAGACGTTATCAATGCACGGAAGAAGTATGTTAAAGATAATTTGTTTATAGTTCACATAATGTAAAATCTTTTTGTTGAAGTTTTTATATTGCAGATTGTATCTAAAAGAAATTGGAATTGAACGATTATTTAAACTTTTTATGCATTGTTTAAATAGCTTTATATTGCAATACCTACATCTAATACGCTCAGATACAAAAATATTTATGTTTTGTTTCTCATTATTGTAATTCTGCCGTCTAATTACGAAAAATAAAGACTTCAACAGGTATATTATAGCATCTAATTTCCGTTAAGAAAACCTATCGTTATCAACGCACCGCACCGAATTTGATTCATTATAAACTATAGTTAATTCGAGATTTAAGTCTTAACAGAGCATTGTGACACTTGTGATTAAAGTACAAATATACAAAATATTACAACCGCATAATGTAATTTCTAATTTTACAAAGTTTTGAGTCTTGAATCTAGAATAGACAGTTCACGAAATGTGTAGCATTTTACCACTAGTTTATTGCAAAATACTTCGATAGGACAGAAAAATGGTAAATATACGTCATGTGTTTAAGTATTTAAGCAAATAAGAGTGGTTGCTTCGCCCGCAATCGGTTTTGGAACTGTCTTCTTGATATCAATACCAAAAAGAATTTGACTCTATTTGATTGAATTTCTCCCTCCCGTACCCTAAAAAAAAAGTTTTTGGAATCATTAAAGGACCTCGAAGAAACGAATTTGTATTATAATAGAATGGGCGGAAACTCTTAACAAAAAAAAACAATTTAACTAACTTTATAGCATAAATACTGTAAAGTGATGTTTAAGTTAAATATTGGCACATATAGATAACAGGATTATCCGAAATTTGGCGTGTTTTGGATTAATATACAAAATTCAAGTTTAATTGTTTTTTTTCTTTGCTAAGACTACGTTTCCCTCCATTAATTTATAAGGCAAATTAGTTCCTTTGAAGTCCTTTGACGATTCCAAAAGTCTTTTTCAAGATACGGGAAATTGGAAGAATCTTAACAATAGCTGAATTTAGATTTATTTATTGTTAAATGATCTTTCATTAAAAAGACATGTCTTTTCAATAATTTGAAAAAATTCACAATGAATATAGAATAAATTCAAAATATCTTTATTAGAACAAATATTTAGTTCGTCTTGCATATTCGTGAACAACTTAAAACCAGTTAGACACGAAATAAACTTCATGACAATTTCAACAGGTCAGATTCACTTTTCAAGGCTTACTTCTACAATTTTTCTTGATAATGCTCAATTTAGAAAATAATCATTAATAACTGTAAAACTATGAGAGATAGGCGTAAGGAAACCTATACGTGCACGATGCAAAATGTATATCTACTTAGTATGACTCATCTACAAATCCATTACCAAAAACGATTTTTCTTTAATTAAAGATTACTTAAATAATCAATAAATTTCAAACACCCTGTAAGAGATTTATTCAATATTTAGACATTACTCAAAATCACTATCTCCAGTAGAAACATGACATAGTTCAGCTTAAATACGTCTTAGATATGTGGTTTTAAAAAGAGGATTGAAAAATTCGCAAAATTTCACAAAAATAAAAATTGTTCAAAATTTTTTACAAAATAAACCTTAATATAAAGTGTTATAGCACTTTGCACGGAATCTAAAAAGTCAATAAAAAGTATGACATTCTATTTAAAAATTTAAAAAATAAAAGTTGGCTATGACTTCCGGTATAACTGAAAGTGGTTCGGGAGTGTAAATATTTTATTTTAACACACCAAGTATGAATATTACGTTCCACAAATTTTCAAAAGTGTCCTAAGGCGTTAACATAGCTTCTAACGAACGGGTTACGTGAGAAACCCAGTATATATTTCATTTACGACTTGCTCTTTTAAGTCTATCAGTAACTCTTTATACAATGGACTCAGGAAGATAAGACAAAAGAGATCACTTTATAAAAGTATTGGTGACTAAATTCTAAACCCATTTTGCTTGTGTAAATATATTCTCAAATTTGTTGCAAAAGGAAGCCTGTCTCTGTAATAATATTGTAGTAATTTAGCAAACAGAAAACTGTATTTTCTTGTAAATTATGAAATGCAGGAAATTGGAATATTTACGTTTTCTACATTACATCTTGTAGAAAATTTTGAAATACTTACATCCATAAAATATTCATATGCGTTAATTACTCAAGTTTTATTAATAACACTTGTTCGTCTAACAGTTTATATTAGACAAAACCCTAGTACATGTACAAATATTCCCAAATTAACTGAGTATCAACGACATAACCTGGTACACTTTTTTTAATTTTCATTAAGTATATAAAATATTCTATTTCATATATACTGCATTTTATATTATGTGAACTGTAAATTAATTATAATAAACGAGTCTAAAGATTTATAAAATAAAGTAAGTTACATTTTTAGAGCATTTATAGTGCATATATTCATATCGAAAGGATTTTATTATTTGATTCGTTCGCAATAACTTTCATCATTATTTATGAAAACTTTTAAATAATATAAACATTTCTATAATTATAATAATAGCAAAATAAATGGACAAACAAAAAATGTGAGGTAAAGCATTTTCCAATAATTTAGTCTTGTGTTTTTGGCTTTACGCCATTTATGTCTTAATAAGTATATTTGTACTCTAATCAAATACAATATTAATGCATGCTGATCATTTCGATGAATTCAAACTTATAATGTTATACAGGGAAAACAAAATAATTACTATAAACAACAGATTTTCGTGTTTCGATGTATTAAAGCTTTTCCGGTAAATTAGTTTTTGCATCTAACCTATCCAAAAATATCTTACTGCAATTTGAAGATGCAAAACTTTTTTTGCTTTTGTTTTCTTAGATGTCACGTTTCTTTTATTGTTGTATTTTGTATCTTTCAACATTGTATAAATACATAAATACACCCAATCAATCTAACTCAGATATGGTTTCGGTTATAAATAGAAATTTAAGTTTCCGGGGCGCAGAGGGCATATGTTTAAAAAGTTGATTTTTGCATTTATTTTAATGCAAAACAAATTATTACGTTTATATGTACAGTTATTTATTAGATTTTAATAAATTTATTAGCCAAATATTTGATGAGGACATTCATATCGACTTCTCCAGTGCATTTCACATTAATCAATCGTAAGATATTAATTAAATTAAATAAATTAAATTTGTTTGGCTTCCCTTATAAATCTCGTGAGAGCATATCTGACCTATAGAATATTACGTCTTCTATGGTGCGCAAGGCTCTAACCTCGGAGCTTTATATTTTTTCATTAATGACCGGTTGTCATTCTTATTGTGTCGTACTCTTACCTGTGCTAATTATGTGAAAATCTTCTCTGATATCTACAGGGTGTCCGGGAGAATGTGGGAAACTACTCGGATACAGATAGAACATGAAAAAAATAAGATGAGAAGTTTTTTTCCTACAGGCCCTTCCTACGGAGATATGCATCCCTGAAGGACACTACTGGAAATCGGGTTTTCTTGAATTTTTTTAAAAGTACTTATTATGACCCAGGAGGCACCTTAAAGAAATTATATAAAAATTTCGTAAGAGGGTTCACAAGGTCTGATACACTCGCGGGCACAACGAATTAATGACTGTTGTACCCGCAACAATAACCCAGCCGTGTTCCCTAACACATCACAATGAAACGTGATTCTCTGTAGAAGTTTCGCCCTAATGTCGACCGGAGTGGAATACACCAATTTTTTGAGATGTCTCTACAGGTAAAAATCCAATGGCGTTAGGTCGGGAGATCTAGGAGACCAGGCAACAGATCCTCCTCTACCTATCCAACGGTTTGGATAGACATTATTCAGGTGCTTCCGCACACGAACATTGAAATGAGGTGGTGTGCCATCTTGCATGGAGTACATGTTTCGGCGGGTTTCAAATGGTAAGTGTTCTATTAAATCTCGAAAAGCGTTGCGAAGGAACTCCAAATAAAGGTGTCTGTTCAACCGTTCTGGCAATACGAATGGTCCAATCAAAAAATTGTCAATGTTTCCTGTCCAAATATTAAAAGATTGGAACTGATGTTGATGATGCGAAATAATAGTGGCAGCAGGATTTTTATCAGCCCATACATGTGTCTTGTGTAAATTGGTGATACCATTTTTGGTAAACGCTTTTGCTTCATCCGCGAAAAGAATAATGGTCATGAAGTTTACATTATTTCGTTGCTGTTGCAATACCCAGCTTGCAAACTGCATTCTACGAGAATAATCTTCAGGAATCAGTTCATGTGTTTTTTGCAAATGATATGGATATAATAGCTGTTCAAGAAGAACTTCATGTACTATTGTTTTCAAAGTAATAAACGTGGTGATAATTGTCGAGTGCTCATTGATGGATTGTCATCTACAACATTTAAAATATGTTGCTCTAATCACGGCGTGTGTACGGTTCTCCTCACTGGGACACCACTGCGTTTATATTAAGTACTTTAAAAAAAAATTCAAGAAAAACCGATTTCAAGCGGCGTCCTTCAGGGACGCATATCTCCGTAGGAAGGGCCTGTAGGAAAAAAAATTATAGGAACTTGTCATCTTATTTTTTCATGTTCTATCGACATCTGAGAGATTTCCCACATTTTCCCGGACACCCTGTATAATACCATCGATAGTGAGAATTTACAATATAATATTCATGTTTTCATAAGATGGTGTAATGTAAATCGTTTAAAGATCAATTTCTCCAAATATTGTGCTGTAACTTATAGGCGAACTCCAACAAATTATTTTATGAATGATAAACCTCTTGCTACTGACACACTGTAATGCAAAATCTTGGTGTATTGTTTGACTCCCTCGTCTTGGTTTTGGCCAACATATTCAAGAATTGTGTTTGGCGGTATCCAAATCATTAGGTTTCGCTTTGCGGATTTCCAGATATTTTAAGAATGTACTTTATCTAAAAATCCTTTACTTTGCTTTCGTTCTAAGTGAGTAAAAATATGCATCGATTGTTTGATCACAACATTACTTAACTCCGCAACTCTCTACAGAGTGAATCTAGCGCTATATTTTAATATTTTTGAATTTTGGAATTGATAGTACTTACCCTTCCACAGGGTACGACTATGATATACTCTTGGAGAGGCATCAAATGAACTCACTTTCGTTCATTCAGTCATAGAAGAATTAACTGCTCTGAAATTGGCAGCATGGGTTTAAACCAAACAAGCTTACGTAAAATTTTTCTAGCATCAATTTTTAAATTGCTCGTCTTTCTGTTGGCTCAGTCACAACTTTCAATCTTCCAACAGTCAGAATGCAGGCTTTGGGAATTCTCCTGTAATAAATATATGCCTCTTCACTGATTGTCGATATCAGGATATAAGTGTTTGACCGTTTGTAATAATTGCATTTTTTTATTTATTATTATAATGAGATTACAATACTAGAATTTATCGCTAGATATTGAGGATTTTTCTCACTAAAACTTAATTTTAATTTGATAATTACTCTTGTTCAACTTTGCTACCTATCAAAGTTCTGTTTAGCATGCAAGAGCAGGACCTAAATATAGACACACGATAAAGTCATAATTCCCAATTTAGGAAACAAATTCCTACAGCCAATTCTACCAGAATTCCGTGTCATTATACGTACTGCTCGTTCTTGAAGTTTGAAAACTTGTATCATATCTGTAAATGATCCTCATTCTAGTACGCCATACTTCATAACCGAATGAAAATAGGCAAAAGAGTACATCTTAAGTATCAAGAAATTAACCCCATATCTTCGTCTACTTAAGCCAAAACATATAGGACTAAGTCTTTTGTATAAAGTATCTATATGATCTTCCCAGTCACACAAAGAATCAATAGTTACACTCAGAAATTTATTATTATCTACCTGTCTATCTACCGTTTTTTTAATAAGACGAGACTGATTAGTCCGGATTACTAACATTAGTTTGATTTAAATTCAATAAATACGGTTTAAGTATTATTTAGTATAAGTTTATTATTAATGAAATAGTTATTTAAAGCATTTAAACTAACAGATGCATTTGGGCCTATATTTCTGGAACACTTTGCGGAGACCAAAAGTGAAATATTATCAGCGTGCATTACTGTGCCGTCAGATAGAATATCATTGGCATAGATAATGTACAACAAGGCACCCGATACTCTGCCTTGTGGCACCCCACATTTTAAAGTGCATTTACTCGATGTGACATTATGAATTTGCACGTATTGATTGCGATTGCCTAAGTAACGTCGGGGCCATTCTAACGGTTTACCTCGAATTCCGTAGTACGATAGTTTCTTAATTAATAATTCGTGGTTTACAATGTCAAAAACTTTCATCAGATCAACAAAAATTCCAGCACATGAATTACCCCCCTCTATATTTTGATATAGTTTATTTAAGAACTCTTCAATCGCAGTAACTATGCTCTGAAACCAAACTGAAGATCATTCAATAATTCGTATTTTTCCATGAATCTGATTAATCTATTAGCAAACAGTTTTTCTTAAACTTTCGCATAATACACTTAATAGGGAAATTGGTTGATAATTTTCAACTAATTCCTTCGACCACTATTTAAACAATGGTTTAATTTTTGCAGTTTTTAATTGTGGTGGAAAGACGCCTTTATTAATTATTGTCTGTAATGGCAAAACAATCTCATCAACACAATGTTTAAGGAGATGTGAGCTTATGTTGTCATCACCTTAAGGAAGTTTAATCCTTAAACTTAATTTGACATTGACGTAGTTCGCATTCATCAACTGGCTCCAAAAAGAGTGAATGGTAGTTGAATTGACTATAGATTTTCTGTCTAAGATTATACACTGAACGATGCTACCATATTAGTAGTGTCTTAGTATGGAATTGATCTTCCATTAGCCTCCATATCTTTTTATTTTCTCTTTCTAGCCATAATCAGATCTCCCTTTTAGCGAAATCCATGGCGACTCCACATACAGGTTTTGGTCCTATGAAGTTCTTCTTAGAACCTTCTTTGGCTAGTTCGTTGGCTAGCTCTTAGTGCTTTTAATCTCATCTTTTCCTGGCACCCATATCGGTGTTAATAGACATTTATAAACAATTAATTATTTAATTTTTATTTTTTAAAAATTTGGATTAAAATCTTCGAAATTGCCTAACCTTTCTAGAAATTATTATTATATGAAGTTTAAGTCACCATCTAAGTAAACTTTGGAATATCGGCTCCTTCTCCGTTATACAATTCGTCCACTTCTTCCTAATTCATCATTTATTCTTTGTCCAACTTTGTCACTTCTTTATATAATTTAACAGTTTCTTTGGTGAATCGTTGGTAAGTAAATTTATTGAGTCAATGATGAACTGTACTCTCTGATACACTAATCCCAGCATCAATAATTAATTTTGTTATTGATTTATAATAAAATGGGATGGCTTGCTTTGAAAAAGTCGACTGGAAAGATACCAAATTTCAGGAGGGCTATAAACTGCTGAAACTAATAATGGATTTATAATAATCTATACATCATAGTACTGAAGTAGATTCCAATCTCGTAATGTTCATAAATACTATTTTCAATTGGACTTAATTTATTGGCAAAAAGAAGGAGTAACATTTTGTTTCATAATTATTCACTTTTTCGAAACAAAGAATAAATTCTTCGATTCATGTAATCATGTCATTCGTTCTAATTAATATTTTTATTTGAAATTTTAGATTCAATACCTCAAGCGAATATAGCAAGGGAAAAGGCTTTAATGCAACCACACACGTAGAATTCTTTAATTGCCCGTTTATTTATTTCAAATCAACATTATATCTTAAATTGTTATTGTGTAGATTCTTAAAAAAGGGTATAAAACATATTTTGACAATTAAGTTGTCATCTTACACATTTATGACACGAATATTAATGTGGAAAGAAGTTTTATACTTTTATTAAGTCTCTACTTAACCAAAATATAAATATTTTTTTATTGCATACTTAATATTTATTGATTCGAATCAAATAATAAAAATTGAAAGATTTGAATGGTAATGCTTGCACAAGATATGCATGCGAGAGTCTTTTCTGAAACACTAGGACATATTTAAGTACATAATATACACTTTCAATTATCATTTTAAACAGTATGTCGATGGGAAATGTAATGACTAATATAATAACAGACAATCGATACATTTATATTTAATAACGAAATCGCTCAATTAAACGCTGTTTTATTAATAAAAAAATATACATATATATATGCTATAAAGATCCATACGACAAAAACGTATTGCAAAATATGCGTTTGAAAACTGAGGATAAAACCATTGATGCAACAAAAAAAAAATGACTGGCAGTTTTTGACTGTAAAAAAAGCAACATAAAAATTGAAGCATGTGTTTTATATATACATAAATATTATAATTGTATAGATAAGTGAATTGATTAATGTACGCAATCCCATGCTTGCAACAAACAAAATGTATATTTTTAATTGTTCCCACCATATATTATATAAGAGAATTTGTAAAAACATTGTTGTAATCATACTGCGTGAACTTGACGAAAATGACGTTTTAATAGCTTAAATTATGGAAGTTCTATTAAACAAAATAATAAAAAAATATAGTAGCCTTTTGTTTATTTATTGTTTATAATGGATTATCATACAGAAGCGATCGTTTGAATTAATCATTTATAAATAAATACCTAGTTTAATACTAATTTTTATTTTATATATAATGTATGATTGAAGGGTCGTCGAAGATGCAAAAGACTATGCATATACAAAGAAGCATTGCTTGAGTCTATTTGAATAAAGGTACAATAAAGAACACGTGTTATAAGATAGTTTTTGCCGCAAAAGTTAAAGTTTAGGACCCGACGAGCAAGTAAAATACGGTGAAATCCGCTTAATGTGATCACGGATAATATTAACAATCGGTTATTGTCACCATATTGGCTAGGAACCGACCGTTTTAATTAGTTTACATGCAGAAACCACCCGATAATGTGATCAAGTCGCTTATTATTAGGTTTGTTCTAGCACAGAATCCCTGATAGTTTGATGTACTTTTGTAGTGCGCATGTGCAAGTAAATTATTAATTTGAAATTAGTTTGCAATTGCGTATGCTAGAACAAGCGAAACATTCTGCGCGACATCTGCCCCAAATGTGTGATACTAAATAGCAAAAGTATATAGTTCCCATTCCTGATTATTAGGTATTCTGACACCATAACCAATTATATATGTTATAAATATTAACATATTTTTTTAAAAAATTTTTAAGTAATTTAAACCACTATTCCCGTTAAAAAGAAAGTGATATCGTTTACGTTAATACACTCGAATTGACCTGAAATACACTTCACCTGTTACAGCGTTATGCGCATGTCCCAAATTTCAAATTTTATTAAAATCCAGGAATTGTTAGGATGATCCACAATCAATCCATAACTACAATTTTCGCCTGCTAGAACAGCTTGCTATTAGCAAGAAGTTAGTAATTTCACCTGCCAGAACACAATATTAGTACTACGCATGCGCTATACAATACTTAATAGTTTCTTACTGCTGCTAGAACAAACTTATTATCACTTTGAAGCAGGCGCGGCTCGTGATGACGTATTTGGGAGTGCAAGTACAATGATGCGAGTGCTTCGTGTATTCTCGTGTACTAACTGTAACGTTTTCTTAGTAAACACCGACAACACACTAGGCACTCGCATCATTGTACTTGCACTCCCAAATACGTCATCACGAGCCGCGCCTGCTTTGAAGAAATTTCGAACACAATAATCGTGTTTTTTAGAGATAGACAGAAATTCGTTTAAACGTATGTGTGTCTATTGCATCAGTATGTTTCTTGTATCAATGAATGATTAATATGTATGTACATAATAGAGTCCGTATTATCTAGTTTCTCTAGGCTGTTGTTCTTTTATAAATGTGCACTTTGCTTTGTGCATTTTCAATTTTAAGTTTAGTTTATTTTTGGTCTTCTTACGGTGTTGATGAAAAAAAGAAACGATCTCTCGCTAAAAGAGTAGGCGAAAATTGTAGAAAAGTACGATAAACTGCCAAAAATGGGGCAAAGAAATGCCGCCGCGCAATTGAAAATCTCAGCCACTGTTGTGTAAAATTTTGAAATCGTGAGATGAAATCAAACACGCCTTAATTAGCAATGCTAACGTTGAAAAGAAGAGACGTCGAAAGGAAAAAGAACCACAAGTTGAAGCCGCTCTGAAAGGTTGGTTTACCAAAGTTCGAATCAAGTTCGCAGGCGTTGGCTCAAAAAATGGGATAGGACGAATTTGTAGCGTCCGAGGGTTGGATGAATCGTTAGGCGAAAAGAAAAAAAAATTTGTTTCAAACGATGTTACGGTGAACAGAAAGATGCTGATTCGAATGCCGCAAATGATTGGATCGAGAATGAATGGCCGAAGATCATTGAAAAACATGTTGCGTCACAAATCTACAACGCCGACGAAACCGAAATTTAGACAGAGCATTACCGGAACAAAATGTTCAAAAGCGAGTCAACAGAAGGTTGTAAAGATACCAAAGAGAGATTAACGGTTCTTTGCATCGTAAATATGGCAGGCGAAAGAGAAAAATTGTTGGTCATAGGGAAAAGTAAAAGTCCACGATGCTTTAAAGGCATGAAGACTTTACCAGTGAATTACAAGGCTAATAAAAATGTTTGGAAGATGTCGCCGATTTTCGGTGAATGGTTGGGAAATTAGGATTAAAAATTAACACGAAACATTGTCTTGTTAGTTGACAATTATACCGCTCATTCTGTAAATTTAACACTTAAAAACATCAAATTGTTTTTTCTTCCACCCAACATTACTTCACTTATTCAACATTCAGACCAAAGTGTGATAAGAACATTCAAGGTATACTATCGTCACGAGATGCGGTCAAAAATTTTGGAAAGTCTGGATGAAAATGAAGAGAATGGATTAACCATTAATGAACCAGCCAAAAAAAAAACAATATTCTGGAAGCTCTTTACTTGTTAAATAAGTTGTGGGAAAAAGTTAGAGTAGAAACGATAAAAAAAGTGGTTTCGGTACGGAGGGTTTACCGTTGCAAGCGATGAAAATGAAGAAAGCGGCGATGCTGAAGAAAATTTACAACCAAATAACTTTACCGAAGAACAATATGATGATTGGCTGAATATCTACAGTGGTCTGGAAGTGTCACAACCCAACACTGAAGAATAAATCCATGGAAGAAAATAACGAAGAGACAATAAAAAAATTGACTCAAAATTCGGATGAGGATGATGATTATGATGAATAAGAAATCAAATGCCCAATTAACAAGAAAATCCGTAATGCATTAGACGTTTTACGTAAATGCGTAATTTATAAAGGCAACGAAGAGGATTTTCAAACATTTACGAACTATGAAAATTTTATTTTTGATTTCTTACTTGTACCAAACAATCAATTTTAGACCACATATTTTCTTCTATGAAATGTAATGTGCAAATAATGTGTATAATACATAGTTATGCAATAAAATCTCTGTAAATTAAGATTCCTCAAAATTTTGATTTTACTAAAATTCCCTTACTGTTATTAGTCGGTTAATATTATCAAAATGTGTCTGGCCCAAAGTGAACACATTAAGCGGATTTCACTGTAGTTACTGAAAGCTAGTGCGATGAGTATCTTAAGACACAAATTACATTATTATTTTTTTTAATTTGACGCTCTTTTGGCATCACACTACAACATTTAAAGTCCATTTTAAATTTAAATTTGTCAATTTCCTATTGAATATCTTATACTTCTTAAATTAAATGTAAAATAAACGAGAAATTTTCATATACCCCACCTTAAATTAGAGAAATTGCTGAAAGCACTGTAAATAATATATTTCCCATTAAATCACGTATCGATTATGAAAGACAGTTCCAAATTAGCATCAAATTAGAAGAATATCTTGTCTTTTCATGAAATATTCATAAAAAAAGGCATTTGTGTAAAACACAAGTATTTTTAATAATAACAAAATATTTTTATGTGGATAACACAATACAAGTTAATATTTATGTAAAAATTTCTATCCAGACATTTCAAATTTTTTTTATGTATTAGCGTTGTTCAAATTTACTTACGTTAAAATAATAAAATAAAATAAAACAATAACTTTGTTATATATACCACTTTATTCACATATAATCGTGACCGCGGTTTCGACATACAATGTCATTATCAAACTGCAAAAGTTACAGGCCTACATAGAACATATAAATGACACAAAAATATATGGGGGTGGTTTATGATGTTATTTAAAATTACTACTATATACTTAACTATTATATACAACATTGGAAAAGAGGTGTATATATAAGATCCAACTGGTCATTTAAAACGATATCTATTGTGTTGTTTCGGCTTCTAAAAATTTCTAGGGCCTCTAAAAGATTTAATTTACGACCTTTCTCGGCCAAATGCAATATTTTACGGTGACCAAATGCATGCCTTTCTGTAATAAGATGGTTTGCGAATGTTGAATCTGTCTTCTTTAGTTTACATGACCTCATGTGTTCTTTTACCCGTATAATAAAACTTCGACCAGTCTGACCTATATATACACTTTTACAATCATTACAATATAATTTGTACACTCTTGATTTATTATTAATATCTGTTTTAGGTTTTGCGTTAAAAATGAAATTACTTGTTTTTACATATGGTTTGTAAGCTATACTAACATTACTATTATTTTTTGAAATTATAACCACCATATATAAACCACCCCCACATATTTTTGTGTAATTTATAAGTTCTATGTAGGCCTGTAACTTTTGCAGTTTGATAATCACATTGTATGTCGAAACCGCGGTCACGATTATATGTGAATAAAGTGGTATATATAACAAAGTTATTGTTTTATTTTATTTTATTATTTTCAAAATGAATTACCACAAAGTTACGGCTACCAGTATTCATTTTCTTACTTACGTTACGTTATTTACTGAAACGAAATTTTTTTCGTGCTGTTCTCTATTTGTAAGCACACAGAATGTCCTTTTTTTCATGTTGTTCAATATTCATCATTTTTAATTTTAGTTACCCTGTAAATGAATTATTCTGTTGAGTACGAATATATTCTAATTAAATATGACGGTAATCTGATCAATCCCTTTCAAAGTCATTTGATCAAGTGTTAAGCTAGGAATATATTTATAAATAAAATCCAATCACCTAGACAAATTTATCTAGGAATCATGTCAAAAAATTGTGGAATCTTTCTACGTTCATTATTTTAGGAGTCTACTTCTCTTTACTTCCTTTCTAAATATTTAACAAGTCAGAAATATATAATTAAACGTAGTACATTCAAAAAGTCCACGTTAGTATGGTACATCATCTCTTAAAACAATGTTTTTACAATACTTGCTGATAGACATGCTTTTTAAATGATCTTACGCGATACATGAAACTCTCTGAATTAATAAACGAATTGCACATTATGTAATAACCCTTAATAACAATTTTATCAATTACTGAAGAATTTGAATTGTATAAAGGTTTAATTTTGAGAAACAAGTAGGTATTTATAATAACATTAAATATTGCCGAAAAATAAAACAATCAAAAAAATATACTTACAATATTTCAGGAAAATTCTAATCAAATATCTTATTTTTGCATATACAAACTTATACATATCTACAGTACACAGTGGGATGTCAATGAATTATTTGTAGATTATGTAAAATTTCGCGGGCCTAATAATAATCTAATGCCTTGTGTAATAAACGGTAAATTACTGTAGGATATAAGCGTTTGTATTATAATTATTATTAATATTATCAAATTAATTAAATGTAGAAACAAGTTTTCAAAATCCAAAAATAGTAACGTAATACCTACTAACACATTTTAGGCTAAATATTTTTAAATTTCTGTTTAATGTAATAAACAAAATTATTGTACCATATCTTGCAGAAATAAAACTGTCAGAATCTTCAAAGCGGTTTTCGGAAAGGTTGAAGTGTCAAGGACCATATATACACATTGAAGGATATCAACAGCAAAACGCAACTCAAAAGAGGAAGAGAATATTTGGCTTTATAGATTTAGAAAAAGTGTAATGTCCTATGCCCTAAGGGCTGACAAGGATCGCCATGTAATGTGACTTGGTTAATTAAGCCATGTAATGTGCCTTTGTGGCTGGCAAGGATCGCCATGTAATGTGGCTGTGCCTTACGGCCACATTGTGGTGCAGGTTCGAGAATGAGTGTGTAATTAAATAACACGAGTTCGGAGTAGTTTTAACATACTATAATTAATCCAACACTTATAACGAGTTTAACAGAATATATACATGATACTAAATTAATATAAGACAGCGGTCGAAGGAGAGTTCTATAAGTTACTCACTGTCCTACTGACTGTCTAAATGTGACTATCCTATGCCTTCAAACTATTGTCTTATATATCCCTCTTTCGACCATGTGTTACTTAAACACTGTCAATATTTGCAAGTGTGTAACCCTGGATTCCTAACCTTGTGTATGCAATGAAATGGACCGAGGCCGTATTGATATAATACGCTCCGTATCGTTATGATACAACATATTGGTGACGGGGCCATCTCCTCCATAAAGTAGTACATACACATGGTATTGGTACAGAGTTATTACAAAAGCGTTTAGAAGAGCACGGAACATATTGCAAAATATGAATTCCAAATTAATTCCAATTGATTTCAAAATTTTGAATATATGGATTCTGGACCCTGTGGGCAATACCTTAAATTTGTCTTTACAGGCACTCCTAACACATAAATGTAATTCTATGTTAAAATAGTAACAAATTAGGGGCGGCAAACTTATGCATGCACGCAGGTGGCCAAAAGTACGGCGGATGGTGGTACAAAAAGATCGATTTGACTTGAACATATATCTAAGTGTAGCATGTATTGAATAGGTGCAAGAAATAGAAATTAAAAAAATAGTAGAAAAAGCTATAAAAGTGTATTACTCCTTCAACAAAATTAATATAAATCAAAAAAGTCTATTTGTCAATATACAAGTTAATTCTAACATATGGTTGTGAGACACGATAACAGAAAAGTAAAATAGAATCCACCGACATGAGATACTTCGGGCGCGTAAGAGGAATAACGAAGGAAGACAAATTCAGAAATGAAGATTTAACAACTAGTAATGATACCTGTATTGAAATTTGTAGAACAGAAGCAATTATGCTAGTCTGGCCATCTATAACGAATGAACGAAAGTAGACCAGTTGAGAGACACCAGACATGGAGAGAAGTTGAAATAATGGCCAGAAACAAGAAGAAATAGTGTAAATTTCTGTACAATAAGTGATTCGTAACCGCGACACCGTATTGGCACTAGGGAATTTGATATTAAAAATTTATTTAAAATTTTTCGAAATTTTTTATTAGTTTCGGCACCTCCACCATATTTTAAAACTAATTTTAGTCATACTAAGTGGGCGATACTTTTTTGTTTGGCCTATTGTTTCTTTAAAATTGGTATTAGCTTTAAATTATGTTTAAAACTATATTTTTTAAATTTTAAACATAATATAGTATTTTTGCACCATATTTTTTCCATAAAACAATGATATATTTATCAAATAAGAATCCCCAATAATACCATAAGCTTATTAAATAATTTCATCTAAAGTTTATTCCACATATTACTAAGCAGATTAATTTTAATTTTAAATGATAATACTCTCGATAATTGATTGACATTACTCTGTCTTTACTGATAAATTGTTCATAGGTTATGTCTATATATTTTACCTACATTTAGTATTTATTCATGGAAAGTTATTATCTAACATGTAAGCTGCGTGGTTTTTAATATTTTAGCGTAAAAAGAATTAATCACAGTTTGCAAGAATCTACATACCCAATATCATAAATATTTTGGGTTAATTTTCCTTTCAAATTGTTAACAATTATCCAACGTGGTTAGTAACATTCGATAGTCATCAGACTCATCAGTATATTTGACAAATTTGAATTAATTTGTCTTTAACACGTCTTGCAATATTTATTATATTTATCCATGATTTATTATGTCTTTTTGTTGCTTTTCTATAATAGGTAGTTATTTGTTAGTACAGTGGATCTCCGCTATTTAAGGTTGCGTTCCGCGAAAATACCGCTAACATTGAATTCGCGAATATCGGGGTACAAAAATAAAAGGTATGTATAGCAAGCGCCAATTAAGTTGACGCGAGGAGGGGGTGCGCAGAAGCCGCTTTTAAAAACGTCCACCCCCACTACTCAAGTAATTGTCAGAATACATTTGTCATTGACGTTTGACGGAACATAATGTCTTTGCTATGGGATCATAAAGTGATACACGCTCAGAGGTTAAAATTATCTGACATTTGATGTAAAACCAAATACAAATCTCCCCACTACTTCTAATCCTGCGCGAACTTACCCTCGCGCCAACTTAATTGGCGTTTGCTATATGTACGTATAAACTACAGGTATAGCTCATAAAGTATAAGTTTCAGTACAAGGCCAAATTCAAATCATGTGATTCAAATCAGTACTGCAAAGTCAAATGAAGTCAATATTCAATCGCGGAAATAACTGTTTGTCATCATAAGATATAAATGTCATGTTTTGCAATATTGGTACTTGCAATATAACCAAAGAAAGCATATACATAACCTTAGTAATATACCAATATACATAACCAAGTCAAAATAATAATAATGAGTAAAGTAGGAACATGAATAGTTCTAAAATTAATAGTTTTGTATAAATATATCCTATCCAAGAAAACTATACGGAAATTATTACTTTAATATTCGAATAAATTATTTTAAATCTTATTTATAATTATAAACTCACGAGAATATTCCATCAAAAATTGATTTAAAAAGAAATATTTCAAGTCAGATATCAATAGTGAAATGCACAGATATTAAAAAAGATCTTCGGTGTTAAAAAATGTTTGCATTATTAAGAATGACATACCTACCGAAATAATTTTCTTGCACTATATCTGGGCTAAGAAGATTGGGAATGTATGAATTCGATGTATAATTTAGATTTGTACTTAATTTATATATTGCTTATATTTTAAATAAGTTTTAATATTTTGGAAAAGAATGTAAAATTATGTTTGTAACTCCTTGAAAATTTGACGTGAATCAACGTAGGTGTATATTACAAGTATATTTATGCTGACCTTGAGGTTAAACTGATCGTACACGATTCATACGTTTAAATACATACTAAATGTCAAATATATTGAGAAAATAATTATGCAAGTTGGATCAAAAGTTCAATATTTGTAGTTGCAACAATATTCTTCAAATTAAGGGACTCACATTTCTGTTCACACAATTGTGGCTTTATCTAACGAGGTTCAGTACACGTTCTGAGAAAATTAAAATTTCGGGACATTTTTCTTGAAATTTTAGTCTTGTAAAACAACAATTTTTGTTATTTTTCTTTCTTCACGTGCTTGCTTTACAATTCATTTTGTACTGATATAAAAAGTTTTTGCTTTTTTAGATATTTATTTCGATATGAAGACGAATAACAGAACAACGTTTCTTCTTTTATTTAAAC
Organism: Melolontha melolontha; assembly: GCA_935421215.2. Classification (NCBI taxonomy): domain Eukaryota; kingdom Metazoa; phylum Arthropoda; class Insecta; order Coleoptera; family Scarabaeidae; genus Melolontha; species Melolontha melolontha. Next base: position 251,906,737 of record OW285235.1, on the reverse strand, counting down.
TTTAAATTTCTGGTAAACAACCAAAATTTTTCTACAAAAAATATGAAATATTAGGAACCACGAGACTAATACATGTTGCAATGGGAATCTGGACTAATGTTAAATCAAAATTTGTCGACGACGATTTTTGGCTTTGGCATTTAAAGTTACTTTGATGACTTACAAGTTTAAAGGTGTTATCTATGAACTTAATGCACAATTTATTTATTTTTTTTTGTTTGAACTTAAAGGTAAAGTCCAGGTCCTTATTATAAAAAAGTATAATGTATATTTAAATTATAAGATACGCTTTACAATTGTTGTGATATATATACACTAGAAAGCTTAACGCTTTTCATAAACTAGTCCTTTTCTTCAATTTTACCACTTTTAACATTAATAGGAAAATATAAAGGTGAATAAGCTTGAAGAAAAGCTTACGAAATATCCAATTTTTCTATACATATACACAGATCACACACACAAACATATATCCACGCAAACACACTGTATACCTTAAGAGGTAATATTGAAATTTTGTATTTTATTATATTCGCCATGATTTGTTCTTTTTTGATGAATATTTTTCATGATATGACTGTACTTTCTTAAACTTCACCACCGCAAACTTCCTCCTTCCCTCGACGAGCTTAAATGTACTATATGTCAATTGAAATCAAAATATTCTATTACATATATTCAAGTATATGTGATAATAACCCTGTCTTTGTCAACGGGAAAATAAAAATGCTATTTGGAAAAGGAAAATAATTGTTTTATTTTAGACATGTTCCGAACCCGATATTCCTTCCTAATTAAATAGATTCTACGTAACGCCAGGGATCTCCTCTGACCGCAAATACGGGATAAGTTGGGAAGAACAGGTCAAAGTCCAAGGAGTGTATTGTGCACGTAAAAATAATGTAAAAAAACTAAAATATAGTTTTCTGATACAAATCTAACAGATGTGTATTACACACATCTGTATGTGTACACATGGACATACACCTTGCATTTTCCAACATT